>CAHIKZ030000272.1:780000-847500 GCA_903632075.3 Acanthosepion pharaonis
ATTGCAGTAACTGTTCTTATTAACCTGAAAGTTAGATGTTATAATTTTCAATATCAATCTGCTTGTTAATCCGTCTTCTCATGAAAACATGTTCTGATCATTTAATGCCATAGATAACATAAAATAGAGAAAAGACAGACATAGAAAATAATTCTAATTTTTGGATAGATTTTCAACATTTCTCTTGCATTTAGTTTTGAGGTAGCCTCTTTCAGCGAGAATGAAAGAAAAGAAAAATGTTTAATATATTTGCTTTTCAAGGAGTGTAATTCAATTTGCTTATCTTTCATACAACCAGTTATGTTTGCTAGTTGATTTAATTTTTTCTCCTGTTTATGAATGGCAAAGTGGAGATTTCATCCACGTGCAGCTGAGATAAATGTATACACAGCAAGATGAGACTTTCATTGCTGACAGTTTGGGCTTTTTGTATCTGCTGAAGCTGCTTTCAACAGTAACATTTCCCATCATTATTATTATCATTATTAGGAATGTGCTGAAAAGTATATGTGTATATACACTACAATTCAAAAATTTGAGGGTAATCCTAGTAATTTTTTTAAATTGGCCCATTAGTAAGTAGTTATTTTGTACTTTAAATAAAAGAGAAAATTATTATACATGCTTAAAAAAAATGAAATATTATTTTTTATTAGAAATTATATTATGACTAAAAGGAAAAAAGATATACTATCATGAGATTTTGTTCTCATCAAAATATTCTCCTTTAGCCTTGATTACTGCAGCACAAATTTTTGGCATTCATTGCAAAAAGTTTCTCAAAATATGAGTTTGATAATTGATTCCATTCTTGTTCAATGACTCTGAAAGCTCTTTTTCATTTTTTTTCAGTCTTCTGTCAAGTTGATCCCATGCTAATTCTGAGAGTTACTTCAAACTTTTGAACTGCAGCGTGTGTGTATATATATATATATATATATATATATATATATATATATACACGCACACCCTTGTTCAAATTAAATTGAAACAACTGCTTTAGGTTTCCTTTCTTTCACTATTCGGTCAGGTTTAGACCCACTGGAGTACAGTAATATGAATCTATTTTCAGGGTGTATGATGAAATGTGTTTGGCCTTGAAAAATATTGCATCATCCCTGATTGCATCAGATTTTTATCATGCCTAGACACTATTGTTTCGACTGTTGATTAGTTGTCCTATGGCTATAGTCTGAGATGGACATTACTCCAAGGAAGTGCACAAAAATTGTAATGCTTCCCAAACACACTGGCAAGCCTTGCCAGTGAGGAAATCAAAGTACTATAGACTGGCCCGGAATCTTTCCAGATTTATAACCAGTCGAGAATCTGTGATCAATCTGCAAGGAACAGCTTCATGGAATGGACATACGAAGTACTAACATGTGCACTGTTCATTGGAAAAATACAAAAAATGTAAATAATAACAGAATTATTCATTTTGTTTCAATTAATTTGCACAAGCATGTATATATATATATATATATATATATATATATATATATATATATATATATATATATATGTATAGCTGGCCACTTGTATTCGAGGATAACCATCTACTAGGGCAGCTAGTCAATCCCTATTGCAGACACTTGTTAACAAAAGTAATGATGAGGACAATAGACAAGAGTTCAGGTGGAGATGTTTCAAGTATAGAGTTGAAAAAGATTGATAGACTCTTTCAGCAATAACCATTAACAAATCAGCAGTTGATCTATAGAAATGTGTTATATTCCATGCTAATAGGAACATAAGGTGGATAAAATAAGTAAAGGTTTATTGTAAAAAACCACTACAATAAGAATAAAGGTTAGAGTTATGCACAAGGTCGTAGCAAGTCAATCCAGTAGTGAGTGCTACTATTTGAAGGTCGGTAGTTCTTGTGTAAGTCTGAGTCGTACTCAATAGATCCCAGCTAGTGAATATTTACCAGCCTTCCCCTGAAGTAGGATGTGGCACAAAGATGAGTTTAATGTGGGGTAATCCTAGCCCGTAGGCTTGGCCAAAAATTACTTGGGTCGGGTAGTTGTTTCCTGAGACGAGACTCTGCCCTTCAACATAGTCTCGTCCGGGTTCCTCTCTGCCCGAAGGCAGAGAGTTTGACAACAGCTAAGAAATGAGTAACAGATCCCAGCGTCAATATTTACTAGCCCCCCCCCCATGAGGATAGATGTGGCACAAGGCCGTTTAACATGGATCATCTGAGCCTGTAGTCTTGGCCAAAAATTCCCGTAGAACCCACATAAATGGGATCAAGTCGGTCTACCACCCCAGACGAGACTCTGCCCTTTGGCAAAGAAACATCTGGGTTCCTCTCTGCTCAAAGGCAGAGAGTTCAACCATATAGCTGAAAAGATTTCAGCTAGTCAGTATTTACTAGCCCCCCTCCCATAAGGGTAGATATGGCACAAGGCCGAGTTTAATGTAGGCTCGGGCAAAAATTCTCTGTAGGCCCTGTAAAAAATGAGGTTGGGTCAGTCTACCACCCCAGACGAGACCCTTTGGCATAGCCTCATCCGTGTTCCTCTCTGCTCAGAGGCAAAGAGTTCAACCAGCAAGCTGAAAAAGCTTTTGCCTAGTCTCTGTAGTCCATTGACTTACAGATATTTACCTAGTTACTACCTATAGTGTAGTCACTCATGGGGGTGACAGGTTAATCTATTACATCAAAATGAAAGCCATATTGCTTGTCTGAAAGTAGACCCTATGAAGTGAGTTGATTGGTACCTCTAGTATTTTGACATGCAGGATATCAATGACTATTTGTTTCATCAGCTTTATGTGAGTGCATAGAGGTTTTTAATGTCAACTAGAAAAGTGCTCGCTTCCCTTTAAATTGCAACTGACCAATATTGATATATGACTCAAGGAATTTTTACTTAGGTCAGTCTTGTTCATTATTATTTATTAATTGTAGCCATTAATTCTGATAAGACTAATGAATGTCATATAAATTGTAACAAAATTTCACAACTGATTTCAATGAGGAATGTGATTAATTGAAAGTCATTTGTCCCCTATGAATGTTCAGATGAAAAAGTGATAAGAGATTCTTGGATAATGGCTTAAAACTAGCACTGTCATTATTATGATTGCTTATTGTTTCTATTTCCTTGTCCTCCTCTTTTTTACCCCTCCTCTTTCACTTCTAACATAACTACCTTTTTATTTCATTCTATTTTCTCTTTCTTTTTCTTCCTCCTACTCTTCCTTCTTAATTTTCCTTCTTCCTCTATTCCATTTGCTTTTTTCTCATTTTTTTTTCTACGTCGCCTCTTCCTCTTTCTCTTCCCTTCTTTCTTTTTTACTTTCTCTTTATTTCACTTTTTCTTATCTTTTTCTCCATCACATATTCCTTTCTTTGGCCTGCTGCTTCACTCCCCTTCCAGTTTCTTTTTTTTATAGTATTTTTCTGTTATTTTTTTTAGTTCTTCCTTATCTCTAAACTCACCCTTCTCCTTTTTCACCTTCAAATTCAGCTTCTTTCACTAGAGTTTCAATTATTTATACAAGATACAATTCATAAAAATTTCTAAATGCTTAGAAATGTAATGATTTGTAGCAAAATTTAAGTAACTGTTTGTATGGACTTCTGTACAAATCAATTCATTTTCTGCAGAGTTTTTTTTTAAATTCTTTTGCTTTCATCGTCATCTCTTTATTCTGCAATTATTTCTTCGTGATAAATAGAAAAGATTAGATGGCTATCTCTCTTCTATTCATATTATTTTTCCTGGTGGTTGTATCAGTCAGTGTCTGCTTCAAAATATTTACACGTTCACATCATTGCTTGCTTATTACTGGATGCGGGTCGGGGGAGAATGCTAGAAGACTTTTCTCGAAAATTTGTTACTTTGATTTGGGAAGGTTAAGAAAGCTCCTTTCAATTAAAGTTTCAAACAATTTATTAACTGCCAAATGAAATCATTTCAAGTTCTTCTACTTAATCAAAAAGACTATTTGATGTTCTCGGAATGTGTAATAATGATAATATACCTACAACAATTATAATAATGAATGAATCACACATATATATATATATATACATGTACACATATATAAATATATGTTAAGTTTCTCAGAATAAATCTGAGAAAGAAGAAACTGAAAGCACACACACACACATATATGTACACACATATATACACATGCACACACACATACACACACATATATATTTATTTATACACACACAAAGAGGGAAATAAGCAGTGTATATATATATATATATATATATATATATATATATATATATATATATATATATATATATATATATATATATATATATATATATATATATATATATATATATATGTATGTATGTATGTATGTTTCTTTCTTGTTTGCTTCTCCCTTTTATTTTATCTCTCTTTTGGTTCTTGGTAATAATTCCTTCATGTCCTTTTATCTTCTGGACTGTAATTAATCTCTCAAAATTGTTTAATTTTGTCCTTTATGTGTACGTACTGTTTGAACTCCCACATACATATACACAATCAATTATATGTACATACACATGTTGTAGTATATTCAGTTGTGCCAGCTCAGGCATTCATGAATCTATCATGCCAACCATGTTGGTCCTGCATCAAGGTCAGAAAGTCATTAGAAAGACAGTCTGTCTCATAACATAGCTGGTCAATATAGGTGGTTATTGGGGGGGCCAAGCAATCTTGCTCCATGGCTAGATGTCCTGAGTAGTAGATCTCTTGCACATTCTTGTTTTGCCCGCCAGCAATGTCCTGCAAAGCCTATTCTTTGAGTATGAAGTACTGCTCAGTTATTCCTTGAATTAATGGTGTGTATATATATATATATATATATATATATATATATATATATAATAAAAAGGCTTAAACACTAATATTCCATGGTCATAATTTATTCCATTGGAATCGTAAATATGATCAATTCATCAGACCTACTGGATTAAATTTATTTGACCATGGAATATTAGTGTTTATTTTTTTTTATTATATCCTTACTCTGTCCTGGACATTGAGTTCTACCTGGATTCATCCTCTTAGAATTTTTATTCAAAAAATATACATGTATGGGTATTTATATATTTTGCATATGTATGTATATTTACCACTAATATTATCTATCTATCTATCTATCTATCTATATATATATATATATATATATATATATATATATATATATATATAATAGCTAGCCACTCAAGGATACCCGTCTACTAGGACAGCTAGGCAATCCCTATTGCAGACACTTGCTCAGCCACATTTGTGTTTGTTCCAAACCCACAGAGCCAACCTGTGGTTTATACTGCAACTATGCTGAGCAGACCTTAGTTTGAGTTTCTGGGAAAGAGTGTGTTATCTAGAATGATCAACACGAACTGAACAACATCAGCACACTCAAACCATTGGTCACGATGACTTGTGACTTTGTGCTAGCACAGCTATTGACCACTCTCAAGTGTTCCGTATACCCAATTTCACTCGCATGGCTTAGGTTAACCTGTGGTATGTTCTTCAGGCACTTTCCAAAGGTGCTACACACTGGGATCATCTTCCCTCCAGACCAATAACCTCAGGAAGTCTCCTTCCTATCAAATTGACCATGGTGAGATTTGAACCTGGATCTCATGGTCAAAAAGTGAATGTTCTAACCACTTGTCTATGTGCCCATATATATATATAAAAAAACTGAGTACAAACAACAACAAATCAAAATTCTTGATTTAAAATAAAGCCAAATTTTATTTTTGGCTACTAACCAACAACTATATGCAACATTTATAGAAAAAAGATAGATGATTTCATGAATGTGCAGAAAATATCAAACAATGCTTAGAAGTCTTCCAAAGTGTGAAGAGTGTTCATGCAAATGAATAATTTAGTAGTCCTTGATATAAGGATTATAAACAAAGGCAGTGCAAAAGGTTCTTAGGAAGTGTTTGTGTATCTGATATAGTTTCTTGAACAAAAAGAGATGGAGTTTTCTGATTGAAACTCTGCGACGTTAGTACCTAAGTAACATTGTTGAAAGTTCGAGTTAAGTATTATCCCTGATGAAAGAAGTTGAGTTACAGTTAAAATCGCATAGACATTGATGGCCAAATAATGTCATTGAAGGACAAAGCAAATGTAATCCTGGACAAAAGGGAATAGAGTTTGTAATAAAACTCATTGATGTTAGTGTCTATATAAATAGATTAAATAATTAGTCCTTGGAGAGGAAGAGGAAAACCATTCTTTAGTCTTAAGATAATATATCGACAAGGAAGGATAAACTAAAGTTCATTGATAAAGCATGAAATAAATCACTTAAAATCCTTGAGTTGTGGATGGTAAAGTATAATCCATAATAAATGCATTCAAAGTGTCCGCATAATGACTGGTAAGACTTAAACCAAAATTTGGGCTGGAAATCAAACATATATGTTGGAAATGGCAAGGTGCACGGAAAACAGGTTGATGTCGCAGAAGACATTTGGTGCATAGGGACGATTAGTGTTGCACAGAAAAACTGACATGCACGGAGATACTCGAACGCTGTGTTTTGCCGCTGGGAATGGCAAAATATAAAAACAATGGTGATGAACCAGAAACCACACCAGAACATAGAAATTAACAATATATATACACTACAGTTCAAATGTTTGAAGTCACCCCCAAATTTAGCATGGGATCAACTTGACAGAAAAGTGAAAAAAAAAATGAGCTTTCAGAGTCATTGAACAAGAATGGAATCAATTATCAAACTCATATTTTGAGAAAATTTTTGCAATGAATGCCAAAAATTTGTGCTGCAGTAATCAAGGCTAGAGGAGGATATTTTGAAGTGAGCAAAATTTCATCCTAAAATGCTTTTTTTCTTTTTGTCATAATGTAATTTCTAATAAAAAATCATGTCTCACTGTTTTTTTAAACATATATAATAATTTTCTTTCTTATTTAAAGTACAAAGCAACTACTTTTTGAGCCAATTTAAAAAAATTACTGAGTGTTTGACAAGAGCAAAATTTAATTATAAAATGTTTTTCTTTCTTTTTGTCAACATAAAATTTCTAATAAAAAATAATGTCTCACTGTTTTTTTTAACCATATATAATAATTTTCTTCCTTATTTAAAGTATGAAACAACTACTTTTGGGGTGAATTTAAAAATTACCTGGGGTATTCTCAAACTTTTGAACTATAGTGTGTGTGTGTGTGTGTATATATATATATATATATACATATTATTCTTTGCCAGTAGCTAATTCACAGAGTTTTTTGCACAACAAAATTAAGGTGCTAAGCAGAAACTGACGGTTACATAATTTAAATTTTAATAAGAAATATCTTCTCATTCTCTTAATAATACTTTTTAGATATTTTTTTATTAAAACTTAAATTATGTAACAGTCTCCTTTTTCGCTATGGAAATCGTCAAGAAAGTGATTCTTTCAAATCACATTCTAGCTGTAATTATTGTCCAGGAGCGGGTAATTCACGATCTCACTCCTTGCAATTATCATCAGGGGGCAGTAATATAACAAAACCCTCCCTTGAAAATGGCTAAAGAAGTGTGTCAAAAGTTCTTGAGGCAAAGAAAATTATGGATAATTTTTGTACTCCCTTACTCCTACAAAACAGAAAAATGTAAAGATGCTGGAATAATTAAATAAAAACTAATTAAAACTTCCTTGTCTGCAGTAGTTAATGAAAGACCTTTAAAAGAAAGGTTGTTGCCCAAATAAATTAATCTATATATATATATATATATATATATATATATGTGTGTGTGTGTGTGTGTGTGTAAACATTATTTATTATAAATATCTACATATGCTCTTTCTCTGATATTGAGCATTTTATCCCATAAATATAGCCCACCATAAAATTATATTTCTTCCTATATGTATATATAAAATGTGTTTCATTTAGAAGGAACAATGTCAGCAGTAAATATATGTGTGTATATATATGTGTGTGTGTGTGTGTGTGTGTGTGTGTGTGTGTGTAAATATACAGGGTGTCCCAAAATAACGTATACATTCTTTAAATATTAATAGTTAATAATACATTTTTTTATATGGATGGAAATATGAAAAACAGAGGGATTGAAAGAAAAGGACAGTTGAATACCCACTTAGATTACCAGATTTGACACCCTTGGATTTCTTTTTGAGGGGTTTCTAAAAGACAACAGGAAACCTGAAACAATTGCTGAAATAAGAGTAGCAATTGAAGAAGAATGTGCTCAAAAGGAAATGATACTGGACATTTGTAGGTCTGTTTCTTCAAGATATGAAAAGTGTATTGAACAGAACGGCAGTTTGACCCCTTGATGTGAACTCATCATTATATGAACATTCTGCCATTGCCCCAAGTAGCTTTTATCTTATTAAAGTTAATTTTCTATGTTTGTGTATATTTTACTCTCAAATTCCTTAAATGTGTATTCTTTCTCTTGTATTAATCTTATAGTCAAAATACATAAATTGAATAAGTTTTAATGATTCAAAGAGTGTATATATTATTTTGGGACACCCTGTATATGTGTTTATATGTGTGTGTGTGTGTATATATATATATATATATATATATATATATATATATATATGTGTGTGTGTGTTTGTGTGTGTATGTGTGTATGTGTGTGTGTATATATATATATATATATATATATATATATATATATATATATATATCTAATAAAGCCCAGCACCTCACACTCAATATTGCATTTTTATTATTGCAATCTTTAGTGGAAAATCTATGAGCACAGATGTTTATATTCCAACCATATTTTTTTGTTTTTTTTACTTTACTCAAAAGCTTGTGGGTATTATTTTCCAGTGTAGCAACTGAAATGGTTTTCTATATCAAATACTGAATTACCTCTGTTAAATTGATTTGCCACACATCATATTCCAAGAACACATTTTTTTCTTCTATGAATAAAAAACAGAACTATAATTGGGTTACTGTTAACTTTACCTGAACATCCTTTTTGTAAGATAAACATAAATAATTAAAATAAAAAGAGTTTAGTCTTCCTTCTTTCAATCTGGTATCATAATTACAAGGAATTAAAAAAAAACTGTCTGAGTACAATATATTTCAACTATAAATTTATATAAGGCACACATGCACACACAAACACACACACATATATATATGTGTGTGTGTGTATATATACAATATATATATATTGATCTATTTATATATATATATTAGACAGCATATATTTTCATTCAAGCATGTTTGGTTGAATAATCTAGACATATTATGTCTATTTATTTTTATTTTAATCCTCTCAAGTTCATGAATCAATCTCTTAGTGTCTGTACAAAATTGATCAAGAAAAAATCCATAATTATCCATATGGTCTTTATTTTTTCAAGTACTTTCAATCTCATCAAAGTTCATCTTCAGGGGTTGAATTTCTAATGCTGTAACATTAAAAAAAATCTTAACTACGATGTAAGGGAGGTAACCCAACTATGTAATTATTAGAATCATAGTTATGTGTTTTTAAAAATATTTTTTAATTATACTTTTTTAACACTTATAATTTAGATATTTATGTATATAAATATAAATGTTGCACATTGAGTGCTCATGCTAATAAAATAGTGCTCAATGTATCCTAACAGAGCTATAATTTATATTAATAGTAAATATTTTTTTTTTCACTGGGATTGATGTCCAATGCAGTCATCAGTTGCTGATTGAAAACTATGTCTATCTATATATATATATTTACTATATATATGTCTATCTATATATAATATCCATCTGTCTTTCTATTTATGTATATTTATTATATATCTGCCTGTCTGTCTTTTTATATATAATATCTCTCTTTCTCTTTCTCTCTCCTCTCTCTCTCTCTCTCTCTCTCTCTCTCTCTCTATATATATATATATATATATATATATATATATAATCTGTAGAGTTTTATATATTAGTTCTATATATTTGAAATTTTAGTACACTAGCTCTGAATTTCAGTGTAAATTGTTTTAGGTGTTGCCATAGAAGGATATGACTGTACAACCAAGAAATTCAAATTCAACTTACATTTGCAGGACTAACATTTTGGTTGTCGAAAAAAGTTACCTACAGAGTGCTAAAGGTTTTAAATTAATATTGATGAAAAATATATTGCATTTTGGACCCCGTTTTTCTTAAAAATTTTATTTCTGATACAAGTTTTAATATTCAATCCATTTTATTTGAGTTATTCATTTTTGCTTAAAATTTTAACATTATCTTTTATTCCTGGAAAACGTTTCAGACCCTAAACTGAATGATACTGAAAAGCTTTCTTTAGGCCACGCTTATTTTAATGTAACTGATCTTCACTCGTCTTCTGAAGTACAATCACCAGCAAGCAATGTAAAGATCTAAGGCAGCCAATTTTGATTTAGTACATTTAATAAATTAGTTCTAAGGTCGTTTTTCTGTATCTGCTTCCAATAATTCAATAGTTAATTCTCACCATAGTGACCTGAATATTGATCTGAATTTATAAATGTCTTTTTCTTCTATTTTGATTTCCAAATATGTATTTAGGATGTAATAACATGCCAGAACAAAGTTCTCATATTTAATGATATACCACTACCATCATAATCTAACATGCTTCTCTTTTCTTTAAATACTTTCATGGTTATTGTGATGCACTTTTCACTTTTCTACCTAGACTTTATGAATTTAACCACAGTACTAGATTGGGAGAAAGGTCTGATCAATTTACAGTTGAATTGACCAGAAGTAAGTGTAACTTCTTTGCTAACAGTTTATTTTCTCAAACTTCTTGCCTGTGGAACTCTCGTCCAGCTGCTTGCTTTCCAGCCAAATTTGATCTTAAAAAACTTAAATGCAATGACAATTATCATATTCTGTCTTTTGTGGAATCTTCCACAACACAACCAGCTTTACCTCCTTTGTAGGAAATGCACTCTTCCTATCTGGTAAGCCAAATTCTACTTTCATACAATATAACAAGTATTCATTGGTCAATCACCTCCAATCTGGCTTGCTGATTGGTCAGTTCCGACCAATCAAACCACCTGCACACAACCAATCTGTTTTCCCGCTCATATGCTGGGAGCCACTCGGCCATTATATAAACCGAACTCGTGTTGAACTTTTTGGAAGACTAGTATAGCTACCAAGCGGCAAGATGTAACCTTCACCGACTCCCGTCCGACGTTAAAGATAATTACCAACATTCACAAACTCTGAAATCACTCCTGAAATTTTACCAACTTTGCAAACTCACAATTCCAAACTTTATTCTTCTAAATTACAAGTTCAACATTACAGTAAAAGGTAAATTACTTCTTCTTAATATGAACTCTGGTACAAATATTCCAAGTTAAAGGGGCACGACTCTGTCCTACCTTTTCAGTAAACATTAATGTAATCAACCTTAATAAATCTATTGTTATGTTATAAAACAATTCAGTTGAATTTTGTATTTTATTTTGAAGTTAGTGGAAATAGTTAATTGACACACAACCTATTCTCAACAATTATTACCACATAATTAAGCCATCCACCACACTTTTTAACACCTGTTCTTTTATTGTTCTCTCTCCTTAATAACGTTTCCTTTTTCTGATATTCACTTATGCACATAAATACCCTTGGAAAAGGTATAAGTCCACCTCTCCCAGCTATAGCATAATTAGTAGAACTTGTATTCAGGAGATATTACCATGCCAGAGCAAAGATCTGAGATTGAAAGAGATGCTACTACTGTAGTGTAGTTTGCTTGTGCATTCTCTATGCATACTTTCTGATGAGCTTTGCCTTATGGTACCTAGACTTCATGAATTTAAAGATTGGCAACATGGTCTCATTTTTTTTACAGTTGTATTGACCAGATTCAACTCTAATCTATTTTCTAACAGTTTCTTTTCTCACACTTCTAAGTTATGGAACTCTCTTCTGTCTTTTTGCTTTCCAGCCAAAATTTAAATGCTATGACAATCATTATCTTTTTCATTCCTCTTCTTTTATTGTTCCTGCTCCTTAATAATGTTTTCTTTTTCTTATTCTTTCACACTCAGTAACCTCTTGGGTTTTAGTGGCTTTATTGCCTTCCTTGGCATGAAAGGATTAAATAAAAATTATTATAAATTATCAGGTGTTGAAAACTTCAACTACTTTGTAATGTGTATTATTTATGCTTTCAATGTTAAAAACTTAAGTTTACTGTTCAGTTAATCTTGAAGTACCAAACATCCATGTCCCTTCCTTGGAAACTGTCTTGTAAAATCAATTCCATTGGAATACAGGCTAATTGAAGTGTTATGACGAAAAGTAATGTGTCTGTTGCGAAATCTTGCTTTCCATTCAGACTTAATGCATTGCCATTAGACAAGCTTAAGAAGTTGATGCTCTGAATTGGTTTTGTGTGAACTGGATGTTAGAAACTGCAGTTCATCAGTGCCAGCTTTTCCCAGCATTTCAATTAAGGGATAAACTATGTGTCGTGCTTGGAGAATAGACTTTATTTAAACACAGATGCTCAAAGCAGATGTGTACAGCAATACTTCAATCACATACAACCTATTGAGGAACATACAAATGAAAGTAACTCTGAAAAACATTCTTGCAGGTGACCAATATTTGATCAATAAAATTAAATTTTGTAAATATTTTAATTTTCCCAGAATCATACACTTCTGACAAACAAAAGTTCAGTACCTAGATGGCTAACTGATTGGAAATACTAGATATTGTATGCTTGGATGTGCAGGTGGTGTTATTTTGTTATCTCTCCTAAACCCTGTTTTACTATCCATTTACTCAAGCTCTCTAAGTAGGTTATGTGTTGTTTTCGTCTGTGCCTCTTTCCTTTCATCAGTGTTAAATTTTACAAGCAATGGTGATTGAAGCCAAGTTGTCTGGTTGGGACTGATAACATGGCTGATTCTCCTTTGCGTTTCAGCAAGAAACTTTAGATACATATCAGAACCCTGCAAAATAGATTTGATAACAACATTAAATGCATGGACAAATGGTAGACTTTTAAAGGTAGACAGATACAGGTGAAAAAAAAACATCTAGCACAACACAGTGAAGCAAGTTTCTTTGGTGCAGTCTAAGTAATTGCTTCAGTATAATCATTCCAATTTATATCAGTGAAAAACATTAGATCAAGAAGGTGCAATTAGTTACTTTCCTGGAAGTTAGCATCAGGCATGTTGACGGAAAGCAAAAATGATTCTCTAAGAGGATTGAGAAAGAGTTTAGTTTTGGAAGCCTTAAAATTAATAAACCATTTCTTGCCCCAGTTAACAACAGATTATAGATCATGTTCAAGATAAGCTGCCAATTTACCTTTATCAAACTTGTTAGATTTATCATTAAGACAGGAGTAAATAGTTATGTCATCAACATAGATACCAAATTAAGGACGGATGGCGTCATAAAATTATTGTCCATTCACAGGAACTTGTTAAGTACTTTACCTGGTGTTTCTCCCACTTCCCTTGCTTTCAGTGTGTCTGTGTGTGTTAAATTTTCAATGCCTTCTTTTCTCATTTCAAATGTCTTTTTCTGAAAGTAATTATATAATCATAGTGAATGCAAGACAATTATCTCATTGAGGGAGAAGACCCCTGAGAGGATGTTCTTCTACTGAGGAATACAGAAAAAACAGAATATGTGTACAAAATGGAAGTTTCAAGGAAAGCAAGGAAATTTATACAGAAATGAAATTTACAGTTAAGAAAAGAGGGCCCAGAGAAACTAGCACCTACAATACATTAAGACAGGGGTGAATTATGATTCCAATATTGCTTCTATCATATGCTGCTTGGAATGCAATGTAATATGAACAAAATATATAAAAAAAGAAAAAAAAATGAATTTAAATTTCCGCTGCCTTGCAGCCATACCTAATCATGTGAAAAGCTTTAGCAAACCCTAACGATAGGGTTGGAGTCCATAAGACAGTCCAATGTTATGCTCAACTTTATTCTAGCAACTCCTGCGACGACACTGGTGACATGCTGTCTTGGACACTACCTTGGACAACATCTGTGGCCTTTTGTATGGGGAACTGGCCATCAACAAGAGGGAAACCTCATGTTTGCTTCAAGCATGTCTGCAAAAGTAACATGAAGGTGATGAACATGGATATTGAGAGGTGGGAAGATGCCACCAACAATCAATCATGCTGAAGACATGATTTACACTGACAGCTGGAGGAGTGAGGAAGGAAGAAATGGAGGCTTGCCACTGGGGTGAAGCATACTTGAAGAAAAGAAAACAACACGGTAGCATCGGGTGAGTGTGCTTTTACTTGCATTGGCTGCAATCCAGACTGTCACTCCTGTGTGGATCTGTATAGCCATAAAAGATGCAGTATTGCTAACAGCAGCTGAGGCATAACTTTTCGGATGCAGATCCATGGGTGTCACATATATAAAAAAAAAAGATTTTTGATTTCAAATCAAATATATTTTTCTTTGTAGCCGATGATTTAATTGATATTTGGTTGTTTTTCCTGCATACCATTGCAAGTAGTTTTTAACTCACCAAAAAGTCAGAACCAGAAACTTCAAAGGAACCCATTTAGATTAGGAACTGCAAGGAAACTTACTCTTACAATCAGTAAGTGATAGCTGAAATATCTACGACATATATTAAGGAAAGAGTTTAACACTCACAGGTCATATCAACATCAAGAGAAGTAAAGCAAAACAGTGAGTAACTTTCTTAATAAAATATGACTATTTTTCAGCACCCCCACGTCACTAACAAATGTCACACAAGGTTGAGTGGGTTTTAACAGAAATACTGTGGAATAATTGCCAAAGCTCCCTTGGCACTTCCCCTTTTGGTGACACCTCAGGCACTGGGCAATAAAACCAGCCCCCTCCTGAGGGAGAGGTACTGCTTAGGGCAAAAGGATCCCTGGGGCTTGGGCTTAATATTTTTTTTAAAACTTCTCCTGTATAATCTTTCTCCCATGAATACTTTTTGTTTTTTTATTATTTTTATGAATTCAATCCAAGCAATAATAATGATAAAGTCACTAAGACACAAGGGGCGACTGGAAAAGAATGAAACGACTTCAGAATGAACTGCAAACCCAGTCCTAAAAAGGAAACAAGGGATAAACCTCTATTCCTGTGCAAAAGATCAAGGAGGAGTGTAAATTGGATGATAAGTGGACTCATCTGCACCTAATATTTTTTAGAATGTTTTTATTTTAAAATTTTCCTTCATAATTTTGTTATTATTCCATTATAAGCTTAAAAACAGGAATCGATTTTTCATGAAATTTAATAAGACTATATAATTAATAATTAATATCAATTAATATACAAAAGATGAAAGAAATTAACAAATACATACTGGAAGGCACTCTGCAAATTAGAATGATTCTTTTATAATTATTGTTTTCAATATTATATCAATATTATTATGTAAACAAAATAATATACAGTTTCTTGTCTCTTAGTTAAGCATTAAGCATAAGTATGTTTCAAAATTATCTTCCAGCAAATTGATTTTACTCTCTAAATTTCATTAGGAAAACTTGAAAAATAAGATGTTTCTACAAAATTAAATAAGTACTTTTATTGGAATGTATTCTTATATATTTAACTTTGTATGGTAAAATTTCTGGTAATCAATATTTAATCACCAAATAACAGAAACGATGATTTTTTATTATTAATTTTATTTATATTGTAGTAGGATTAGGTAGTAGTAACACCATATGGAAATATACGCTTTCCTTTTCACTAAGAGAGTGACAAAGAAAACTCACTCCCTTCTCTATTACACATACTTCCTTCCCTTCCTTCTATTGTTCCTATCCTCGGTAACTGACAGAACTTGGACATAGCTTATGTGGGTCAGTGAACATCATTAAAAAATCAACCAATGACAACAGGTCCTGCTAAAAATCAAACGGAAAACATGGATGTGTCAGGCCCAATAAAAAGAAGAAAAAGCCATGTATGTGGGAGAAGCAGAAGAAGTTGGAAATTGATTCGATGTAGCAGTTCAAGATGCAAGGGTTGGAGATTCAGCAGATGTTTGACTGGACATACAACTCCAGGAGAAAAAGAAGAAGAAAGGATGAATTCAACAAATTAATTTCTGTCAGCCAAACACACAACGACCCTGTATGAACTCTCAAATCACAAAAAGGACTATGATGATAGTCACCCACTTTAACGACTCTAACCAAATGGAGTCAACAATAAAATCGTACTATAGGCAGTAAATTTAGCCTTTTCTTATGTATTAGCCCAACCTTCATTTCTATATACCATAATATCAATTTGAAATAGTGTAGCTTGATCCTTTATATAACAATAAAAATCCTTCATCATTTAATAAAAATGCAGGATAAATGGGATTATTTCCTTTTATTATGTGACATTATTGATAATGCTATTGATAATATTGATAAATATTGATGATAATATTGAAATGACCAATAAAATATCACTGATAAAAATTAACTTCAAAACATATTTTATGAATATCATCAACATGCATTCATTTAAACAAAATGTGTAGAGTAAATTTGTTTTGATATTTCAATGTTTATTAACACCATCTTCAGAACAGTGCAATTGGAATTGCATTGTTTTTTTAATTCAAAATGTCTTCCAAAAAATGTAAATATTATTAATAAAAGTATAGAAAACAATTCAGAAGAAGCACATACATAAGATAGGAATCAAAAGACGTCAACAAAACAGTTTAGAGCAAAAGTTAATCATCCAATTAACTTTCAATGTTACTTTTTTCTCTCTCTTGAATCAAAAAAAGAATTTACTCCATCAAAAGCAATTTTGATCTGTTGAAAAAATAGAAACAGTAAACAGATTAGTCTTCTTCTATGTGTCATGTCCCTTCAGTTTACAGTTTCTTTAAAATTTTGCCGTTGCTCATGTGTTCAGTACATGACGAAAACAAATCAGTCAATTATTCTGCAAATAAATTAAGGGTATCATAAATTTTTATTTATGAATAAATCAAAGGATGAAAACATCTTTTAAGGTAATATTGAGTATAACTGAATAAGTTATTATTTTGATGTTTCATGTGTTAATATAGACCATTGATATTCTATGAAATAGTTCTTCTTGCTTCCATGAATAATTTTTTCATTGTCTCTTCCATTTTTGTTAATGATGGACCACAAATTTTTTATTGAATTAATATCTGCAGAATCACTACCTGCACATACATATATATGTTGTTATATATATATATATATATATATATATATAGTAATAATTTATATATATGTATGTATAGTAATAATCTATATATATAGGTATGTATAGTAATAATTTTTATATATATATATATATATATATATATATATAGAGAGAGAGAGAGTAATAATTCACACACATGCATATATATATATATATATATATATATATATATATATATATATATATATATATACGCACACACACACACACATTCTAAGCAGAACACTCCAGTCATGGTAACAGAAAAAAAACGATCTTGCTTCAGTTATTTTCAGCACACAAAAAATATAAAGAATTCATGAATTAATCAACAAGAAATATTTACAATGTTGACTTTGAGGCATGTCTGAAAAATTTCAGAGATGGGGGTGATATAGCCACACTTGGCCTTCAGATCAACTCCGATCAAAATATTAAATGGAAAAATACAGTACTCAGAAGTTGATGGCTGTCTCTCCTCTCCCCACAAACTGATCCAATCAATATCGAAGTTTGAAGTTGGCTATCTATGAGTGGGGTCATTCAGTGTTTTCAGCTTAAAATAATGTATGATTATTTACCTTATTTCATCTTGGACCTACTTACTTACTCCAGGCTACATCATAATAAACTGTTTGCTATGAACTTAAAGAAAAAAGAAGTAAACAAAGTTTTGGTCAATGATACTTTAGTTTTGATAAAAGAATCTTTATCTTGCATGAGAAAAAAAGGAGAAGAAATTACTTGGTCAGATTCAAAAATAGATTCTTTTTAATGAATAAAAAGAAAAAAAAAAACTCTCTTCGATGCCAAAACTCAAATCATACTTTTTGCAAAGTGGTTTTTTCAATTACTGATGATTAAAGATTAAATGAAACAATCTATTGAAAACTTGGGACAGAATTAGTTTATAAAACTCGAGTCAGGCAGTGAAGTCTGATTAAATAATTATAGAAATCACTTGGAGCAAAGAAAAAAATAAAACTACATCAGGACTATAAGCAATGAAACAAATCATGCCGAAAAAAAAATAACAAAATTGACTTCATATTTTTCCTTCTAAAAAGCATAAAATTATGGTCTTTTTATTTTGTTTTACTTGAAGTTTGTTTTCTGTGAAACCTGCAGGTATTCAAACTCTATCAAACATTTTATTTAGAAAATGAAAAACAAAATATGTGTAAAAGTCCAAAGAAATCAAGTCAGTGATTTAAAAAAAAATTGTCTCAGCATGAAAAGAACAATAAATGAAAAAAAAAAACCTATCCCAATTTGGAAAAGCAACAGATGCATGCAACAGGCAAAGTGAATCAAAGATGAGAAATGATGCCAATTGAAAATTTTGGCCAAAGATTGTGGAAAATTATGGGCATGAAATAAGATTTAAACATGTTAATAAAATATAGAAATATCTTTGTGTGGAAAGATTAAAAAACAGACATTTAAAGAATGTTTTAAATATTTGTTTTTTATTCAGATTTTTCTTTTAACTTCTCACTGTGCTTTTATCCTGAAATCGCAGCTATGTCGAATTAAAAAGAATAAATAAAATAAATATAAATGCTAACTCTGGGGGATCGTCTGCTGATTTTTTTCTTCCTTCCCATTGTTCTATTTTTCTTTCAAAGATCATTTCCAATTTTTCTTTTGTGGAACAAGTTTAGATTCCATATGAATAGAGAAATCTTAAGAAACTTATGCTATTATCTTTTTCGGTAACTGTTTCATTTGGAAGTTTTTTTTCTTCTCTTCTGTAGTTCTTCAGTTTGTAGAGTCTCCTTATCACATCAGCTTAGATTTTTTTTTTAAATCATTTCACCCCAAGCAAGGTGGTAATGCCACTAGTACACAGGGGTTTACAGAGAGTAAGGTGAGAGAAAAGACTGGGTATAGAGGGGACTGAGGAAAGGATAAAAGCTGAACAGAGTTCAAGAAATAGATATGAATACTTTTTGGGAGGTGTTGACTATCATATTATTTGACCTTTAGATCATTTTTATTTAAAGTCCCATTTAGCTAGTACCTGTGGCATAGTCAGTAGACATACAAGTTGGTCAGTAGTCATTAATAGATATTGACAATGAGTTGAAAGAGGAAAATATGTGTGTAAATGTGCTTGGTTGGTGACTATATAAAAACAAAAGACAAATTTTTAAAAAACACAGATCTTGTTAGGTACACAATATCAAATTTTACCAGACAGGTTATTATTTTCACAATAAAATCTGTATTAACCAATTGATATAGGTGCAATATTCTATATTTACATGAGGTATATATATATATATATATATATATATATATATATATATATATATATATATATATTTAATTAATTCATCGAGTCTGATAGAAACCTCAACAGAATGCAGAAAGCACTGGACGGCCGTTTCGTCCTATATTTGGGACGCATCCACTATCAAGAATTGAAACCCTGACAGTTAGGTTGTCAAGCAAACATCATACTGATAATTACTGGATAAAGGTATAGCCGAAAGCTATCGGAAATACAGAACATTCGGACAGTTCTTACACACTCTTTGTCCAGAAAAGAAAGCTCTTGTTAGAACACAAGAAAAATTAAATAAAAAGCTCAACCGTAGTACCTTGTCTGTCGTTTTTAATGAAACATGCATAAAAGGAAGGATTGCTGCCCTAAATATAAATATATATATATATATATATATATATATATATATATATATATATATATATATAAACAAGCCAAGTTGTATTGGTATGAAATCTACCAAGTGACCAAAAAACAAAAGCCAATAAATAAAAAACCCAAGAGAATAAACCAAGAAAAAGATAAGAAGGGTGTTTTGGAAGTCACAGTCATACCAATGACTGAAGCTGTTGGCAGCCCAGAAGTCTTGTCGAATGCCTCTTCTAAAATGCTCCAATCAGGTTCAGTTACTGAGCTGGATGTTTGGTCCTGAAAATGCTCTTGATATCTACTATTGACTCTGGGAGATACCAATTATTTCAGCAGCTCCGGTGGGAATATTATCTTTTCAGAATATTTTAACCATGGACAAAGGATTCTTGAAGTACCTGAGCAATGTTCCAACTTCCTTAATCTTCATAAACTTCATAAGAAGGTACCCTGGTACTCTAGTGTATGATTTAAGGTCCAAGTCAGCATATGATGTCATGCTGATTATCTTAGGATCCATTTTTTGCACCCAGGCTCTCTTATACATGGATATTGTTGGGTCTTTCAGCATTTCTGTCTTGAAGTCACAGTTCTCCTCGTCTTCTTCTTTGCTGCAAAACTTCTACTAGATGCAAATGCTCATTTCTATGGCATTATTAACATTATAGAAAGTGTGCAAGGACACATTCAGTATGTTAGGATGCATTCAGGGTCAGTTTCTATCATCAAAGCAAGTCTCATACTCTTTGCTAATTTATTTTCTCTTGAAGATTTCCCATAATCATAACATAGCTTCCCTCTGCCTTTTCCATAAATACTTTCATGGTAATTGTTCTAAGGAACTTTCCTCTATGGTAACTATACTTTATGAATTTAAGAGCAGTACTAAATTTAAGGTCCCATCATTTCACAATTGAAATGGATAGATATAACTGTAAATTCTATGCTAACACTTTCTTTTCTCACACTTCTCCCTTGTTGAACTCTCTCCCAGCTTTTTGTTTTATGGCTAACATTGATCTTCAAAGATTTAAATGCAATATCAGTCATTATTAATCCTTGTTCTTTTATTGTTTCCTCTCCTTAACAATATGTTTTCTCATATTCTCTCTCACTCAATAACCCCTTGTGTCTTCGTGGCTTTATTGCTTTTTTGGTTTGAAATGATTAAACAAAAAAACAACCATTTTCTACAAAATTTATGAAAAATATGTATGTACTAGCAGCATGGCCCGACGTTGCCCGTGCTTGATTCAAAAATTGTACGACTCATACAGCAATCGCTATCACTTGACTTAAAATATTTTTGCCCTTCCTTGCCTTTAAAGGAGTGCTCTTTGCCATGCTGATGTTGCTATATGCCTTACGTCTTGCCTATCTCACACTGCGAATTTTTTCTAAGCTCTATACTAAACATTAAATCTGTTACGAAAAAAGAACTAAACAAAATGAACACAAAACGATCAGCTTTAAAAAAGGACTCGTAACTGGAAAAACCAAATAAAAAAAGAACGTTAACAACAAATACTTTTTCACACCCAACCCAGTACTGTGCAATCAGAATCAACGTTGAGTTTAAGCAAGCGAATGAGCCAATTGGAGTAAAGTGCCATGCAGATTTAAATTTTTCCCACTTGTGACAAATGATGCTATTGATTTTTTGCATGCTAGCATGCTAGTTAACATTCATGTCAGTCAGCTGTTGGCTCTCACGCTGTCCAATAGAATCTTCCTGCCTATTCGTGGCAGCCAGCTATTGGCTCACACTCTGGCCAGTACAAAATGGCCACAAACTACATGAAAACTGCCGTAGAAGCATGAAAAAATTGATTATTTCAACTATCGATGGGAGTTGGGAAATGCAAAGTCAGTCTTGGCCTTCCTGCTAACTTGGAGCATGTGCATGTAAATTTTGGTGCAAATCCATTGAAAATTGCAGAAAACTAAGTTCCAATTTCACTTAGGTTCATTATATTCACTTACGTGATTATACTTGGAAAAGGCATGAAACCACCTCTTCTCTTCCACCAGCTATAGGTTAATTAGCAGGACTTTTATCTGTAAATCCTTATTTCAAAAACATTATTCCAATTTAAAAATATTTTCTGGCTTTAAATAACTTGTCAGAAGTCATAAAAAACAAATCAATTGGTTTCATATCATTTAGAGTGGTGGCTGATGAAAAATTTTAGTTCAAATTTTAATGTAAATTCTGCATTTTCACATAACAAAACAATAAATTCCAATCTACCAAAGATAAAATCTAAAATTAGTTATTTGCAGATCATAAGTTATAGAAATAGAATTTTCAACCTATTGAATGTCAGTTTAAGTAAATTCATAAAGGTTTGAGCCTACCTCACTTGAAAACAAATGTGTAGAATACTTTGCAACAAAACATTGTCAGTCAGCTCAAAAATACCAGTTCATCTACTCAAAGCTATGAGAAGTGACCCCCACTAGCTAAAAAGATAAACAAAATGTCTCGAAATCAAAAAAAAAAACTCATAGGCAACTGAAAGTACATTCTATCTTCTCAAAATGGCTAGAAATCAAAAATCTCACAGGCAACTGAAAGTACATCCTATCTTCTCAAAATGGCTAGAGATCAAAAAACCCACAGGCAACTGAAAGTACATGTCTGCTTCTCTAACCCACTCTGTTTATATCTCTTTTTTTAATCTGAGTAATGATATTTATGAAATGTATGAAGTTTCTCTCTATTGCGCACATCTCCATTTCAATCAATATTTCAAATAAGAAAATTTACAATGAAAATATGCATTAAAAAATTCAACTTATCCATGCATTCACATCCGAAACATTGTCATGAAAATATAAATAAATTGCAGTTACCATAATTAAAGTTTATTTACCATATCAGTTGAGATTATGACTAATTACTAATGTTACTATATATTAATTTGCAGTTGCCCTCCCATGAGATTCATTTACTAATTGAACTAACACCCTTGGGTGTATTAGCTGAATGCATCTTACCCTAACTGGTTTATGGCACTCGGCCTAATCTAATATGTGTCCAATATTTCACTTTGAAGATAACGAGCAGAGTCTCAGATTTGTGATTAGATTAATTCATATGTCCATATTAGAAGTGCTACTCCCCCTGATATGTCCAGTAAAATTACGGCAAATTGCTAAGCAAGTGCATTTATCTAATAATTCAATTAATTGATGGTGTTAACCCATTAAATACACTTGATTCTAAAAAGGTGGGTCAGTCACAAGATTTGAAAAGAATAAAAGTTTCTAGAAATGTTATAATAGCAGTCTTGAGAAACTATGAATTCCAACATCCGACATTGAATTTTTACATTTATTAAACAGTAATTCATGGATGTGTGGGCGGCTCAGTGGTTAGCAACTTGGAAAGAGAAGGTCAATCTGAGTTTGTTACACTCATACAAATACCCTTGGGAAAATTATGAATCCATCTCTTGTCTTCCCAGCTAGAGGTTAAATAGCAGCAGGCCTTGAGGCAGCAATGAAAACTGAATTCAAAACTAGCCTGAAGAGGGATAGGTTCAGTCAGGCTATCATACCCTAGATCAAATTCACTTGTCAATGCATTCTGGGTTAAATGGTGAAGGCACAGATCAACCAACACATTCCAGCCAATATTTGCAAGGAAAAGATGGAAAATTTACATGGATGCAATGTATCAGGTTCAGCAATAGCTAAACATTTGATTAAAAACCAGCATTGTTACAACCCAGACATGTTCTTAGTGCTGAGTAAGGCTAATACTGATTATCACATCAAGGTTTTGAAATCACTATATATTAAGTCCTACCAACCATCTCTCTGTAAGTACAATGACATGATTAGTGGACTTAAGGGTAATTAACATTTAATGTTATATTTTTGGTTTACATATAACAGTGGTTTCCCAATGGTGTAGTGTACCTCATATGTGTGGCAGAAGAGGCTACCATGTGATATGGAATAATTGAGAGACAATCAAAGATTTAAAAACAGTTTCAAAAACTTCATATGCCGAAAAGTAAATATGATTTCAAAATTTAAAATATTATGGATTACTTGTAATTGCATGCACAAGTTCTACTATAAATAGTTATAAATACTTATTGACCAATTTTATCACTGTGATATTTTTTGCATTATATCAAGTATTATGAATATATTAACTAAGCTCTGCAAATTTGAAGAAGGAGTTATCAATGATAATGTTCTGACTTCAAATCCATGGTTATCTCCCTTTGATCTACTGTCTGTCTTATTTTCTCACATAAAATTTGGTAAGGAGCAAGCAAATTTTCATTCTGAAAATGCGTCCGAGAGAAAAAAGTTTGGGAATCACTGCTATAGCAGATGCTTGTTTCTTTAATACCCAGAGAGCTAACCTGCAGTTTATATTGTAACTAGGTAAGTTGCAGTTTCTGGGTGGGGGAGAGAGATAGAGAGAGTATAATCAATATTGGAACATGGCCAGTACATTCAAACTCTTGGTCACAATGACTTGTTTTCTTATGATGGCATAACCACTGATGACTTCCAAACAGTGTTTTTTTTTTTTTAAATCAATTCACCCCAAGCA
The DNA here is from genome assembly GCA_903632075.3 of Acanthosepion pharaonis. Lineage (NCBI taxonomy): Eukaryota > Metazoa > Mollusca > Cephalopoda > Sepiida > Sepiidae > Acanthosepion > Acanthosepion pharaonis. The sequence goes on from CAHIKZ030000272.1 coordinate 804,454, forward strand.
AGGTGATAATGTCACTAAGATGCAAGGGGCTACTGGAAGTAAAATTGAAACAAAAGTCTTTAGAAGGAACTAAAAACCCAATCCTAAACAGGAAACAAAAAGACTGGGTCAGAGTGTGAACCAGATTATAGAGGAATCTATTAATTCCTATTGAAGAAAAAAAAAGGAATAGTAAATAAAATATCAGAGTTTAAAGAGAGCATTTAGAAGTATAGAGTTGGAGTAGATGGTAGAAAAAATCAGAAGCTCAATCCTAAACAGAAGGCAAGGGTTAAACTTCTAATCTATCCAGTTTCTTTCACCAAGGTATGGTTTAACCTATGATATGGTTGCAGGTACTTTCCTACAGATCAAATCTCTAACTTGATATTATCAATATATCATCTCTTTGATAATTTAACATTGATAAGATTTGAAACTGGGTCTCATGGTCAGAATCTTCTAACTACGCGGCAATGCATCCATAGAAAGATTATATAAAATGCGATTCTGAGAGTGAAGAACAGCCTTAAGTCCTTGAACATTTTGAATGGAGCTTGCCATACATGTATAAAAATATATTGGATAAGTTAATATTTAAAAGATGCCTTATATAGGCTTTTAATAATTCTGAAGCCATTTTTACGTCATCAACATTTGATTAACAATAAATTTCAATATTTTGATGTTTTTGCATCAAAATATTGCCTTGAAAATGATGCAAAGAGAAATTCTAAGCAATTGTTTATGTGTGGGTGGGTTGTTGGGTAGGCGTATGTGTGTCTGAAGGAAAAGAGATTTAAAATGAAAATGTTTGTGTATTCATCAGTTCACACGTATATCCATATGTACATAAAGATGTCTTTTCAAGATGGATTTCTTTATAAATATTACTGATATTTATGTCTTAGAAAGGAAAAGAAATTAGTTATTCAAGGTTCAGAAGTAAAACTCTGCAATCAAACTTGAACTTTGAATATAGTTTTGCTGCCACTATTCGCATGCTTATTATAATCTGTATTTAGTTAATTCTTTTTTTTAACTGAGGGGAATTACTTTGATGTATTCAACCCTGAAGTTGCTACCACTACTACTACTATTACTACTTGTATTGTTAGTACTTAAGATATAGACACACAAACAGAAAATGTGCAAATATTCTTTCTTTTATTTCCAAATTTAAAGCTTTTTCCTTTAAGGTATTTTTCTCGGTTAGAATTCTTTGAGTGGATATGTATGAATTTATTTCTTTAACCAATTCATTTGTAAATACTTGAAAGTGGTAAAGGTGAAAAATATTTATATTATCTCCCATGCAAAAAAGAGAAGGCTCCTCTCTGAAGATACAACTTTTGAGCTTTTCTCTGTCGATATTTCTCTTCTCCTGTACACATTCACTTTCTCTCTCATTTTCTAACAGCATCCTCCACCTTTCCACATCCTACCTTAAGCCTAGACGTTTGCCTTTTATCATCCGCTCGCCTGGTGCCATCGTTCCTTAATCTGACCTTGTTACCATGTTTGCATTACTCAACCGTGAAGCCCTTTGCTTTTTGCTTTCTCCTTCACTTTCTTGTTCAACTTGGGGATTTGGAAAGGAAACTCCCCATCAAAAAATAAGAGATGATGATGATGATGATGTCTACATGGAGAAATCAATAAAACATTTTTAAAAAGTATTTTTTTATATTAGGTTTCTTTTTCATTGCTATTAATCCAGCAACTACCAAAATATTCTCTTCTACAACTTGAAATACTCTCCACTTGAAATACTATCAATAATAATAAAAGAATACTAACAAAATATTTTATGGGATTTCTCGAATTGTCCAGTGTTCAAATCTTACTATTAGTTCTACTCAAAGTCCTATATTACATTTTATGTACAATATTAATAATGATAGAGCTTTGATAATATTAGTAATGAAATCTCCCTGATGATATTAGTAATGACTAGCAGTAGAGCCCGGCGTTGCCCGGGGATGTAATAGTAAGAGATAGATCAAGTATCGACCATCATAAAGACTGAAAAATAAAATTGACAAAAATTATTGTTTAAGGTTGACGGACACGCATGTCTTAATTAGTTTTTTTTTTGGTTTTTTGGGGGGTTTTTTATGAATTGGTCAAACCCAAACTCAAAGAAAAACATTGTTTTCAATTGTTATGAGTCTATCAATTGAATAGAATTTTATTATAAACAATTGTCTTGTAAATGGAATTTTTAAAGCATTCTGAATGTAAAAATAAAGAAAAAAGTGTGCAAGACAATAAGAAACACTACCTGTTTTGTTGAAATCGGTTGAAAAATGTGGGAAATCCGATCCCATATATAATCGAACACACACACACACACAAACCAACCTGGGTTTTATAATAAGTATAACTCGATATGAGTTTTCCCCCTTTCATTAATGCCTCTTAATTGTGTTTTCAAATTGATTTCGTGCAAAAACAATTGTGTTTTTCCAATTTTTGGTGCCGTCAGAACCACCGCAAGGTAATTTTACGTAGTCCTGTGAAGTTTTGTTGAAATCGGTTGAAAAATGTAGGAAATCCAATCCAATATATAAACCAACAGACACACACACACACACACACACACACAACCTGGGTTTTATAATAAGTATGATTATTTTTTCTGAGAATTAAATACTAATTTAGTGTAAATAATCCATCCCTTTGGTTATATCTCTCGATGTCAACTCATGTCATTCTTACATGTTTTATCTGTTTGTAATTTGTGCTGAGAATCCCATGGACTAAATGTGTGAAAGGAGAAAGCTTTAAGGAAAATGGAAACTAAAAAGACACTTTATAGTTACAATCAGAAACAGACAATGAAACTGGATTTTATAATAAGTATGATATAGCTTTGATATTATTAATGACATAAAATTCAGATAAATATGAAATGTGATAGGTCCTGATCTGGCATCTAGTCTACAATTGCATTCCCACAGACATGCCGAGGCTTCCCACTGTCTCTTCTACAAGTATTTTCATGGCAACTGTTTCAGACTGTATGAATTCAACTGAGCTACCAGGCTGGTATCATGGTCCCACTCTTTCACTGTCAAAACAGTTAAATATAACCATCTCTTCTACTAAAACAGCTTCCTCTCCCACAGTTCCCATTTGTGGAAATCCCTTCCCCTTACTTGCTTCCCCAATGACTATAATCTTCAAATATTCAAGTGTAATGTCAATCGACATCTGACACCCTGAGCTTGTTTCCCATCCTTCTCTGTATCCTTTCCTCAAACACGCCTCTTTACTCCTGTTCTCAATCCTCTGTAACCACTTGTGTGCTAGTGGCAATCCCACCTTGCTTGGGGTGAACTGCTTTAAAAAAACCCCAAAAAGAACATTGCCTTTATAATATTAGTAATGACATCTGCTTGATAATATTAGTAATGATATAGCTTTGATACTATTAGTAATGACATTGCCTTTATAATATTAGTAATGACATCTGCTTGATGACATTAGTAATAATATAGCTTTGGTTTAGTTTGGTTTGGTTTATTTTGTTTTACAGCATATCAGCCTCAATGGGTTATTTAATGCCGACAGTATTTTTTATTGCTGGTAATATTTTGTTTTGTCAAAGATCTGTTTCTGGTAATATTTTTCCTTCAAAATTGTATTGCTGGTAATAATTTTTTTTTTGAAAAAGTATTGCTGGTAATAATTTTTTTCAAAAAGGTATTGCTGGTAATAGTTAACTATTTGTTTCATAGCTGGGACCCTAACAGGTGCTGCCACCCTGCGTTAGGGTGGACCTGGGAACACCAGCAATTAAGAGGTGGTTCCACACTCCTCAAAACCTCCTGATCAGAGGCCTTGCTGCTGGATGTAGTTTAACGTCTTACACTGGATGAATAATATAGCTTTGTTAATATTAGTAATCACATCTCCTTGATAATATTAGTAATGATATAGCTTTAATACTATCAGTAATGGCAAGTACATAAAAATAACAGTAACATCTACTTGATAATATTAGTAATGATTTATTAATTCTTTTTTCATTTTTGTTTAGTCAGTGTGTTCTCTGACCTTCATCAGCTGTATGTTGCATCTAATAATCTCAAAAAGCTTTGAACAGAATTCCTTATCTTGTTTATTTATTGCTTAACTTTTGCCACCATATTCTCAGTTTTAAGGGGGGGTGAGCAAGCTGAGAACTTTTCACCATGCTCCCATACCACTACTGAAAATTCTCCTTTATTTTTCAAATAACTGTCTTAAAACAAATTGTGTACAAAATAGAATATTAAAAACTTACTTTGTTTCACAGTGAAATTCAAAAACTCGATATTTTATCATTTTTGATTTGATTTTGAAAAGTGATTAAGAAAAAACACTGAAAATAATTCTGTATATTCCCCAAAATTATTTTGGTTCATTAAATTAACTTTGAGTTTTACTGACTTGTTCATTTGGATATTTCATTGCACCAACAATTTCTAGCAATGTTTAGATTATGGCAGCTATTAAAAACATTACGCATAAACCAGTTATTCAAGATTTCAAAATAAATTTTTTGCTAACTTAAGATGAATTTTCAAAACATTATACAATGATAAAGATGCATAACTTTTTTTCAATATACAAGGTTTTACCCAAAACCTTTCTTTGTGAACTTCAGCTTGTGCACAAATCCATGTAAGGAACCATCTGAGTTTTACTGGCTAAAAGCACTAATGATGGATAACATCATTAGTGCTTTTTTTTTATTAGAAAATCAGATTAGTCTAGTGTGTTAGATTTTGATGTTAAAAAATGCTAAAATGGAAATTATCAAAACATAAATGATTGAATAAACTTAATGTGTTTGGAATGAAAGAAATTATTGAAGGTAACTTTAACATTAGATTGTGGAGGTTGATGCAGAATGTTGCTTTCTTAAGTTCAAAACAAATGAACACTGAACGAACATTGTTTTGGAAGGTTTATTTTCTTCTTTATGAATACAAATTGTATCCTTCTTGTGAAGCAGATAGCTCACAGTATATTGGAACAGAGAATGAAACAGCAAGATGCTTACTTCTTTGTAGCCACCCTGATTAAATATTTTGGTGGTTAAAGGAGTGGGCCAGCCTGTCCCACTTTCTGGCAAAAGGGCAGAGAGAATTGACATTTAGGCCCTATTTTTCCTAGGTTTATATTAAGGTCAGTAAGTGGCAGTTGGTGAGTATAGGATTGTCATTCGCTTTAGTACTGGGTCATTGATCCTTTGTCTCACTTATCCAATTTTCTTCTTTATGAATAGAAATTGTAGCCTTTTTGTAAAGCAGATTTCATAGTTCACAGTATATAGAATAAAGGTCATTGATCTTTTGTTTCACTTATCTAATATCTGGTTTCAGAAATGACGTTAGCTGATTGACTTAAGAACGTTGATGTTAACAGGGTGTTGTGGAGATAACTAGATGTTACTTTTCAGGGGATTTAAGAAATATTCTTATTTTATTTATTAAAGTTTGCCTACAACTCCAACTTGAACTTATGTTCTTGATCTTTTCTATTCTGATTCAACTCCTTTTTTCTTTTGCCATTCTTTTGAATCAATTTGGCTTCCATTTTCTGCTCTTTATTCTCTTATCAATGCCTCTCATTTATTATTCAGTCTTAAAAGATTCAGTAATTACACACACAAATACAGCCACACACACACACAAATACATGCATGCATACACACATGCACACGCATATATAAATTCTGGGTGTGCCAGATCTTTGAGAACATTGTAACAAAGTTATACTAACTAAAATGATAACATGAGAAGTATACAGATGAGATGCAAGGTAGATGCACATTATTACTAAATCTTTACACCATCAAATAAGACCATTTACTTCAAAGGGAATTTATATTGAACAATTTAGCTATATTATGAAGTAATATGTTATACAGTGCAGTAGTTTTAGTGTGATTTTCAATAAACAATGCGATTTTTAAACATTTTGTCTTATATTTTTGTGCCGAGCAGTATTATGATGTTATATACACTTTTATCTATTTTTCGTTTTTATTAAGTCTTATTCATTGAGTATCTTTTATGTAATCTTTTACAATTGTTTTATACAGTTTTTACTTATCAAATACAGTAGAAAAATAGCATATTTTGCTTGTAGTGATTCATAATTAGAATTCTGGTTTGAACATATTTTCAATTCAATGTATCTAATAAAAAAGGTATTAATTTTATAGTAGATTTATTCTTCATATACTATTAATTCTGAAGTGAGTTTGTAAGCAAAATCTGTGGAAATTAGCTATTTCTTTATATTTTTTTTTCAGACAATCTTTAAACCTAAATGCTCAAAAATTGATGAAAGTTATAAATCTAATTTTTGGTGCCAGGACTTACCACATCAAACCCCAGTTTTCACATTGAGTGTAATGTTGATTTTCTAAAGGAAAGTGAAAAATTAACCTCTGCCCTATTGTGGATGTTATTTACCAATATGCACAATAATCATCTAATCTGGGTTGGCAGTTACTTCAAGGTTATCTTTCAGGCCAAGAGTGATTTTATTGAATGGTCATTACCCTGTTTTTGTATCATTTTTAAATTGAACAAACATGTGTAGAAATCTTTGTGAAAATGTGTTCTTTTTTAAGTTGAACATCTCTGTTTCTCCTTAAAATTTGCTCTCAATTGCTTGGCACACCCTTTACATATACATATATATCAACAAAATATATAATTCCAGTCGAATCCATTACATTCACTTACGTGCTAATACCCTTGGGAAAGGTGTGAATCCTCTTCTTCTCCCTCCAGCTATGGGTAAATAGCAGGATAGACTGGGTTCTATAGCCTTGGATGGCAACTGGTCTAGGAGAAGGACAACTCTGAATTCAAAACCTGCAGAGGGTAGTTTGGGAACCTTGTGGCACTCGATGCACCAGGTCTCTGAATTCAGCCCTTCAAAAAGTGTGTCTGGTCCTGCACGAAACCTTCACCAATATAATCAAATCTCATGTGCTGTTGTCGGGCTGTCGGTTTCCTGGGAATTGATCTGCTTGACCCTCATACGTTGAATTCGACAGGAGAGTCAATGAACACTATATATATATATATATATATATATATATATATATATATATATATATATATATATAATACATATAATTTTTGTGTATCTTTGATGATAAAATTTTGTCTTATCAATTCCCATATTTCTTGTCTTCTGTTCATGCTTTGTTTTTCGCCAAAGGAAAATAAATATTCATTCTTTCCTAGATCAACATGCATCTCAACTTTAAACTAAAAAGAACATTTCCCTACTCTTTGCCCTATGATTTATTTTTATATCTATAAAAGATGACAAGAAATAAATACTAAAGCCACAGAAAAAAATATGGATATATCAGAAACTTTTATGTTTCTGTATCACTTTTGAGTGGATGAAAATGGAATAAGGCAGACCATCAAATATTTAATAATATTTCAAAATGAATACATTCTTTCTTTATTGGTTGAATTTTGATCTAAAAGATTATGTATATAATGTTCAATCTCTCAAACTGAGAAGTTTTTCTTTTAATCATTTATATATAGCCAGTGTTGTAACATACATATGGATGATAATGGGTATGTCCCCATTCCCATAAATACAGTAGTGAATACTGTATGTGTTGGTCTGCAATCTGCAGTTGGTGATTCATTGTGGAATTCACTTGACACTTCTAGCAGTTGACTACTTCTTCTATGCGCTGCTGGTGAATCTTATATTTGTTGTTCTTGTCCTAAGTATTATTATTCATTAGCAATCTTTGTGTTTTATTCAGTAACCTTTCAGAGGTTACAACAGCTGTATATCTGATTCAGCACGCACATGGCCACAAAGGACATCACATCTGTCACAATTATGATCTGTACATGCTTTGGTTGAAAACTATTTTAATTTTTGGTGCAACAATTTTATTCTTTCGTTTTTAATATTTAAATGATATTAACATTTTCATTGCCATTTTGTCTAGAAATGAATTTCTTTATTGTAAGATTCCCCCACTTGAACATAGTACAATCCTGCTCTTTCTCTGTTTCTGATCAGTAAATTGATTCCAAGAGTGATCATTTTAAATTGATTTAATGCAAAAATAGGTTAATTTTATGCCTCTACATTGAGAAATCTCATCCTCACATCAAAATCATTTAACAATTTGGTAAACAGCAAAACACTTAGGTAAATATTTTGTTTGTTTTTTTTTGTTTTTTACTTTGTGTTTCATGATTGGAGAATTCTTTGGAAAAATTATAAATGCTTGTTTCCTGTTTTGATGTTAAAAGCATTAAAATAAAGAATGATAAAAACCAATGTACAGTTAATGGAATATCTATATAAAATAGGAATCACTGCCAGCTCCTGATTTTCTGAATCAAACCATATAATAGTTATCAATGTGTATCTATTTATATATTTCCTGTCCCATCTAGAGTGGAGGAAAATCATCTTAAGTTAGTAAGTTTGCATGCAATTACTTTTATGAGTAAGCACATTAATTTATGATTAAACTTTTTCAATTTTTTGCATTCCATTTATTTTTCCTTGTTTTCTTTTCAGTTCTTGACATTTTTCTGCCAACTATTTTTTGCTCTTTTTATTTTTTCTTGTTTCCATTCTAATATTATTTATCACTTCTCTTTCTCTCATTTATACTTTCCACATTTCTCTATCTCACTCATGCTTTCCACCTATCTCTCTCTCTTTCATACATTCCACTTCTCCATCTCTCTCTCTCATACTTTCCATTTTGTTCTCCCTCTCACATATGTTCCATTTCTTTCTCTCTCACTTGTTCTAGGTATGACTATAAACTACATCCATGTCCTGGGTAAGGTGTTAAACTACATCCAACATCAAGGCCTCTGATTGGAGGTTTGAGGAGTGTGGAACCACCTCTTAAGTCCTGGTGCTACCATGTCCACCCTGACTTGGGGTGGTAGTACCTGTTAGGGTCCCAGCTATGGGAAAATAGTTGACCACTCCCAAATAGGAGTCAAAATACTGTGGTAATGTAAAAATAGGTATTAATACCAGTAATAAATTTTTGAGGAAAAATTATTACCAAAAATATATTTTTGAAAAAAAAAAAATTACCAGCAATAATATTATAAAGGAAAAATTATTACCAGCAATACGTTTTTGAAGAAAGAGTTATTACCGGCAATATAGTTTTGAAGGAATAATTATTATCAGAAATACAATTTTGAAGGAACAATTATTACCAGCAATATATTTTTGTAGGAAAAATTATTAGCAATGCTATTTTGAAGGAAAAATTATTGCCAGCAATACATTTTTAAAGGAAAATTATTACAAACAAAATATTATCAGCTATACATTTTTGGAAAAATATTATCTGTTATAGATTTTTCAAATAAAAATATTACCAGAAATAGATTTTTGAAAGAAAAAAACATTACCAGCAATACATTTTTGAAAAAAAATTATTACCAGCAATAAAAATTTTGTCAGCATTAAATAACCCATTGAGGTTGATATGCCGTAAAACAAACCAAATGAAACCAAACCAAATCTCTCTCTCTCTCTCCACTCATACTTTCTGTCTCTCTCTTTCACACATACTTTCCACTCATCCTTCTCTCATTCATACTTTACCCCTCTCTTTCCACTTCTTTCCCTCTCCCTCATACTTTATACTTCTCTCTCTCTCTCTCTCTCTCTATCTCTCACACATAATTTCCACTTCTCTCTCTCACTCATACTTTCCACTTCTCTTCTTCTCATTCATACTTTCCATTTCTCTCTCTCTTTCATTCATACTTTCCACTTCTCTTTCTCTCTCTCATTCATACTTTCCACTTCTCTCTCTCACTCTGTCATTCATACTTTACACTTCTCTCTCTCTGTGTCACTCATACTTTCCACCTCTCTCTCTCCCTCTCACATTTACTTCCTTTTCTTTATACATCCTTTCTTTCCTTGATGATTTTTTCTTAGTAATGTTTTCTTGCAGTTTTTTAGACTACAAGTACTTTACATCTTTTTTATTTCCTGTGATGTAGATGCATTTCTTTCTTTATCACTTTTAGTCCATTTTTCTTTTTTTTTCTTTCTTTTTCTTCTCTTATTTTCTTTCTTTAGAAGATCAAAAAATTGTATAAAGTCAAAAATATTGCTCTCTCAAAGGAAAAAATACAACTAACAAAAAAGACATTAATAATAAAAGTAATATATAAAAAGAATATTCTGAACACTTTATTTAATCTATGGCAGTTGAATGTTTTCATTCCTCTATCCATATATGGAGATATACTTTCTTTTTCATTTTAATAACTGCTCAGTTATTGCTAGTTCAATTTCCATTGAGTCTGTACTACCCAGCCCAAGGATTAAATTAACCATTACTATGTCACTAATGTATGATGTATTGTAAGGGAGGATGAGGCTTGATTTAGAATGTTCGTTTTTATATTCAAAATGGATGGATGCTGAGAAAACTTTGTTTTGGAAGGTTTATTTTCTTTTTCATGAACACAAACTGTATCCTTCAGAGTTTGTGGCTTACAGTACATTTGAACAGAGTGAAAGGGAGCGTGGGACTCCTTCTTCTTTGTAGCAATCGGAAATAATTATTACTTTGGTGGTTAGAGGAGCCCCCTTGCTTTCTGGCAAATGGGTAGAGAGAACTGACCAAGAATCTCTTTTTTACTTTGTTTTATATTGAGGCCAGTAGGTGATCGAGTGAGTGCTAATAGAATTGTCTTTCACTTTGATACAGGGTCTTTGATCTTTTGTTTTGCTTATCCAAGTATCTGGTTCCCAAAACAAAGTTGGCTGATTGAATTGTCCTTAAGAATGCCGGTGTTAATGTTAATCAACTGTTAATGAGATAAATAGGTGATACCTTTCAGAGGATGTAAAAAATATTTTTATTTTATTTATTAAACTTTGCTTACAAGAGAAAAGCATTGGAATGGAATACATTATTACAGTATTTTTTTTTTTTTTTAGATTCCCTTCTTGGTTGGTTGAAAACATTTCAATACTCCTACCTTGTAAGATCTGTTAAATCAATAACCTTTTGTGGATAGGTATTGATTGCATTGTGGGGTAAATAAAAACTAAATTATTAAAAATTATTTGCAATTTTGATTGTAACCTCTTTTGCCAAGGGAACTAGTCATGATTTCTAATTATAAGTAGGAATTTCATGAATAGAGAAGAGTAACATCAAGTATGAAGTAGTTAGTATTAATCTTGAAAGTTTGGATAACCACTTCTCAGATTGATATCTACACTAACCATTCCAATGAGAATATATAACTTTTTTATACACAGCATATGTAGTCTTGTGATATCTATAGAAAAAGCTGATTTTCATGTTCTTGTTAACAGGTTACTGTTTTTTACACACACAAACACACATATATATATATATATATATATATATATATATATATAGTTTATGAAAAACTAGGTAATCCGTATGGGTAAACCCAAGGAGGATAAAATCCAGAGAGCTCAATGTAAATCCAGAGCAAATAATTTAAATAAGAACAGACCACTTTATGGTTCCATGTGATAAATTATTTCGGTCCTTTAAAAGGGCTGCGGATCATCAGACTTTATTTCCAAAGGTTGAAACAAAAAAAATATATATATATATATATATATATAAATATAAAAGTGAACATATAAGTCAGCACTTAGAGGTAACAGTCTGTTTTGTGCTAGATGCAATCGTCAGGCCACAAGTGCTGTTATTTTTCTCAGCTATTTATATATATGGGTCAGTTGTCCATTGTGGGTAGTCTATTTTGGTGGTTATTTTTACCGGAAGTAGTTTCTTTTGTTTATTTATTTATTTGGGTTAAATTATTTTGCTTTTTTTAATTTATTATTATTTTTTATTTTTATTTTTTTATTTTTATTTCTTATCTTATATATTTATTTATTTATCTTATTTTTTATTTTATTTTTTTATACCATATATATATATATATATATATATATATATATATATATATATATATATAGCTACTCTTCAAATAAAAGTGTGCTCTCTCAAACCTTTTGGTTGTTTAAAGAAAAAAGCTGTCAAGAAATGTCTGCTTAAGGTGGGTTAAATTTCAAATCCAGCAGATGTTAGTGGCTTCAGTCTGATAAAACAAAAATTCTCTAGCTGCAACATTTGACAGAGACTTTTATTCTCCTCCCATCCAATTCCTTTTCTTTTTTTTTTACACACAAGGTTTGTCTCTCATTCCAGCCTGTGAGTACCTATATGTAGTTGAATAGTTTTCCTTATTCTTTATAGGCCATGTCCCCTCAGAACGTGGGCAATCATGGCTCTCCACAACTTCCTGTCCTTTGTAGGTCTTAATAAACTTTGTCTTTCTGTTATTTCTACTAACCCCTAATCCACCATCCATCTACTCAAGTTCCTTAAGTAATTTATGCATTGTTTTCCTCTGTCTGTTTTGTCCTCTATCTGTCCAGTGGGTATCAGATTTTCCAAGCCCTCTTTCCTCATTATATGCCCCAGGAACATCAACTGTCTCTCCCTGATATTAAGTATTTCTTTTCATTTCCATTTTCTCCAAAACTTTGTCATTGCTCACATGTTTGGTATTCTGTTTTATTACCTGTCTTTTTATCTTGTCTTGAAATTATTCTGTCTTATCTTCACCGACAATGATTTACCAAAACAATCATATAAAAAAAGAAAGGAAAAATTACCTTGACTCTTTTCAAATCATACTCTAAGATCAGTAACAGATTTTACAAGTATTTACATTCTACTCTGTAACATGAAGAGATAAATAATCTATGATATTAAGATATTTCAAAACCCTTTTATATATCTTTTGTTTATCCATTATATATATAATCTCTTTCTTTCTCTCTCTCTCTCTCTCTCTATATATATATATATATATATATCTGTGTGTGTGTATATATATATATATATATATATATATATATATATATATATATATATATATATCCATCTGCCTTCAAGTAACACATCATGACAAAAACGATAAGTTTTGTACTGAAAATAACTGAACAAACGACTGATGCCTTGAGTTTGTCGAAGTCTCAAGAGCAAATCAAGTTCAATTTCTTTTATTTTCAGTTCACTCCAGACAGTTTGAGCTATGGAGCTAAACTCAGTCATAGAGTTGGTAAGAGGAAAATGCCAACGACAAAATTAGCAAATCTGAATTGGAATAAATTTGCCGCAGTTCATATCCAAACGCAGAATGAGTTATGGATGGACTATTTCGATTGGACTTATCTGAATATGGATTTATCAATTTTAGTGCCCTCAGATTTTCTTTAAGCAAATATTTCCTGGCATTTTGAGTTTAGCCATTTTGACTATCCAAAATTTCCAAGAGAGCTGTTGAAAATAAACAGGACTGGCAGCCTAGAATAGAAGCTGAAATATTTATAGTACTTGAATATCATTGATTGTTAGAATCAAAAACTGATCATTGGAAAAGAGAGAATGGATATTTTGTGCCTTGAGTCTTTCTTCAGACACGTCTAAATGACTTTTAATTTCCCCCTAATTCTTTAAAATATACAAAACTGAAATATAGTACTGTGACTACAGAATAATTATTTTTGGTGTGGTTAATTAAAATTTAAGATATTAAAAATTATTTCATGCTTTTATTTATCTTAATTTTATAACAATTAGTTTTATAGGAGGTCTTATGCCAGACTTTCTTTTATGTGCTTTTATTCACTGGGCCATATGTCCCAGACTAGCAGAAAAAGAATCCCGAGTTCTATATAAAGCATTTTATATAGTTAAAGACAATCTAAAGGAGAAACCTTGCTTATCCTTTTATAATCTGTGTCCCTTCAGGAGAGGGCGATCATGGCTCACTACAACTTCCTATCCTTTGTAGCACTAAGCAATTTTTGATATTACATAACACTCTAATTTTTATTTCTCTCTTTTCCAGTTTCTTGATATTTTGCTTAGTTTCTGGAAAACATTTTTCACTATATCAGTATCTCTTTGGATTTCTGTGTAGTCAGCTACAGTGTGCTAAAGGTTAAGGGATTACAAATTTAGTGATCAGGAAATTGTCCTCTTATGAGTCTGTTTGACAAAATAACAGTTTTTGGGAAGAAGATATCTGAGTGAATCTTCTTCCTTACTAATGGAATATTAGTTTAAAAACAACAAAGATGAAGATAGGAGTTAAAAAGGACTAGAATACTAAAAATGTTTTCTTTCTGAACTCTTAGTTTTTTGTGATCTTTTGTTACGTTAGATCTGCCATCTATAAAAGCTATTTCAGTAAAAAAGAACAAAAGTTATGAACGGTCATTATTTTTTTCATTACAATCATTGAACAATTAACTGTTTAGTGATTTCTACTACATTTTTAAAATAAGAAAACTATATGCAGAATCCAACATGCTTTTTCTAACCTTAGAAAAATTAAGTCTTTTATTATTTGGTAAACTCTTGTTGAACATGTAATTGAATATCTACTCATGTTTTGGAACATTGGGTGATGAGAAATTTAATTCTTGTTATCTGATTAAACAAGAATTATTAACAATAGACATGTTTATAAATTTCATCTAAAACTGACATGCCAAATCTTCAATAACATTGCTTTAATTGTCTAGAATCCAAATGCCAACTGTATGTACCAATGTCACAAGTAGGACACTTTCTGAAGTCGCTTTTAAAACCCAACTCAAGTTTTAATATTTACAGATATTAACACAGCAGGAAACCATAAGTGCTGTGCTAACTCAATACAAAGGAACAATAATTTGTAATTGCACTTTGACATACATTTCAATGACTACATTTGATAAATTGCTTCTTCTTGTTCAAAGACAAACAGGCTTCATAGTGCATATTAAACATTTTATAGGACAGCTAAGATCATTCAGTTTGCATATGGCTTGCATATTTGAAACTTTTGCATCAGATATAAACATGACATCTTCACGAAGCAAAATTCTCAAGTGTTTCAAAATCTTCATCGTGATTAATATAACGAGAAGTGTCTGCGGTTCAGTGACCCATTTTATCATTTCAGCAAAGCAAGTGAATAATTAATTTCTAGAATTCCTTTAGCAGTTACAAATATATGTGTGTATATGTACGTATTAATATCTACATAAGAGAATATGTATCCCTTGAGGACTTTCAACAACAACAACTAAAATGGACGGCACATGTAACTCAAACAGTGAATAATGGCATAATCAAGATATTGACGTTCCTCACTACTTCAAGTGAATGGTTAGGAGGGAAACTCCCATTGATAATGCAAAGAGCAGTAATAGTAAGTAGACTTATGAAATGTATTTCCTCTAAAATTGTTTTAAGAGAAAGATTTTATAAATTTCAACCACAATCAGCACTGGCTGCTTGGTCAGTGAATGCCACGTTTCCTTATGAGGAAACAGCTAATATGACCTATCTGATATAAATATATTTATATTAATATACTGAGATGAATAAATAAGTATGCATATACAGAAATCTCTTGCTATTACTGTATATATGTAGATAAACAAATGAAGCTTAAAATAGTTCTGTGATCTATCTTATATAATGTCTTTTCTTAGCATAGCCATTATGTCCTACCAGTATCTCATAAATAATGGATTATTCCATTTTGATAGGCGGAAAGAAGGAAAACGCATATCATAGACGCTACTTGGTTTCAGTGAAAAAATGAAAGAAAAAAGTGTTTAACGTCTCTTTTAGTGATGATATGCAAATAAACAAGCAAATAAAATGTGCGCAACATCACAACCTAACATGCACAAGTGAAATATTTGCGTGGTCGTCTATAACGATTTTTATGAGCACGTCAATAACGGCAAACGCATTCAGGAAAATTTCATTACAGATAGAATTTACTTAAAGGAATGATCAATTAGCTTATCTTCATACCTTGCCTGGTGGCAAATGCTGCTGGTGGCGCCAAGGGTGGCGGTACCGCCATAGCCACCAAAACCATGATATCACCTCTGGTTGGCAGCTGATGAAGACAGGGTATCGCACGTGCTAACACATGTTGTATGTTAAAAAAAAAAAAATTGTTGAAAGTTATCAATTTCATATCTTTTCATTTTTTCCCCATTACTTCTTGAAATAATGACCAGATTTCATATTCATGTTTGTTATTGCAATATTTTGTTAAAGTTATTAACCTCAAATATTTAATGATGTGATAAAGGAATTTCTATGAATATTTTATTTTCATAGAACTCGCCATGAACTTACTCAATCATTCATTTAAGAATTAAGATTCATCAGAATATCAAAATAGGAAAACTGTGAAATTTTCACATGTATTTGTAATATGTATAAAATTGTTAGTGACTGTAGTACTATTAAATAGAAATATAGCAAATACATCTTTTTTATCAGTAATTTCCTCTTAAATGTGCTATGATTGTATTTATGTGTATGTATGTATGCATTTAATATAGATATTTATTCATGTACATATATATGATAGTACTGAAAAGTTCCCAGTTTGACCAAGAATGTAATTACTTAGAGCTAGGAATCATCCAGACTATCGAATTCAAGATGCTTAACACACCGTTTCACATGTTCCATTAGCTCTTTTACCTCCAAATTCTGATAATTTGTGGAAACTGATCACGGGAAATTTTTTTCAGCATCCCCTTGTATAATTGCTGAATGAAAATTTGGTATGACTAATAGTAAATATTTACTATAACTATTTTACATTAGGCAGCTTTGAGATGACATAGACAGAATTTCAGAAAAAAAAAAAGATTAAAATGATGAATGATTTCTTCTTCAGTATATCGGTAATCATGGTTCTCCACATTTTCTTTTCCTTTGTAGCTAAAATTTTGTCTTTTTGCTATCTCTCCAAAACCATGTTCTTCCACCCAATTACACAAGCTTGTTAAGTAGGTTCTGCATTATTTTACTCTATCCCTCTTGCCTTCAATATGTCCTGTGAGTATCAAATTTTCTAAGCCCTCTTTCCTCATTATTTCCATTAGCAATTTCAACTACCTCTTTCTGATTCTAAGAATAAATGTCTTTTTTCTTTCCTTTTTCTCTAAAACTTTGTCATTGCTTATATGTTCAATCCAGTTATGTTATTCTAAGAATCCTTCTGTAAAATGACTGTCCTACTGCCTGAATTCTTTTCATTATCTATGAGATTGTAAAGCATTCATTGATGTATAGGATTACTGATATTACATAACAGTTCCATATTCTTTTCTTTGTTTCTAACAAAATGTTCCGGTTTCTTTACAATTGCATAAAACTGTTTGTGTACTGTAATTAAATCGCACTGTTGAAGAAGGAAATGAAAGAGTTCGTAATGGTGAGTATGAAGAGGTGCTGAAAAATTCTCATCCTTAACAACTTGAGATAAGGAGAAGTAGGTCAGGTTCAGTCCATAGTATTCTCAGCATCCTTCTGTAGAACCACATTTCTGTTGCCTAATATTGCATGAGTTTCCTAATTTACTTAAGTAATTCTTCTATGTATCATGTCCCTTCAAGACATTGGCCATCATGGCTCTCCACAACTTCCTGATCTTTGTACCATTAATAAACTTTATCTTTTAGTTATCTCTCATAAAACTTTTTCTGCCATTCATTTAATCAAGCTTGTTAGGTAAGTTATGAGTTTTTTTCCTCTCTTCCTCTTGCCTTTAATCTATCCTGTAAGTATCAAATTTTCCAAGCCCTCTTTCCTCATTATGTGCTCTTGAAATTTCAACTACCACTTCATGATGTTAAGCATAAGTGTCCTGTTTGTTTACATTTTTTCTAAGATTTTGTCATTGCTCACATGTTCTGTCCATGGTATTCTCAGCATCCTTCTGTAGATGCATCATTCTTTTGCCTCAAGTCTTTTCTTCATCTGTGATATTGTCAAGCATTCAAGGTGTACATAACAGTTCAATACTCTTTTCTTCATTCCTGTTTCTTTACTAATGGCAATATGAGGGTGTGCTGAAAAGTCCTAAGCCTTAACAAGAGAGAAATGAGTCAGGTTGAGAAATTCTTGGCCTCCTCTTGTAAATATCAGCAGTAATAATACTAGAATCTATGAAGCTTAACATAAAATTGTAGATGATTGCAAAGGAGAAGACACAATTAAAAAAAGCTACAAAGAGGGAGATTTCCAGAAAATTACTTGATCATTGATAGAGAATTCATACTCTTTCAAAAATACTTGTGTAAACATCATGATAGGTTTATTATTACTACAAATAGTAGAAGTACTAGTATTAATAATGATAACTATCTAGTGTTATTATCAGTACTACTACTACAGTACAATCTTTCCTTTTACTTTTTGCAGAATTAATAATCTTATTAAAAGATGAGTATAACGAAAACAGTCCTTAGAGTACTTCTTGAGATTTCACTTTATCCAAAATCCCCATTACCACCAAGAGAGTCGAAGGAGGAAGAGGATTGTTATTATTATCATTATTATTATTATTGTTTCAATGGAAATTCTGTTTTTGAGACATGGCATATAAAAAAACTCCTCACAACACAAGAACATTTCTGAGAATACTCACAGAATAAATGATGGCAGTTTCCTGGAACTCTACAATCTGGCTCTCAATTCCAATTTTTGCTCAGTTCCTTTTTAGTTTTCTAGGTGGTGTTCCAAGTGCACCTATTACTATTGGAATTCATATTCCATAAATTCTTTAGCTCTTGGCACAGGTCCTGGCATTTTTCAGTCTTTTCAGTTTATTTGGAGCCCACTCTTATACTCTATGGAACAGTTTTCTAACAAGTGTTCCAAGTGCTCCCATTAATACTGGAATTATTTCTACATTCATATTCCATAAATTCTTTAGCTCTTGGCACAGGTCCTGGCATTTTTCAGTCTTTTCAGTTTATTTGGAGCTCACTCTTATACCACATGGAACAGTTTTCTAGCAAGTGTTCCAATTGCTTCCATTACTACTAGAATTATTTCTACATTCATATTCCATAGATTCTTTAACTTCTGGCCTGGATCCTGGTATTTTTCAATATTTTTTAGTTTCTTCAGAGCCCTCTAATACCATATGGAACAGTTTTCTAGCAAGTGTTCCAAGTGCTCCCATTACTACTAGAATTATTTCTACATTCATATTCCATAGATTCTTTAGCTTCTGGCCTGGATCCTGGTATTTTTCAGCCTTTTCTGTTTCTTTGGAGCCCACTCTTATACCATATGGAACAGTTTTCTAGCAAGTGTTCCAAGTGCTCCCATTACTACTGGAATTTGGTCTACACTCATATTCCATAGTTTTTTTGTTTGTTTTTTTTAGCTCCCTACCCAGATCCTGGTAATTTTCAATCTTTTCAGTTTCTTTGGAATCCATTTTTTGTCATATGGAACAGTCAGTGATTTGACACTTGCTATTCTTATCTATCACAATAAGGTTGGTTTTATTATAATAATAATTAATATTATTATAATAATAACAACAGGTAATAACCACCATAATAGGAGCAACCACAATAAATTTTTAGAAAAAAACAATACGAATGATAATAAAAACTATGTCTGGTTCTTTTTTTATGAATAAATTATCTACAAAACATAATTCAAGCAAGATTTGATTATTGATTTATTAATATGATACAGATTTTTGCTGCATTCTTTTTTGAATTTTAAGCTGCACCAACATCTGCACCCTCACCATGTGAGACAAAGATTCATTCTGCCGCCATCCTTCCAAAAAATAATATTTTTTTTGTAGCCCATATTACAATTTGAACACTATGATGCTCTCAATATTTTTCTTTCTCTGTGTCTACCAATTTCTTTTATTTTTCAAATGCACCAACCAATCACGACATCAGATATACTGAAGACTATTCTCAGATTGCCTTTCAACCCCAACCAATCAAATAACTAGTCTAAAATTCAGAGTTGCATTTTTTTTGTATACATGACTAAAAGGGGGAAAAATAATATAATCTTTTTAAGATAAAATATAGAATAAAACATGATATATCTTAACACACACACATATATATATATATATGTAAGGAAAAAATAGGAAACGTTTATAAATTTAACATGTTTCACTTTTATTCAACCTTCATCAGAAAATGAAATATGGAGGAGAAAAAAAAATATTTTTTTAATTTTGTTTTGTTTGCTTTTCATTTTCTAAGAAAACCTCATGGGTATTTGCTTTGTCTGCTGGAGTTTGTGTGTATAATTCTTGCGTATATGTCTATCATAATTCTAGTTGGTGTATGTGGGATTTAGTTGATACACACAAGAAATATACACTACAAGACAAGATAAATACACTATCTCTCTACTCAACCAATGAGAAACAAACAATAGAGTACAAAAAAAAAAGTACCAGAACTTTCTCTTCCATATTTAATTTCTGATAATTTCTTAAATAAATGTGAAACATGTTAAATTAAGAAATGTTTCCTATTTGAAAGAGGATGCATGGTGGTGTAATTGATAGTGGCTCAAATTGAGGAATCGGGGAGCCGAGTTCAAATTCCAGTCTTACATGCTAATACCCTGAGGAAAGGTATTAATCGTCTTCTTCTCCCTCCAGCTATGGGTAAATAACTGGATAGACCGGGTTCTCTAGCCTTGGATGGCAACTGGTCTATGACAGAAAGAAATGGCAACCTACTGCAGGAAAAAAAATCTGCCTGTTTATAATAAACAGTATTAAACAACATTTACCGGCTTAAATGTCTGAGAAATTTTCACAGAAAATATTCATCCTCCGACAGGATTCGAACCTGTATCCTATATGGAACCATCATTTAGCTTGACGTGCCTTTACCGATTTGGCCATGAAGGATCGTTTGGTTAATTAC
This sequence comes from Acanthosepion pharaonis, assembly GCA_903632075.3. Taxonomy (NCBI): domain Eukaryota; kingdom Metazoa; phylum Mollusca; class Cephalopoda; order Sepiida; family Sepiidae; genus Acanthosepion; species Acanthosepion pharaonis. Next base: position 825,289 of record CAHIKZ030000272.1, read on the forward strand.
AGTAAATTCAATCTTGCTAACTGAACACTCCTTCGTGGCCATATTTCTAATGCTCCAAATTTTCTCTTTGGGAAATTGTCCAGCATTCAATGTCGCAGTCCAGCACATTTTCTTTGTTTCTAAAAAAATTTCCTGTTTCTTAATACTTTGCATTGCTTTTTGAAGGCACCTTTTACTATATCAATGTGCCTTTGTAGTTTGGTAGCACAAAACACTGTTAAAACAATTCCCAGATAGATATACTGCTAAAAAAATGAATACTGTATATAATTCTTCAAATAAAAATCAGCTTTAAAAAGAGGTTCAAATATATCACAGATTTCACAAGTCTTCCTTGATTTGAATAATTGTAGCTGACTTTTGCACTGAAAGCCTTACTCTCCATTTGTAAGATTTTACCTCAAAACTTTTCAATCAATTGAACCACAAAAATGACTTTGCCAAGAAAATCTTGCTGCCCAACTGTGAAATCTTAATCTTATTCATATAATAGGTTTAGAATTAATTCAAAAATAGTTTCGTAAATATATAAATAGGTTAGATGAAAATTTAATTCCTCTTTGGAAACCAAATGAAACATCGAATTTGATGCTTTACCATAAAAGATAGAAAAAAGATTCTAGATCTGAAATTTGGTATTCATTTCAAATTCTCCAGTTTAACTTCTGATGCAAAGCAAAGATCTGCTCAACTCTTTGTATAAACCATAAATGGAACTGCATCTGTATGAAGTGAATGTTTGGATCATATACACACACACACACACACATGCACATATATATATATATATATATATATATATATATGTATATATAAATAAATAAATAAATAAATATATATATATATATATATATATATATATATATATATATATATATATATATATATATATATATATATATAAAAATAAAATATATATATATATATATATATTGGAGAAAAATGTATGACAAAGTGGAAAAATTTTTGTTTTGACATGTTTTGTTCTTTAGGATGTCATCGGACTAAAGTTGTTATGTTGGTGCGACTACACATGCACATGAATGAGGTATGCTGGGAATGTCTGCTAACAAAAATAATGGAAAGAAAAAGAAAAAGAATCTAAATAAAATTGGGTAAATTGAAAAAAAATGAATTTTAAAATTTCCAGCACCCCTCATTCATGCACAGGTATAGTCACACCAATATAAAAAAATTTGGTCTGATAAAGTCCTAAATGATGAAACTCATCATCCTTGATATATAAAAATAAATATTGTTATCTCATATATATATATATATATATATATATATATATATATATATATATATATATATATATATATATATATATATATATATATATATATATATATATATATATATATATATATATTATGGTGGCATAATGGATAGTGGCTTGATTGAGGAATCAGAGCCGAGTTCGAATTCCAGTTGAACCCATTACATTCACTTACGTGCTAATACCCTTGGGTTAGGTATGAATCCTCTTCTTCTCCCTCCAGCTATGGGTAAATAGCAGGACAGACTGGGTTCTATAGCCTTGGATGGCAACTGGTCTAGGAGAAGGACAACTCTGAATTCAAAACCTGCAGAGAGTCGTTTGGGGACTCTGTGGGACATAGTACACCAGGTCTCTGTATTCGGCACTTCAAAAAGTGTGGATGGTCCTGCACAAAACCATCACCACTATAATCAAATCTCATGTACTGCTGTCGGGCTGTCAGTTTTTTAGGAGCCGATCTGCTTGACCCTCATACGTCAAATTCGACGGAGAGTCGAGTATATATATATATATATATATATATATATATATATATATATATATATATGATCAAAACATTCACTTCATACAGATTCAGTTCAGTTTATGGTTTATACAAAGCAGATCTTTGCTTTCTATCAGAAGTTAAACTGAAGAATTAGGAATGAATACCAAATTTCAAATCTAGAATATTTTACTGTCTTTTATGGTTAAGCATCAAATTAGACATTTCATTTAGTTTACAAAGAAGAATGAAATTTGCTCGTAACATATATATGTCTAATTAAACAATTTAGACAGCTTGTGTTTGTTTATTTTCAATAATATCTTTTCATCATCACATAAAAGCTTTAATGTTTCATGAATAAAGAGAGCAAGGAATGTACCCTGGATATATATATATATATATATATATATATATATATATATATGAACATCTAGGAAGGGAAGAATTTAGTTGGTTTCAGTTTCAAAAGTGAAGTCTATTGTAGGTTCCACATTGTTAAGTTGGTTGACAAGATCTGTTAAATTAGTATTTTTTTAGTAGTGAGTCGTCTGTGTATCTGAAATAGGAAGAGTTTGGAGGGAGAATGTTTTTGAATGGGTCACTTTCTAGAAACTCTAAAAAAAGACAAGCAAGAATGTTCCTATTTTTAGAGTTTCTAGAAAGTGACCCATTCAAAAACATTCTCCCTCCAAACTCTTCCTATTTCAGATACACAGACGACTCACTATTAACATATCCCAAAAATACTAATTTAACAGATCTTCTCAACCGACTTAACAACGTTGAACCTACACACTCACACGCACACACACACACACACACACACACACACACACATATATATGTAACCACATATAGCCATTCTGGTGATGGCTCATGTGAGCTGAAAGCTGAGATTGAGGAAGAGCATAATAAAAAATATCCAAATGTTGGACAGTTTTTGTCTTTATTTTCTCCTGAAAATTAAAGCCACTATACAAAGCTTAGAACAGCTCATGATCAAACATAATAGACATTCATTGTCTGTTATATTTAACAATATATGTTTGAATATATATATATTTATTTAATTTTGAATGTTAAAAATATCTTCTATCCCAATTGCTCTGTACATTTTTCAAATTGTCTGGGTATTCTAAAGATATCTGTCTCAAAATATAATTGCAACTATTTGTAACTTTTAAATTATATAGTATACTTGTATTTTATACATATATATATATATATGTTGGAAATTCATGCATGACTGAGCAGGACCACTTCTTGAATTTGTCCTGAATCACCTCAGATTTTCATCTCACTGGTGTTGTCTAAGATGACTCTCTCTGAAGTCTTGGCACTGATTTGCACTTAGACCACATGATGTATATGTTAGTCGGTTACTGACCGCTGGCTGATCTGGATGTTTTGATTCAAAATGCCATGTATGGTGAATTTAGAGATGACAAGTGGCCAGCTTGTAAGCCCTCAAATAATGTATTAAAGACTGCCTAAAGGACTCCTTTAAGAAAGCCTCCATTAATACTCAGATGTTGGAGAAGAAAGCAAAAGACAGAGATGGTTGGAGGGGTGAGATTGTGTAGGCTGTGAAAGGCTTTGAGGATAGAAAGATTGAAAATGCAGGTTAAACATGCTGCTAGGCATATAGAGTAGGTGACACTCCTCCCAGGAAAGAGATCTAAGGAAGACCTGACTTGTAACATCTGGGGTTTTATATTCTTGTCGAAAGAAGGTATGGCTAGTCATGAAATCACACAAAAAGGTTCCTAATGCTGTTCCATATAACATTCCAAATTGACTTTTTGTCTATTATATATATATATATATATCATCCAGCAAAAATGTATACTCATTTCAAGAAAGGAAAAACTTGTAATACTAAATTTTTTCAGGCATGACAAGATTAATACAAGTTACCTTTGGATTCTACAATCACAAGAAATTCCCAAAATGGTGACCTTTAGCTTTCAGGCATTTATTAGTATAGATTATTAATTATCTTATATTCCTCAAACAACAACTGTACATCTGTCATGTTGTAGATATCACTTGTTGATGCAACAGATATGACGGTAATGCCATCTGTTGAGATAATATAGTACTACAGTAAACAGTGTTATTACAGTTTGAGTTCTTGTTTTCTTGAAGTCTGTATACATTTTTTGATGGACTGTATATATATATATATATATATATATATATATATATGTGTGTGTGTGTGTGTGTGTGTGTGTGTGTGTGTGTGTGTTTGTGTGTGTGATACATGCTTTGGCGATCATGTCTCTTTCAAGTCATGTCTGGCTAGACAAAAATATTTTTACTCAGTAGGTTGCCATTTCTTTCTGCAGTAGACAGGTTGCCAATGAAGGCTATAGAATCCAATCTGTCTCGCTAATCCACCCATAGTTGGTGGGAGGAGGGGTGGATTCATACCTTTCCCAAGGGTATTTGCACGTAAGTAAATGTAACAAACCTGACTGGAATTTTTAAGTCAGCACTTCCTATATATATATATATATATATATATATATATATATATATATATATATGAAAAATGTGCTGCTTGACTGGAATTGGACATGTATACAATTTTTTATCTGAGAAATCCAACCCTAAACCTCTTTTAAGTCCTGCATATTTTATCATTATGATGTGAATCTCTTGAATAGGATGAGACAAAAATGGAGTAATGCTGTCATATATAGCCAGTCTTGATAGAGTCCAAAATTGTCTTCATGTCCTTGTGGGTGGCAAATTATTTTGCATCCTACAACCCCTTTATCACAGATAAAATGTCACAAGCCTCACACTATTTCCACTGAAAGGGTTCAGATGAACTTCATTATTTTAGTTCTACCATTTTTTACCTTCATGTCTAAGACACACCATGCCATGCACATTCTTGCAAACCACTCTCATTTCATTTGTATTCATTGGTTCCACTTGAGCAGCTTCTTCTCATGAATCACTGCTCTCTGGAACTGACTCCCAAGAAGATGCTTTTCAAATTGCTACAATCTGAACCTATTCAAGTCTAGGGTAAACTGTTATCATCCCCACATATCCGCATAAACAGTGTCTCTTACTCTGTAACCATCAACTTCGAGTAGCACCCAGGCCTTGTACAGGGTGAACATTGTTGTAAAAAAAAAAAAGAAACTTATGCCTTGCTTTTTTTTTATGTCTTCCAGCAATTTAATGGCAGTTTGATTCCTGTAAATGTGCCCTTTTTCTTTAGTAAAACTTTTGATCTCTAAGCCGGAAGACATTAATTTCATTGTTTAAAAAATTGGATGCCATGTGACCAAAAAGAAAACACAACAAAAAAGCCAATACTAACCGTGAATATAGCAAAAAAAAAAAAACAAAAAGTAAAAAAAAAAGATGATTAACAATTTCAATTTTCTATAATAAAAGCTATAATGATTAAGATTTCTACACAATTTAATAGCAATTTCAACTTCTTTCTATAAATCTTTTTATATATTGATTACTCTTCTACTCCCTCTGCATCAAAATTCTCTAAGTTTGGGTTTTAACCTATAAGCATCAAACTGCAAATTCAGTTTACTTAGTTTTTAATTCTTTTCACCCCAAGCAAGGCAATAAAGCCATTAAAACATAAGGAGTTGAATTATTCGATTGAAAAAATGTAATTGATACTGAGAAATATAACCAATGAGTATTGTCTATTTTACAAATACCATTTGTTTGGAATCATTTATCTTTTGTTTCCACAGTTTTTCCATCTTCCAGGTAGGTCTGTAGTAAAGAACATGAGATAATCTGAATTGAACTTGGCATTTTGTCATTCTCTATTCCAAAGCCCTATGAAGTGATCTCTGCCTATTTCAAAATTCACTCTGGCTGATTTGTGAAGACATCAGTTTGCTCTTGAGCTCTTCATTTCGTCTTCTTGGCAGAAAGCGAAATGACAAGGAACAACAGTCGTTTATTAAAGTATGTCTCTTCTCACATTCCTGACCTTGTACCAATCATTTCGGAATTTTTCTTCAACAACAGCTGTAAACCGATTTAGCCTGCATTCTTGAAAGCTGGCAGCTGTGGGTATATGCTTATTCCATCTTTAGTTGCCTCATCAGCTTGGCTTCAATTTAAGATTTTGCTCTTACCCCAGTATGCACCAACAGAATTTCCTATCTCTTCAACCCTGTCTTCTTTTCTCCTACCCACCAAGATTGTCTCTCTTCTTATCCACCTGTAATGGAAATGCCTCTGATTATTCCTCACTTTTATAATGACCCTTCAGATGTCAAGGTCAATTTTCACAGCTCGTAACATCCGCAAGCCGGCATTTAGTTAGATGCTAAGCCATTTTGATTTTGATCAGAAGTGCTTTCTCAGTGCAACAATAATATTAGAGTGTTATGATACGTAATCTGTTTAGGCCTGGTTATGCCTCATCAATATCATGATGAGGTCACACCAAATTGAAGATATTAATATTTGTATTATCTTCCTTGATGAGATCTTTTGAAATAATCATAAGAATGCTTAAGATGTTATCTATAGACAATTCAAGGATCAAATTAATCTATATAAGCAAGTAGTATACATATCTTATAGAATCATTTGCTTGCTTGCTTTCATTTCTATTTAGATTGTAAAAATGTTTTAGATAGTAATGATTTACTGATACAAGTCCTACTAATTAACCCATAGCTGGGGGAGAAGAAGTGAACTCACACCTTTCACAAGGGTATTTGTGCATAAGTGAATATAACAAACCTGACTGGAATTGGAACTTGGCTCTCTGAACTCCAATTCCAAGCCATTACCCATTACACCACCTGCACATCCAAGATTACTGCACATGTTTTTATACAACTTAACAATCTTTTGCAGGTTATTTAAAACCAGAAAATATTTTTAGATTGTAAAAATACAAGTCCTTTTAATTAACCATTTCCAAGGGTATTGGTGTGCAAGTAAATATAATGAACCCAACAGGAAATGGAACTCTCTGATTTCCAATTCCAAGCCCTTATCCATTATTACACCCACATATCCAAAATTACAATATTTGATATTCCAAAGCAGTCACTCATCTAGGTACTGACCAGACTCAACATTGCTTAACTTCAGTGATTGTATGAGAAGCAGTGTTTCAATGTGATATGGCCATAAGCCCTATAGAATGTGGGAATGATAACATTAATAGTAAGTATGGAAAAACAGAAGAGATGTAAAGCTAATTGGCCTGTTATACAGTTTCGGCATGAAGAGCAACTAATTAAGAATATTTGGAATGGAAACGTACAATGGTAAAGGGCTGGGCCAGAATGAAAGCAATGATAACAATAAATTATGTCTTGTAAAAAACTGATGACAATGAAGAATTCATAAGGTCAATACAGAAATGTATCTGTGGGAACAAATGCACATGTCTATTGTATGATTGAAATCAATTATTCTTTCATTTCAGTACTCAAAATATTTCTTATGTTTATTTAAATATTTTTGGAAGATGATGGTCACCATGAAAATGTACCAAAAATTGCCTTTCTGCTCTGAAATATTATCTTTGTATTGTGGTTTTGCACAAAATATCTTCTTATAATTTGGTTTGTTTCTTCCTTAATTAGCACATAAGTTATGTCCTGCCAGTACCTTGCAAATATGGACTATTAGATCAAGAGGAAAGCCTGAAGAGACATAATGCTGTTGGGTTTCAGTGAGAAGGAAGGAAGGAAGGAAGGAAGGAAGGAAGGAAGGAAGGAAGGAAGGAAGGAAAGACAGAAAGAAAGAAAGAGAAAAAATGACAGAAAGGAAAGAAGGAAAAAGGAAAGAAAGACAGAAAGAAAGAATGAAACAAACAAAGAAAAAGGACAGGAAGAAAGGAAGGAAAAAAGAAAGAAAGATAGAAAGAAAGAACAAGAAAAGAAAGGAAGAAAGAAAAAGGAAAGAAGAAAAAAGATAATATGAAGGAAGGGAAGAAAGAATAGGAAGGAAAGAAAGAAGGAAAAAAATAGAAATTAAGTTTGGTTTGCTCTTATGTTTTTAACAGCTGTTTCAGTAAGATGGAAAAAGTTGTCACTGTCAAATCTTTTCATTTGTACCCACTTCTTAAATCACAAATATCAGTGCAGATCTTATTTTAAGAACTAAAAGAGGAACAAGTAGAATTATAGTAAGATTGTTATTGCATATATTTTGTTAAAGTTGTTCAGCTCAAAAATTTAACAATGTGATAAGAGGATTTGTACAGATATTTTCTTGTTGTAGAACTCACCATGAGCTTATTCAGCCATTAACTTAAGAATTAAGATTTATCAGAAAATTCAGATAGGAAAACTATGAGATTTTTCTGGCAATAAACAAGTATAGTTATTACTTAAAGTTTTGGAGAAAACTAAATAAAATCTTTTCTAAGATTTGAAAAATATAGAATTAAAATGCTGGATTGAATGTTTCTCAAAAATGCCTGGAACTATGTGTCTTTTCTACCATACTCTCTTACAGGTTTTCCATTTTGCAAAAAATATTTTTTTCCAGTTAGTAAGGTTACTTCCTGTTGTCCAGATAGAATCATTACTTTTTTTTCTAATTTCTCATAGAATTTCCCATGTTTAATATAAAAGCACTTGCAGACTTTCAGAAAGAAATATCCATCCATTATTATTATTATTATCATCATCAGTGTTCTTCTTCAAAATAAAAGGGGAGCACATGAAAGGCATGAAAAATGTGCAAAAGCCATGAGAAACTTTGACAAGTTTGAGCAAATAGATGGCAAAACAAAGACAATGAAGAGTTGAAAAGTAGCAAGTATTACTGAGATCAACAAATGGTGGGAAGCCGTGGAGAGCCATGTTTGTCCACATCCTAAAGGGACCCAGCACAGCGAGGGAAATCATAGACTGCCGCGTTTAATTTAATTTAAAAAAGAAACCTCTCTAAATAAACATGACATTTATACAGAAATAAAATATATTTATTTTTTGGTACTCAGAGCTTTAATTTGAATGCAAATCTTATTTCCAGATTTCAATCCTCACCCTCCCCATCCACTACAACATATATGTTCGAAACGATATATAGTGTACAAATTAAGTTTTCTTATTGCATTAATTTATCCATTTTCAGATTAGTAGCCCAGCTTTAGTGTTTAAACAATTTACTTGTGGTTATGGTAAAATAACAATTTTACAAGACCCAAGAGCCACTCGAGCTAGAGGGTTAGACAGAGGAACAGTTTATAAAAATATATAGTAAAGATAACAGTTGACCCTAGACTTGAACAGGCCAAGATTGTAGTGATCGGGGAAGCCACCCCCTTTGGGAGTTGTTTACATAAATCAGTGGTTATCATGAGGAGATGCTTACATCCCAACCATGGAATATGAAAAGAGTGCTTTGCTACAGTGTGTGTGATATGGTGAGTCTTAGCCGTGAAAGTTAGAATTGGTTTTAAAACCAAATAAAACTTTGCTAATTTTCTTTATGATTTAGATTAACATTTCAGGAATATTTTTGAGCCAAATAGTGTTTGATCATCACTGAATTTGATAGTATTTGACCTTTAAACGATAGTTTATGAAGGAAATGGTATTGGTCTTTTATTGGTAATTCAAAGAGACTTGAAGGCTGGTGTTTGTCTATAAGTTAAAGTCTGCAATTAGTACAGTAAACATTGGTTGATTTCGGTTCAGAAAATGTTAAGAACAAAGTAAAAGTCAACTGGTCACAAAGAGAGAATTACTGTGATGTGGCTTTTCTTTGTCTTTTCATGAGTAGTAAGGAATGAGCTTTTCTCCTTGGTGCCTCAAATGCATTAATTTAAAGAGAATGGAATGTGCAATACAAAGACAAGTCAAAGATGCATTGCAAAAGCTTAGCAGAGTCTGAAGAAACAGGGAAACTTTTTTTAGAAACAAAGAAAAGAGTACAGAACTGTTATTTCCTTCTATATGGCAGTAAAGACTGGACAATCTCTTGAAAGCTGAAGATGAAACTAGAAAGCAACAGTAATTCAGGCCTATAGAAGGATGCTGAAGATACCATGGACTAAGCAACAACAAAGTTCTAGGGAAAATGGAAACAAAAAGGAAACATACATCAGGAAGAGATGACCGATTTGGGCCGACTATCATGGTTTCTTGGTATAGAGTTTGAATTTGAAGGCAACACTATTACAATGAATCAATCGAGATACATCGAAAGGCTCTTATCTAAATTCAGCATGCAAAATTTTAAAACAAGAACTACTCCATGTGAAATGGATTTAAACATAATTATGAACAAGGAAGATGGTATAACGGTGTGTGAGAAAGAATACAGAACATTGGTCGGAAGTCTTATTTACGTGATGACATCAACCAGGCCAGATATCTGCTATACGGTTACTAAGTTGTCCCAAAACTTAAACGAAACAGGGAACTAAGAGTCAGTGCCTAGTATTTCGACAATCAGATAAACCATTAAAATTGGAAGGATTTTGTGATGCTGATTGGGCCAACTCACCAAGTTACAAGGAGTTTTGTCGGTCTCTAACTCAATTGCACCCCACATATCATCAAGGGGTTGCAGTCTGAGCAATTAGGTGGCCATATGTAAGAGGTGATGTTGTTGCAGAAATTGTCTGACATCCATGACTAGGTTCTCCTGCTTGTAAGTCATGAGGCAGAATCCTGTTGCCAGACATCAGGTCTTCCAGCAGCCACCCTCAGGACAGCAATACCTCCTCAAGGTACTTGATGTAGGGTTCCGTGTTAAGTCTGAGGCCCTCGCCAACAAATTTGGGAGTTTTCAGAGTGAGTTTTCTGAGATGCCATACCTTCATACTCACCATTAGACCCACTCAAACATTCTAAAATGTTTATATTGGAGCTTCTGGCAAGAATGCTAAGCATTACAACATACTGTTTCCAAATTTCTGGTAGAGTGAACTATGTCATGGTGGTCTTTTTCTCACAGGCAGTGCCTAACTGACCCTACCTAACTGTGCATTCAACAAAATCAAAAATCTACAAAATGCATTCACAAAATTAAAAATATAAAATGGCGACAATTTAACAATCGCACGATGTATACAACACACACACACACACACATATATATATATATATATACTCACACACACATATATATATGCATACACACACACATATATATGCATACACACACACACAAACATATATATATATATATATATATATATATATATATATATATATATATATAAAAGTTTGATTAAAAACAATTGATAAGGTACTGCAATTAGTGTTTTTATTAAAATTTACTTGCATGCATATAAGTGATTTCTTATAAGGAATGTCTAGAAAAGAATTTACTTATATGAATATATCTATCTACAATCTTCAAAAATTTAAATGCAACATAAGTTACCATCTTCAGTCTCCATGAAACCTGTTCTTTTATTGTCCTTTCTCCTTACTAAAGTCTTCTCATTCTGTTTCACTCTCTGTAATCCATTGTGTCTTAGTGGCATTATTTTTTTGGTCGGGCAGAATGGGAATAATATAAATGCTGATAGATGACATAGTTCTTCTCTCAGAGAATCAGATTGAAAGGTAAATTAAATTGTTTTTAGATTCCGACTATGAATGTCCAGTAGTTTTTTTTTGGTTTTTCTTTTTGGAGGTATCTTGTTTTGGTGTAATAATTTCTTTATGAAAACCGTATATGGCCCTGGGGTCAACTTCATATCAGGTCTTTGCTGAAAGCAATATTTTAACTCTATTTCTATAGACACACAATTCCAAAATATGTGGAACAATAAGAATCGATAAAAAGGAAACTTATAAATCAATAGCAAGCAAGTGATGTCTATGCAACCCTTGATAATATAAAAAGATTTGACCTGACAGATGGAAATTAGAGGAGAAGAAAGAAAACTGTATCTCCTTTAGGTCAGTGGTAAGGGCCTCTCATGACACACAAATAAACCAATTATCATCCAATTGGTTCTTGATCTGTATTATAAGATTCAAGTGAAGCTCAGCTGCTGATTTATCAATGGGGGGGGGGCACAGTAAAGTAGCACCCCCCAATACAAAGAAAATTCTTTATTCATAGGGTTTAAAGGAGCTAAAAATAACACTCTTAAGTTGATTCCAGACAGTTTAAACTGGTAATAAACTTTTCAAATGTCTGTTTTACTTGCAGATGCACTAACATTTTTGAAATTCTCTTTTAGAATATCCTGTTTTTTTTTTCTAGTTTTATTTATTTTCCATTTTTTTTATTGTTTGCCTTCTTGTAAATTCTTTCTAGCTAAAAAGAACTTCATCAGTCTAAAATAATGTTCCTTAAGATGGATTTATATATACATGTTTCATTGAATAATATAGATGTATTATATCAACTTACTTTTATACTGAGCCTTTCCAGTTGTCTAATCAGTTTCTTAACATTGTGATGAAATCCATCAAGGAAAGCATCATAGCTGTTTTTAACCCAAGTATTTTCAACCTTTTCTAAGATCATTACTTTTTTCTATTTTGTCATTCAATTTCCTAACATTAAACTAATAAATAGTTTATAAAGAATGCTCTAATAACTTTAACAATTTTAAACTTAATTCACATTTAAAATCGGGTCCAAGTTATTGGAAAACACTTTATATTATATTTCGTTCATTCTCATCATTGTTGATATATTGTGCAGCCGTTAAATAAATGTTACATGCAAAATTTTATGATTAAAGACTTCTTTCAATAAAATATGTTTTATCCTTTGATTTGGAAAACAAAATACGCAATATTGACCTTGCTTTTATTAATAGAGTCTTGCATAAGGTCATAATGGGATTCTCCCCTAACTTCTAACAATTCTTCAAAATGGATCTGATAATTCTATAGGGTTCTGAGAAGAGAAAAGTTGTAATAACGTTTTTTTTGAATAATTACAAATCTCTTTTTATGCAGAACTTCTTTTAGGCTATTTTTAAGATGCTATTTTGCCTGGAGATAAAAAAAAGAAGCAACATGTGACCTTTTATTTTTTTTTCTCTCTCCTTGGCAAATTCCAACCAATTTTCAAACATTCACCTTGCCTTTAGCTTCAAGAGAATTATAAGAAAACCTTTTTTTTTCCTCTCTGATTTGTTTCTGTTTAGCTGAACTGTTGGAAAAAGACTTTCAAAATGCAACAAACAAAGAAAGTGAAAAAGAAAAATTTAAATAAAAAATATTAAATTTGGAAATGAAAAATGTTACTTTGACAAACAAACCGAAAATCTTTCTATGCTTAAGGCATTTTGTTTTTACCCCTGTGTAAATCATTCCTCATATCCTTATAAGGTCTTTAATTTATCAAGTTAATATTAAATTAATATTAATTACCTCATTTATCTTTATTTGACATTCAGATGGTATTCTTCTTTTATTTTGATAAGCAGAAATAGAATAATTAATTCTGGGTCATGGTTAATATACTGATTGCCAAGTTTTAAATGCCTATAAGCATGATAAAATAGACAGTTGATGAGATATATATATATATATATATATATATATATATATATATATATATATATATATATATATAAAAGGCAGAATATGTGTGTGTGTGTGTGTAACGAATTCACGGCCACATTTGCATCAAAATTTACATGCACATGCACCAAGTTAACGGGAAGGCCAAGACTGACGTTGCATTTCCCAACTACCATCGATAGTGGAAATAATCAATTTTTTCATGCTTCTACGGCAGTTTTCATGTAGTTTGTGGCCATTTTCTACTAGCCAGAGTGAGAGCCTATAGCTGGCTGCCATGAATAAGCAGGGAGATTCTATTGGCCAGCGTGAGAGCCAGCAGTTGACTGACACAAATGTTAACTAGCATGCTAGCATGCAAAAAAAAAATCGTCACAAGTGGGAAAAATTTAAATATGCATGGCACTTTACTCCAATTGGCTCACCGCTTGCTTAAACTCAACGTTGATTCTGATTCTGCAGAACTGGGTTGGGTGTGAAAAAGTATTTGTTGTTAACATTCTTTTTTCATTCAGTTTTTCCAATTATGAGTCCTTTTTTAAAGCTGAACGTTTTGTGTTCATTTTGTTTAGTTCTTTTTTTGTAACAGATTTAATGTTTAATATAGAGCTTAGAAAAAATTTGCAGTGTGAGATAGGCAAGAAGTAAGGCATGTAGCAACATCAGCACGGCAAAGGGCACTCCTTTAAAGGCAAGGATTGGCAAAAATATTTTAAGTCAAGTGATAGTGATTGCTGTATTAGTTGTACGATTTTTTAATCAAGTACGGGCAACGCCGGGCCATGCTGCTAGTATATATATATATATATATATATAAGCATATCTTCATTCAAGAACGTTTCATTAAATAATATAGACATATTATATCTAGTTACAATTATATTGATAAAATCTGAGTCTTTTTGTGGGGTTGAGTTTTTAAAACATGCATGAACATGCTCTACTTTAATAATTTTAAATTTATCCCTTGTAACTATGGAATTTTTTGCAAAACAAGCGTCCCAATATAAGGAAGCTAACTGGAAATGGGTAACATGCAAAATGGCATTAAATGTTTGTTATATGCACTTCAACACATTACTGGTACCCTCATAATGAATTTTATTGAGTGTTGGTTGGTTGCATTTGAATACAAGGCCTTGAGAATTTGAAATTTTTGTTTATTGTTTTCATGATGTAGTATATTGGTGTTGTCTACAAGTATCTTCCTGTATTGTGAAGGTGGACAGGAATATGTTTTTAAATGTTGTGCAATAGAACTTGCATCTGACAAATGAAGTGTAAGACGTCTTGATAATGTTGTGGTCATCAAACCAACATATGTACTTACTTTTTTATCAGTGATATATATAATGAGTAGGATGCAAGGGATTACTGAGAGAGAGAGAGAGAAACAGTGTGGGCAATAAAAGAACAGGTTTCAAGAAGACAAAAGATTACATCTTGCAATTTTAACAGTGAAATGATGAGACCTAGCTGCCAATCTAGTACTGCACTTAAATTTATAAAGTTGAGGTACCAAGGAAGAAAGTTCATCAGAACAATAACCATGAAAATATTTACAGAAAAGGCACAACAATGCTGTTTTATCATTGTAGGTATGTGACTGAAAACAGAGATGACATGTCAGAATTAGTAATGTTGCAGATTCTACTTTGGATTTTGTCAGGAACCTCTAGATATATAACAGAAACACCAGACCAGATGTGCCAGTAATATTCGATGCATTAACATATATGAGACTTATGCAACATAGTTTTTGTCAAGAAAAATTGTCCAGCAAGATATCATGAACTACAACTTAGCAATTGATTCAATATAATCATTAAATTTCATCAGTGGAAAACGTGAGACCAAGAAAGTGCAAGGAGCTACTTTCTTGGGGGTTAGCATCAGCCATAATGGAAAGCAAAAAAGATTCTATAATATTATTAATGAAGAGCAGTTTCAGTTTAAAATTTAATTTTATCAAACTTATCAGACTTTGTGTATGTATGTATGTATGTATGTATATCTGTATATATGAGTATGTATGTATGTATGTTTGTATAAGTGTGTGTATGTATATATATATATATATATATATATGTGTGTGTGTGTGTGTGTGTGTGTGTATCTATGCATATTTTGATAGTCAATAGTCACTTGATAAGACACCAGAAGTGTTAAAACAAAATGCCCATTTTTGTAGTGATTTTATTACATGTTTATGCTATAATTTTCAAATAAAAAAATATATATATATGGATGTGTTTGTGTGTATATATATATATATATATATATATATATACTCACACACATATATATATATATATGCATGTGTTTGTGTGTGTATATATATATATTGTGTGTGTGTATGTCTATGTCTGTATCTGTGTGTGTGTGTGTGTGTGTGTGTGTGTGTGTGTACATATGTGTATGGAGAAAATTATATAATTTTTGATATATTAAGTACAATTTTAGAGGAAAAATTACAAATGTTTGAATAGACTAAACCTGTTACTTTTTACCAATTCTTTAAATATTTCCACACAATTTATTTTAATTATGAACAATATCTCAACTAATTTCATTATTATAATTCATTTCAGCTCAAATCAATTGGTATCAAATGTAATTTCACTAAATGCACAATCATGCAGAACTCCATCTTCAATTAGATTATGCCTTGTCCTATTCTTTTTGTAATGCACGTGATGTAAACTTTCAACAAACTTGGCATGAAATGAAATGCTAATTAAGATGCACTATTTTCCAGGATTCACTGGTTTCTTTGTATTTAATTTTAAAAGTTTTCTTAAAAACTATTTTCAGTTTTTGGTAGGAATTACATGCATATATTATCATACCAAATTTAGAAAAATCTTTGCAAATATGTATCAATAAAATGATGATTTTATAGGCCTGTTTAAAAAGATCATGGGTACACAGCTGAGTGATTAGAATGTTTGTTTTACAACCATGAGAACTGAGTTTGAATCTCACCATTGTTGATTTCCATCCATTTAAACAGATATGCTCCCTATTGTTTCCCTCTGCCTCACTTACATCTACTATGCCCTATGAGTTTCAAATTCTTCAAGCCCTCTATCCTCAATATGTGTCCCTACAAATTTCAACAGTTGCATTTTCATTCTAAGCACAAGTATTCTTCACCCAGTCAGTTTAGTACCATATGTGATACATGCTTGGGCGATCATATATCTTTTGATACATTACTGACAAGGCAGATTTTTTCCTGCGGTAGGTTGCGATTTCTTTCTGCAGTAGACTGGTTGTCAACAGTGTTAAAGAACCCAGTCTGTCCTGCTATTCACCCCATGGCTGGCAGGAATAAAGAAAGGGTTTATAACTTTCCCAAGGGTAATTGTGCGTAAGTAAATCTCAGCTGGAATTCGAACTTGGCTCTCCAAGCCAATATCCACTACACCACAGTGCAACCATTCCTATTTTCCTTAAAACTTCATTGTAGATCACATATTTTATTCATGGCATCCTCTACATGAAACCTAATCATAATTTCACACGCTTACGGCCATATCATGTTGAAACACCAGTTTCCGTACAATCGCCAAAATTCACCAAATCTGGTCAGTAGCTAGCTAGGTGATCACTTACAAATACCAGATGCTGTAAGCTTGGATATGCAGGTGGTGTAATGTACAATGGTCTGAAATTGTTAATCAGAGAGCTGAGTTCCAATTCCAATTTGGTCTGTTATATTCACTTATGCAGAAATAGCACTGAGAAAGGTATGAATCCACTTCTTGTCTCCCCAGATATGGGTTAATTAGTAATACTTGTATCACTAAACCATTATTATCTAAAAAAAAATATTCTTACAATCTAAAAATATTTTCTGTCTTTAAATAACCTGCAATGGATTGATAAGCCATAGAAAGCAAATCAATAAATCTGCCCCTCTTGCTTTCAGTATGCCTTATGAGTTTCAAATTCCCCAAGCCTTCTATCTTGATTATATGTCCTCAAAAATTTCAACAGTCACATTTTGATTCTAAGCCTGAGTGTTCGTTCCATGATATTGAAAAACTGGTTCCTGTACAATCACCAAAGGTAAGCAATGTTGAGCCTGGGTGATCATTTTGAAATACCAGGTGGTGTAAGCTTGAATGTATGGGTGGTGTAATGATAACGGCTTGAAATTGTTAATCAGAGAGCTGTGCTCCAATTCCAGTTGGCTTTGGCATATTCACTTACATGCAAACACCCTTGGGAAATGAATGAAACCATCTCTACACCTCCCATGAGCTAATTAGTTAGATTTGTATCATTAAAACAATTATTATCCAAAAATAAATAAAATTGCATACAAAATATTTAAATTTTGGCATTAAATAACCCATAGAGGTGTTGATATGCCATCAAACAAAAACAACTAGCCAAAAACCATTCTTATTTTCCTTAAAACTTCCTTGTTGCTCACATGTACTCTCCATGTTATTTTCAGCATGAGACCTAACCCTAAATTCAGTCATACAAAACTTTAATTTGCATTGGGTTAATGTTAATTGTATTAAACTTTTCTGGATATACTTTATTTAAAAGTTACAGGATGATCGTTAATATTACTGATTAATTCCCATTTAAAGCCACTATCAGCAGTCATGTTACAACTATTATGAAATCCAGTCCAATATTATACCATCGAGCAATTCCTTTCACTAAAAACTAAAAAATTTCCATCATAAAAAAAAGCTATCAGCTAACAGAAAATCCATCACTTTCTTTTTTATTTCTTAAACAAAAGAATTTCTTGAATGTGTGCCCATAATGGAGTTAAGAAAGAAAAAAAAAAAGAACATGTTTGGGAGGGAGATGATGCTAGAATGGGGGTCAGCTGAATGGTATTATCCAGGGAATAAACCTTGATCTTTTGATAAAAAGAACCTTGAGAGAAAAAAAAAATACTTTGAGAAGAATGAAATAATCAAACTGAAAAGTATAAAAGAGAGAGAGGGAGAGAGAGAGAGTGGATAATAAGCGGAAAAGAATGAAAGAAATATAGAAAGTTAGCAATGAGAGAAGTTCCTCTAGCCATGATGTGAAAATGGTCTTTTGTGGCAAAGCCTACTTCATTCCTGGTCGCCAGCCAATATTCAGGAGTGCCAGGATTGGGCTATTGCCTTAAAGAAACACTCAACACTTAACCCTTATCAGATTCTGAGTACATTGACATTGTTCCTCCCTTCAACTTCCAATCAAAAAATTTAACCTCCTCTACACCTCGGACTTATTTGTATGTGAGTACAAAAGTTCCTGCGACTCCTAAAGCATTATGTAAAACCACAAATAAGCAAATAAAACAGCTACCGATTGCAAAATCCTTTAAAAAAGAAAACTCAAATATTCCTTTTACTTTATTTGTTCCTCAAGTGATTTCATTCTTATAACCATTTTATGATTATTTGTTTGTAATGATGCAATGTATCCGCAGGATAAAATTTAGAATATCTATAAATCTGTACGACTGACTCTCCCTTTGAATTTCTTTGCTGAAAAAGAAAATTTGTAATAGCTGTTTTACCATTTGTTCATTTCTATTCTACTTTGTCTAACAGCAAGTGGTTTGAAATACTACCACAGTGGGTGGCCTTGCAAGGCCAAAATCACTTATGCAGTTGGTAACTCTCTCAATAAAAAAAAAAATGTTTGCTTACTTGCCAATGGTACAACTTTTTCTATTTCTCTTCTTTCATGTTTTTTTTTTTTTTTGTTGATGAGCAGTTCAGCATTTTTTTGAATTTCCTGTAAACAGGGGCTATTAGGGATCTTGTCAGTTTATCTTTATCATTCTTGATTTTTCCCAGGGATCTAATTATTTTAGGTATTATTAAGATGCCACATATTGTTTCATTCCAATTTCAAGATCCTTATATTTACTTATTCTGCTTTGTTCTTTAACAGACCTATTTTTATTTACTGGTATTACCATATTTACGAGAACATATATTTTGTTTGTAATCTTTAATCATTATGTCTGGTCTATTAGCTTTTATATGCCTGTCAGTATAAATAGTAAAGTCCCAAAGAATAGGGACTTCATGGCCTTATGCAACTGACTCAGTGTACAGTTTATAATCTTTCTCAGGATTTGGCACACTATAATACTGACATACTTTCCAATGAATATACTGCCCACTTGTATCATGTCCATCTTTGTAGCCCTTTATTTAATACCTGAAAACATGTATTTGTGGCACAAGTCTGAAAGAGAAATTGGGAAAGATTGGTTGACAATGTCTATCCTACTCCTAGCTAATCTGTCTCACATTCACTAACATTTGACAAAATCAGTACAAGAAAAAATCCTTTTCCAACCAATCCCAACATGTACCACAATACCACACTTTATTTAACACATGAAAACATTATAAATGACTCTGCTTCTACTTTTTACCCTTGTTGTGGACATTAGTAATATCATTGTCTGTGTTGAGAAATAACACGTGTCTCCTGAAATACCCACAACAAAAATAGTGGAGTCAGTGAGTCCACATGAATAAATGCAAAGAATCAACAAGAAGTCATATATGTACAAGCAAATAATAATGTAACAAGAAAAGTATAAAAGTGACAAAGACAATGATGTGTGTAACACAAGAATGTGAAAACCTTTTTGGTCCAAAGGATGTAAAGTGAGGGAAATGTGCATCCACATGTGTGGTGCATGTGCCACTTGGTCACACGTTTCCTAATGGGAAACACATTTTCCTGCAAGAGACTTACATGTTGACATGTAAGTAGAAAAAGTAAGAAGAGGGTGAGAAAAATTATCGCAGAGTATTTATAGTGCCAGAGAGCATCCCCTAATAGTGGTTTCAGGAAAATAAGTGGAGTTAACTCCACTTCCTGTGCTCTTCAGTCAGTGAGGTGTTTTGTGTCCATCTACATCAGCATCATTCTTGTTGAGTGTATATTGGTCATATAGGGATTTTTACTCATATGGTGTTTTTTAAATTGTTTAACCTTGTATTTTAGTTTTGTTGTTTTTTTTCCTGATTTGTTGTGTGGTACAATCTTTTACCAAGTCTTTTACCAAGTCTTTTACCTGAGACCTGAAGTAAAGAAAGATTTTTCTCCACATGGTTATTGAGAGAGTTTCTCTGGCACAAGCTTTTTGGTATCACAGATTTTGATAGGTTTTCTTGCAGTTTCTTAATGTCATTCTTTTTAGTCATTCCTTGTGCTCCTATTATTATTGGAATAGTGGTCATTTTTTAAATGGCACATTGTGTCATTTAGCATTGAAAATGGATTTATTGTGTTATATATATATATATATAAATATAAAAGTGAACATAGCAGTCAACACTTAGAGGTGACAGTCTGTTTCATGCTAGATGTAATCGTCAGGCTAGTAAAGTCCCTGACAATTGCATCTAGCATGAAACAGACTGTCGCCTTTAAGAGTAGCTAAATATACTAGCTGGGATATGTTGAGTACAACTCAGACTTACGCGAGAACTACCAACCTTCCAATAGTAGCACTCACTACTGGATTGACTTGCAACCACCTTGTCCATAACTGTAACCTTTATTCTTATTGTACTGGTTTTTTACAATGAACTTTTACTTATTCTATCCAGCTTGTTTTTCAAGTATATATTCCTATTAGCACGGAATATAAGACTAAGATAAGTATAAAATTATGTACAAAATATATTCAGTTGAACCTATAAAATATTTAGTTTTCAGCATTAAATAACCCAGAGATGTTGATATGTTACTAAACAAAATCAAAATATATATGTATGATATATATTTTTAAATATCAGGATCAATATTGAGGAAAATGTATGTCAAAGTGGAAAAAGTTTACTTGTGACACATTTTGTGCTTTCGGACTTGTCAAACGCATTTGTTGCCCACTGTAACAAGCATGACCACATAAAAAAATGCTACTTTGATCAAAGGAAAAACAATTCATGATAATTAAAATGTCTAAAGAGTGTGCCTTGATCGTTAAGGTCATCTAAAGTAAATTGGTGCCTTGGCTTTTACAACATTTTTACCATTCCTGGCAGAACTTCTATTATTACAGGGTATGATATTTACTGACAAAAGTGATGGAATGAAAAAGAAAAAGACTCCAAATGAATGCAGCCAGATATAAAAAATTCTAAAAAAAATTTTATAACCCACAGCACCTCTCATGTGTGTGCATGTGTAGTTGAATGGACATAACAAATTTAGTCCATTGACATCCTGAAGGACAAAACATATCAAGTAAACTTTGCCGACTTTGTGTATATATATATATATATATATATATATATATATATATATATATATTTTATAAAGTATATTATATATAGAAATAATAATAATAAATTAAGAAATACAAAAGTTGCCACCCTTACATGTGAAAAAACTTGTGAATTTGAAATTGATATAGAATGATAAAAATCACAGTAAAATGAACAATAAAATTGCTTTTAATTCACAGAAATACATATACACAGACAAAGACAATTGGAAAAATAAAAGTTATTTGAAAGAAAATGTTGGTATTTTTCTTGACAAATTTTCTACAGCTACCAAAATATTGATTCATGGACTCAAAAGGATTAAAACAAAAATAAACAGGCATAGTATGATTAAATTATTTAACCAAACCTGTTTGAATATATATGCTGTATATACAATTGTGAACAGTTGTGGCTGTAGTTAGATTGATCTTAGATTCTTTAAGTAAGTATTCTTTTAATATATATATATATATATATATATATATATATATATATATATATATATATATATATATATATATATATATATATATATATATATATATATATATATATATAATTTCTATATATATGAGTGTGTGTGTGAACGTAAATCATCATCACTGAGGGTTTAAATGTAATTACCTTATTCACATTGTTGATCATGACAGATGGTGCGCTCTCTCTCTCTCTCTCTCTCTCTCTCTCTCT
>CAHIKZ030000272.1:852500-872500 GCA_903632075.3 Acanthosepion pharaonis
GACCTAGCTGCCAATCTAGTACTGCACAAATTCTTAAAGTCTAGGTACCATAGTGGAAAGTTCCTCAGAACAATTACCAAGATGTAAGTTTAGGACCAATAACATTACAGATTCTTCTTTGGATTTTATCAAGAACTAGCAGCATGGCCCGGCATTGCTTGTGCTTGATTCAAAAATCGTACGACTCATACATCAATCGCTATCACTTGAGTTAAAATATTTTTGCCCTTCCTTGCCTTTAAAGGAGTGCCCTTTGCCGTGCTGATGTTGCTACATGCCTTACTTCTTGCCTATCTCACACTGCAAATTTTTTCTAAGCTCTATACTAAACATTAAATCTGTTACGAAAAAAGAACTAAACAAAATGAACACAAAATGATCAGCTTTAAAAAAGGACTTGTAACTGGAAAAACCAAATGAAAAAAGAATGTTAACAACAAATACTTTTTCACACCCAACCCAGTACTGCACAATCAGAATCAACGTTGAGTTTAAGCAAGCAAATGAGCCAATTGAAGTAAAGTGCCATGCATATTTAAATTTTTCCCACTTGTGACGAATGCAGCTATCGATTTTTTTTGCATGCTAGCATGCTAGTTAACATTCGTGTCAGTCAGCTGTTGGCTCTCATGCTGGCCAATAGAATCTTCCTGCCTATTCATGGCAGCCAGCTATAGGCTCTCACTCTGGTCAGTAGAAAATGGCCGCAAACTACATGAAAACTGCCGTAGAAGCATGAAAAAATCGATTATTTCCACCATCGATGATAGTTGGGAAATGCAAAATCAGTCTTGGCCTTCCTGCTAACTTGGAGGATGTGCATGTAAATTTTGGTGCAAATCCGTGGAAAATTGCGGCCTTGCATTCATTACACACACACACACACACACACACACACACACACACACACACACACACACACACACATCCTGCCTTTTATAGATAGAGATCTCTGAAAATATAGCAGGAGCTCCACACCAAATGTGACAGCAATATTCAGAGCAAGGAAGAATGGTAGACTTATAAATATGTAAAATAGATTCTGGCGAGAAAGATTGTCTAGAATGGCAGAGTGAAGCAACTTTCTTAACTGCTGATTGATACAATATCCTCTTTCCACTTCATGTCATACTTTGAACTTAAAAATGAAATAAAAACACACATTTTTAAATTGGTGCTTCTCAGATCACCAGGAATAAGTAGCAACAATGGGAATGTGGTAAACATGTAATTTTTATAATATAATATAATCAACATGCATACAGATAATGCAACATGATTTGGAGTTTAACAAAGCCACTAAAGTAGATGTAGTGAAATTTAAACAGTGGACTTCAGAATGTTATAGAATATAGCAAAGGAAAACATTTTATGTGTATTGTATGACCAGAGATCATGTTATCATGATTAATCAGGGCTTGACCATATATTCATATTTTGACTGATTTTCCTTTCTGTTTTATTTGAATTTGATTACACTTAATTTTTCTCATCTGAAAGCCATGTGAAAGTCAAATGGCACACAAGTGTGTTGAGTTTAAAAAAATAGAGAAACACTTGTTTCATTGTCAGATTAGAACAAAACCTTTTCTCAGAATAAGCACCATACAGGACAAACATCAAATAATTCCAGAATGAAACATAGATTATTTTCTTTCTTTTATTGGATTATTTAATTAATTTTTTTTTTAATTCTTGAGAAGCATTGAAACAAATTAGCAGTTACTTGAATCTCTCAGTGACTGACTAACACAGAAACATTGATTTGGTAATTAATCTATTGTTGTTTTACAAATCATAGCAACTATAAAAAGAAAATGTAACTTTGCAGACGTCTCTAGGACAGGATTCAAATGCCTGTTGTCTCGTTTACAAAAATATCTTCTTTTTTTTATTAAAAAGACTGAACGAAAAGAAAGCTTTTGTCTGCCAGTTTTTAAATTTAATTGCAGGAAATATAAAAAATTTTCAGCAATCATTTTGTACACATTTAAACCTATACCTGTTCTTAAAATATTTTGACAATTTTTCTAGAAAGCATGAACATTATACAAATGGTGAAAAAATGATAGTAAATTTAATTAAAGCAATAAAATCGAACCCGTTAAAACAAGAAGAAAAATTAACAATGCTAACAAAAACAATAATATTACTGTAAAGTGGTAGTATTGTAACATGATTAACAAAAAAACAGATTATTGGTCCTCATTCATCAGAGCTCAATCGAGGAAAAGAAATCTGCATAGTGACTAAAATGATCACCAAAGATCAAATGGTATATAAAATATATTACATTTGATTTAATTAAATTTAAGACTAACAACCATGCCTGCTAAATCTTAGGCTTAAATATAATTAGCCTCTAATTAATCAACAACCTTCCCAATGTCATCAGTTCTCAGCTAGGTATTTATGCAGATGACACAGCTATTTAATCCTGTCTTAGTAACAAGTATGACAGCTCCCAAAAAGGAGAACAGGCAAATGATCTTGAAAATGACTTCCAATCAGTGGTTAACTGGGGCAAGGAATGGCTTGTAAATTTTAATGTCTCCAAAACAAAACTGTTTCCATTTAATCACCTCAGAGAACATTTTCTGCTTACCATCATGTATTTATATAATGTTTTCATTTTCAAAACAATTAAGATCCATGTTAATAGTTTATATTATTGAGTGATGATTTTTTTGTTTTTATTAATAAGGCTTCCATTATTTTTAGCCTTTTATTGCATGTAGATGATACTATTATATTTGTTTGTCAACAAGTATGTTATGAATAAGGTCCAGTAGGTCTCCATGAATATTTAAATGAGATGTAATTGGTATATGGTTTTGCAGATTTCAGTTAGTATCAGCCTCAGTTGCAGTTTGCTAAATTTAGCACAAGACAACAAATAGCAAACACCTACTCAGTTGTAATAGTCAACCTGATGAGTTTCCTAAATGAAACAAAATGAAACAGCTGTCTTTTAATCGTCTGAGAAAATCCTTTTTACCTTCCATTAGTATGGCTGATGCTAACAGCCAGGTGAGCGATTCATTGCATCTTCTCGGACTAACATTTTCCATTGATGTGAAATGGAAAGATTATATTGGATCCATTGCTAAGTCTGCTGACATAAATGTTGGTTCCCTTTGTCAAGTTAGACAATTTTTCACACTAGATTCTGTCTTACATATTTATAAGTCTACCAAAAGGTAAATAAGTATCTAGTGAAATGGAAAGTTCTCAATGTTTTGAAATATACAAATCAAAACTTACCTTCCAACCAGATTTTAACCCAAGTTGGTTTGATAAAATAGTTAATCTAATACGGTTTTGCTACATAAATTCTCAGCAAAGAGGTCTTGTATATTGTGTCACAGATAACCCTTTGGGTGTTATTAATTCAGCTTTATAAAGAATGAATCTCTTATAATTTAGTAAATGGTATTTAGGAAAATATAACTTTCTGTAACAGCTAGTGGCAGACATATAATTATTGCAATGATCCAAGATGGAAGTAGAATGATTCTCTAGCAAAATTCATAACAAATTTGAATCAAGAATTGTGAATGTTCAAATCAGAGGGAAAGTTGGGTTTAATATTCATTAATTCTGAATCAGACAGCAATTATGTTTTACCCCATGAGAATAAAGAATGAATATTTTTCCTTCATGCAAAACATTATCTATAATTACATTAACCTTTTCTCAAAAACCTTTTCTCTGTAAAAGATTCAAAATTCTAATTTTCTCAAATTAGAAAAAAGCAAAAAAAAATGGCTTCTATTTTAATAAATGAAGAATGCATCAAATATGATTTTTAATGATTATCAGAGGTTTTCACTTCATTCAAGTGTAATTATTTCAATGTTGCCTTGATTCTCTTCAAACAACCTTTTTAGAAGCAAGGCCTGCCTTTTTTAGAAGCTAGTTTATGAGAAACAAAGAAAAATATGCAGGATTGTTATATGATATCCAAATCCAAATCCTTCTCACTCCTGTTGAAGAAATGGCTCCCTGGTTGAGCTCCACCACTTCCAGTCTCTGACTATGCTGAGCAATGTGAAGCTATTGCAGGGTGTCAAGCAGATGCTGTTAACCCCTCAAGCAGAAAAATTACGTAGGTTAATATTATCGAGGCAGGGATAACAAAGGCAAGGATTTCAATATCTAAGCCAAATTTTATTTATCAATCTGGAGAAAGTATGTACAAGAACTGTTTGGTGTAGTTCAATTGTGAAGTCAAGGAGTGTCAGTCAAAGGATCGTTTTGGTTCAGGGTGGCAGTCCAGAGGCAGGCAGATGGAACAGCTGTATTTGAGGTTTGGTCATTCTTTGAATGTTCGCCCTTAAGAGGACCGTGTTGACGTTCACAAAGAGAGACGATCGGTATAGGCAGTGCTGAGGTAGCCTGTTCACCCTAAGAATGACGGTTGCATAAGATGCAGCTTGGTAGTTCTTAGAAGAACTATCGCATGTAAGACGGTTAGTCCTTAGAAGGACGATCACATAAGATTCAGCTTGGCCTGCTGCTGCTACTGAGTTCAGCAACAAGACTGGGAGCAGCTGGCTTCACTGGTGGCTGCTCCTGCTGCTGCCAGGTTTGGCTGCTTCATGTGGTCATGTTGGCCAGGTGAAGGTGAGAGATTTAGCACATCGCTCTACCCCAGGGCCATGTTATTGGTGGAAGAAATCAGCTGTGTTTTGTCTAGGCCGTGGTTAGCATCATTGCCTGGTTAACAACATCTTGTGGCTGTTGACTAAAAATTACCTTTCAAGTTTTCATTTGGACACCATGTGTATATAAATTAGTTTCTGGTCATTACTTTTAGTTAGGAGGACTTGTGTATGTTTATATTTCGTTTTGTTTGCTTTTTGCATTTCGATTTCTGAAAACGCTGAGTCACCGGAAATTAACAGCATTCGTTCTGTTTTCTGTGGTGACGTTTTCAGATGTTTTAGTAGCCGGCAGTAACTTCCGGCTGAGTGCGATAAAGCTAAGGTATTGGATCAGATTGTCATATCATCTTGTCTTTGGTTGCCCTTTAGTTCTTTTCTGCTGCTTTGGTGTCCACATTGTCACTCTAATAGTCCGCTTGTTGTCACTGAGACTAGACACGTGACCAGTCCATTTTTGCCCTTCTTGATGGTCTTGATTATGTCAATCTGCTGTTGAATCCAGGTGTTGCACTTTCTGTCATGTAAGGTAATGACACATAATTCACTCCATTTTAAATGAATCTTTAATTGGTAAACACTTAACAAAATTTAGTCATTTGTTTTTCACAATGACAGGCATCCAACTCACTGCTGAGACATCTTGTTGGAAATTTCCTACTCTGTTTAGGACTTTCTTTTAAGTATGGTCTTAAACTATTGACCAGCCAGTATTTAGCATAATCTGCTACCATTTAAATTTACCTTATTAAATGGTAAACAAGAAACTATAATAGTGCATGATCTTTGTGAAGCCATCTTCACCACTTTTTGGAGTTATACGTAATGATGACCATGAAAATCACTACAGAGATGTCTTGTTGAACATTTCCTACTCTTTTTAGGATTTCTTTTAAGTATAGTCTTAAACATTTGATCAGCTAGTATTAAGCTTAATTTCTAAGTATCCATTTTATCCTATACGGTGTGCAATGGATAAATTGTCATCTAAATTATGCAAAAGTGAAAATAATACTGACATCTCATTTTAACAGATATATTTACCAAAATTACACAAAATATCTTAAAATACTAAAGAGTAAATTTATTCAATACAAATCGCCATTGGCTTCAACCACAGCCTTCAGAAGACTTCAGAATCTCCTGCAACACTTCTGGTCAGTCTCCTTAGTTAAGCGAATGTTAAAATAATCCTTGCCTTCAGTTCATCTTTGGTGTCAGAAGGAATTTTGTTGTTATCTCAACTATGCCCCACACAATAAACAAGGGGGTTGCAGTCTGGGGAGTTAGGTGGCCAGATGTCAGGGGTGATGTGTTCACAGAAATTGTGTAACACCCATGACTGTGTTCCACTTGTGTGGCATGGTGTATTCTTTTGCCAGACGTAGGGTCTTCCAGCAGCAAACATCTTGACCCAGGGCAGCCCTACCTCCTCAAGGCACTTTATGTAGGCTTCCATGTTAAGCCTGAGGCCCTGACCAATAAATCTGGGAGTTCTTTTCTTATTAGCATTTTTCATAGGAGTATAAATAAGAGATTTGATAAAAATAATATATATATATATATATATATATATATATATATATATATAAAGAGATAGAGAGAGTACTATAGATAAATTGTTGTCCAAATTACAAAAAATTAACATTGACATCTCATTTTAACAGATATATTTACGAAAATTACACAAAAATATCTTGAAATACTAAAGAGTGAGTTTATTCAATAAAATCACCATTGGCTTCAACCATGGCCTCTAGATGATTTCAGAATCCCCTACAACTCTAATGGATGGTCTCCCTGTTTACTTTGGTGAAGGCTGCCATAAACCTTGCCTTCAGTTCATCTTTGGTGTTACAAGAAGTTTGTGTTAGTCTCTTGCTTAAAGGGTGAGGTGGCCAGATGTAAGGGTTTATGTGGTCATAGAAATTGTCTGACAGCCATGACTGGGTTCTCCTGCTTGTGGATTATTGTGCAGAGTCCTGTTGTCAGACATAGGATCTTACAGCAACCACCCTCTTGATCCAGGGCAGGACTGCCTTCTCAAGGCACTTTATATAGGCCTGTGTGTTGAGTCTGAGGCCCTGTTGGAAGATGGATGGAGGCATAATGTCGCCATCACTAGTGATCACTCCAATCACTAATAGACTCATTCAGCTTTTTCTAAATCCTTCTTCATTGTCCTCAGATTGACACTCAGACACTCTGAAATATTCATATTGGAGCTTCTAGTGTGAATGTCAATCAGCACAGCAGGCTGTTTTCAAATTTCTGGTTGAATGAATTGCATCATGGTGCTCTTTTTCTCAAAGATGGTGCCCAACTGACCCTACTATACTGTGCAGTTGAGAAAATCAAAAACCAACAAAGTGCATGCAGAAAATTAAAAATACAAAATGGCAACAATGTCATATAGGAATAAAGTGTTGCTGCTAACACTTGAGTTTGAACACGGATCGTCGGAGAACAAGCACAATCGACCTCATCTTGAAATAATTAGAACATGTGATGAGTAAAGGAAATATATATATATATATATATATATATATATATATATATATGGGAATTAGCAGCGTCTGACTGAGTATTGTTCAAAGGCATTACTATTGTTGTATCTGTGATTTACAAAATCTCTTCTACATACGAGTGATGCAAAAACATTTACCCATTGCATCTTGCATATCCTTACAATATACATCACTTGCTTTCTCTTTGCATGTCTTTACAACAAGCTCATTCAGTAATTCTCCACATTGAGTGGCTCTTGGGCACAGTATTGGGTGAACAATAGTAAAAACAACAAAAAAATCTGACAATTCCATTTATCATTCTGTTAATCATTACACAACTTTGTACCTCCAAATACAATATAATAAAATAAAATATAATAAAGTACAATATAATTTTCATACTAATGTGCAACTAATGCAATACTAATATACCAAGTGATAAAAACCAGTAATTTTAATCCTTAAACTTTGATTTTCATTTTGTTTTTAATAATTTCATATCCGGTAAGGTAATCGTCCTGGGTATGACGATAAACTTCAAGCAAGGCCTCTGATCAAAAGTTTGGAGGTTTGAGGAGCATTGAACCACCTCATAACTGCTGTTGTTCCCAGGTCAGGGTTGACCTGGGGTGGCAGCACCAATTAGGGTCCCAACTATAGTCAAATAATGACACCCACCAATAAAAAAACATTACATTTTTATAATAAAATGAGCAACAATACAATTTTATAGTAAAATGACAATTAATGTACGACAAAAAAAATATCAAAAATATATTTTTATAGTAAAATTTCCAACAATACATTTTACGATCTGCAAACTATAAAGCTATGTATCTAAAAAACATACTTTCACCTTGAAGGTATAAAATTATGTACAAAATATCTGTAGTTGAAAGTATAAAATTACATTCAAAATATTTAGATTTCCGCATTAAATAACCCAAACATGCTGATGTGCCACTTGACAAAATCAACTGACCAATCAGTAAATGATGCAGCCACTTGAATCCGAGGATGCCAGTCTACTAAAGCAACTAACTAATTCCCGTTGTAGATGCCTGCTCAGGCACATTTATTGTGTTTGTGCAACACCCACAGAGCCCACCTGTGGTTTCTACTGCAACTATACTGAGTGAACCTTAGTTACAGTTTCTGGGAGAGAGTGTGATTAACAGTTTGAACGAAGCTAACACACTCAAGCTCAGTCACGATGACTTGTAACTTCATGCTAGCACATCCACCTGTCTACCCATTTTCACTCACAAGGCCTGTGGTGTGATTTTCAGGCACTTTCCAAACGTGCTGCACACTGTGTTCACCTCCTCCAGACCAATAATGCAAATCGACCATGATGAGATTTGAACCTGGATCTCATGGTTAGAAAGCAAATGTTCTAACCACTTGGCTATGTGCCCATCAAGTAAGGTAAAAAGCCACTAAGTCTCAAGTAGTTATTAATGTGTGAAAGAAACTGAGAAAAATATAATTGAGGAGAAAGGGCAATAAAAGAACAGGGTACAAGGAGATAGATACAATTGATGTTGCATTTAAATTTTTGAAGCTTGTTGTTTATAGGAAAGCAATAAGTCAGAAGAGAGTTCCACAGGTGAGAAGTGCGAAAGAAGAAATTGTTAGCATAGAACTTACGGTTGCATCTAGCAATTTCAACAGTAAATTAATATTCTATTAATAAAGAAGAGAAATATTAGAATATTAAAAAAATCAAGTATAGAATTTTATTTCTTTATTAAACATTGCCTATACAGGAATCCCTCTATTGGTGCAGCTAATTTGTTCATTGGTAACTATAAAGAAATCAATGTTCAATGACTATGGTTAAACTGAAGAATGTTTTACCACACTAATCGAGTATTATGTATGCACTAATCAAATTTTGATATATAAAAATTTTGCCGCACTAATCGAAAACACATTAATCAATTGCACATTAACTGAGGGATGCCTGTATACAAGAATTTTTTTCTTTTTTTTTTTCAAAGTTACTTCCAATGTTCAAAACATTTAAATAGTATAAAAATTATGTTTTACCTTTCAGGATTTGCTTCACCTGAAAAATAATCTTGATAAAATCTTTTATTTCTAGTCATAAATTTTTATTCACCTTGTGATGCCATTAACTACCAAACTAACTTTCATGTCTTTTAATTTATCTTTTCAGTTAAATGTCAATGTTATTAATGACAAACAAAAATTTTAATCAACCTAATCTTAAAACAGTTTAATTCTTTTACAAGCATGGCTCATAAAATAAACAACATAAGTGATTGTCACACTGTACAAGGCCCGAGAGTCACTCGAGGTAGAGGGTTACCGAATAAGAGCTACCTATTATGAGAATATGTGGGGAGGATAACAGTTAACTCTAAACTTGAACAGGTTTACATTGTAGTGATCAGGGAAGTGTCCACTTGGGAATCAGTTCCATAAAGCAGTGGTTTGTGGGAAGAACTGACATTTATATAAGTTACAAATTAAACTAAGCACAACTGACTATTAAAGGATGAAAACTTTTTGCGGATTTTGGTATCATTCTGGGGTCTTCTTTTTTTTTGTCCAAATCCGTGAATTTGTTTTGAAGAGTGTGGAACCACCTCTTAATTGTTATTGGTCCCAGGTCCACCCTGACCCAGGGTCAGGGTGGACCTGTTAGGGTCCCAGCTATGAGCAAATAGTGAACTACCAAACTGAGGTCAAAATATGAAAATATAAAACATACATTATGTTGTGTCGGAAACCTACCACCCCTCTTGAAGATGAACTTGTCTGCAAACAAAGACTTTAAATAATGGCATGTCAAAAGATAGATAGACAAAGAAGTTCTTAGCTGAGCTAGTTATTGACTACTCAGGCGATTTCTGTACCGTTTTACCAACCTATTAAAACCCTTTTTATTGTTACATGTTATTTGGCGTTTGTCTCTACTAACCCCAAATCAACATCATAACACATTAGAAAAAATTACCAATAATACATTATTGGAAAAAAAAATTAGCAAAGCTCACAAGAAAATAAAATTTCGGCATTAAATGACCCATAAGAAGTTGATATGCTGTTAAATAAATAAACCAAGCCAAATCAATACTACCTTATGAAAATTGAGATGTTGTACAAGGAGAGAGTTATAGATTCAGGGGAGGGGGTGTTATAGATTTGGGGCGGGCACATGACACCCTTGCATTGGCCTTGAGCTTAATGTCTGCTGGTTATCATGGGTGATTAAGTGACAACAAAACTCCCAAATCTAGCATCATCTGGATCATTCTGTTTCTGTTGTGCTGTGTCTGTCTGAGACTATTCCAAGCTCTCCAACAATAATGGGTTCATGCTCCACAACAAGTCTCACAAGTCTAAATATTTTTTTTTTTATTTCTTACTTTGTTTCAATTTTACTCTGGGGTCAACTCAAACATTGACATCTACTGTCCAACAAATTCTCTTGTGACTTTATACCTAGACTTAGTCTTTTAATCTCACTTAAAAGAATTTGTATATTTCAGTCAATTATATAATTCTATTCCTAACACAGATTCTGATTTATTTTGATTTTTGAGTGAGTGACCCTACCTAAGCTTCAACATGCACTGATGGACAAATGCTCATTTGCTTCTTTATAGTAACAAATTTGGTCTTTGAACTTAGATTAAAAGTTTTCTTTGAATTTCAGAATTTCAGGGAATTATATATTTTAATCCCATGTGCATTCATTGCTAATGTCTGCTGCTAAGAAATTTGGCTCACTATGTTGTGCTAGACAATTTTTCTCTCCAGAATTTCTCTTACACATCAATAAGTCTACCATTTGTCCATGCCTCAAATATTGCTACCACCTATGGTCTGCTACTCCTGTTCTATATTTAAAGATTCTTGATAAAATCAAAAGAAGAATCGACAATGTTATTTGTCCTGACCTGGCATCTTAACTTCAGTCATTTTTCCACCATTTTAATGTAGCTTCTCTGTGATTTTTTATAAATACGTTCATGGTAATTGTTCAGATGAACTCTTCTCTATTGTACAGAGACTTGACAAATTTAAACATAGTACTAAATTAGCAACACATTCTCATCAATTTACATTTGAACTGGATAGGTGTAACCATAATTTTTATAATAACAGTTATTTTCTATTTTTTTGTACTTCTCACTTGTGGAACTATCTTCTGGTTTCTTGTTTTCCAGTCAAAAATTTCAATCTTCAAAAATTTAAATGCAATATCAATCATTATCTACTGTCTTCATGATTACTCTTCTATTGTTCTCACTCCTTAATAATGCTTCTGTTTTCTAATTCATTCACACCCAGTAACCTCTTATGTCTTAGTCATTTTACTGCCTTGCTTGAGGTGATTTCAATTTAATAAAAAAAAAATAAGACACATTTTTTTCACCCAAAATCATGTCCAAAAGTTTGCTGTTTTATACTTTAGTTAAAAACTCAATCCCTTTTTTTAGGGGTTAAATTGAATTTCTCTGTTTATGAGAGAGATAACAATATCTATCTAATGGTGTATTGCAACAAAGGGAAATAAATCTTTCATAATGTTCCTCTAAGTCCTGTAGAGTTCCATACTTTTTCATGGATTTCATTGAGTCTAGACAACTACCCGAGTTTGGAAATCATTCAAAGATAAAAAATATTTAGTTTGTGATTTATTTTCTCTATGTGTTTTGATGATTTTGTGGTCTTATTTCCCAAGAGTCATTATCCGATTTTTGTGATGCTGACAAATCACAAAAATAAACAGAATGTCAAGTTTTATTTTAATTTTTTTTCTTCTTTTTCTCAAGTTTTGGTCATTTTATTTTCTTTGACATTCAAGTTCATTTTATACATGAAAATAAGCTTTTTTTTCCCCACCCTGGGATTTCTCTGCTGGTTTAACCTCCCTTATACTCCCTAGCAATCTATACACAAAGGATTACTGTACTTTTATTCCTAAGACAGATTCAAATTTTATCTGTATGATTCTAAAAATGTTTCCCATTTTTTAAATGAGTTAATTGATCTCCCAAACAATAACTTGACCCAAATTTTAAAAAATATTATATTATGCACAATGCGCATATGCTGAGTAAGTCCCTTTCAAACTTTTTTTTTACAAAATATGCACTTACATTCTTTCAGTATCCTATCAACTGTTTGTGCTTAGGGTCTGTATGTTGTTTGAACAATTTACAGCGGGATCACCTTCCACATTCAGTTCTAAGCCAACTTGATGCAGTCCTATTTCCACTGGAGAAGTCTACACTTACTATTTTGGCTCTATCTTGTAAAGATTTATGATATATACTTGTGTATAAGCCGACTGAATTCTTTTGCATGAATTTTGAAGAAAACATATACCTCTGTATAAGTGCAACTGGTCATCAAAAATGTATAAATTTTAGATTTGTTTTGTATTATGGCATATCAACTTCAATAGGTTATTTAATGTCGAAAATATTTTTATTTCTGGTAATTTTTTTCAAAAAATGTCTTGCTGGTATTAACACCTATTTTTATACTTTCATAGTGTTTTGACTACAGTTTGTGTGTTAACTATTTGCCTATAGCTGGAGCCCTAACAGGTGCTACCACCCTGGGTCAGGGTGGACCTGGGAACACCAGCAATTAAGAAGTGGTTCCATGTTTCTAAAAACCTATATACTCGTGTATCACCTGATTTTATGTATAGTGTGACCCCTGAATTCTTTTGCCTGAATTTTAATCTTGAGGATAAAAACTACCTTTGTATAGTGCAACCCCTCTATTAAAACTATAGTGCAACCCCTCTATTTTTTCACTTAAATAATGACCATAAAACCTTGTACTATATTCGTGTATATACATAATTGTCTGTGAAACTTGACAGCCCAGCGTAAATGAAATCATAAAACATTTTAAAACACTTCAGAAAAAATACCTGTGTATAGTACGACCCTTCTCCATATTTTTCGCTTAAAAATGACCATAAAAACTCACTATATTCATGTATATACGTAATTGTCTGTGAAACTCGAGAGTCTGGCATAAATGAAAGCAGAGCACATTTTTTTAATAACAGGACACTAATCTGATACAAAGAATGTTTTTAAAAAAGCAAAAAAAGTTTTTAAAATTTTTTTTTTCAATTGTATTCTGAGTAAGTCCCTTTCAATTTTTTTTCCACAAAAATTGCACTTGCACTATTTTAGCATCTCAGCAGCATTTTCCCTTAGGACCTGTATGGTCAAATCTGTATAGCTATTTAAACAGTTCTCAGTGGATCACCTTCCACATCCAGTTCTATGACAAGTTACAGCAGTCCTCTTATTCTTGTTTATGATTATTCTGATTGTTTTAAATTAATGATGATGATGAAAGGAAGAAAAGAAGGAAGGAAGGATCAAGAAAATGTGATGTCTTTAATTCAGATTATAACCCAAGAAACAATAAAACTGTTCATTGATGCACTAAACTGACAACCATTTTGTATTCTCTTTTGGAATCTCCTGACCCTGAACTCACCACTTTTAATGGGTGAGTTATGCTTTTGTTGCAGAAACATGATCTGAAAGAAATTATAATTGTCTTCTTTACAGGAGAGAAAGGTTCACTTTGACCTTTATCAGCTCACTGGTTCAGTTAAGCTTCATAAACCATGTCTATGTTTCAGATTTGAATTTAATTCTCTTAATCATTTGATAATGATTACAACAAAAATACAGAAATAAAATTTAAAATATATATATACATATATATTCTTGTAATTCTTCAGTTTGATCTTTTTATATTTATTTTGATGATTAAAAGAAAGGTTATCTAAGACAATCTTCACTTTAATAATAAATGTTTATATGAGATTTAATCGATTTTAAATATTTATTAAATAAGAAAAAATATTTATTGTATATATTTTGTAAAATAAAACAGTTTCTGAAGAATTAATTATAATTAATATAATCGACTTTTTAATTTGATTAATTTGCATAACTTGTAAAAATATTCAATACTTTAAAATATTTCAGGTCATTTTAACTCTGTTCCATGCTTTTCAAAATTTAGTTTCCTTTTTACCAAAGTGTCACTCAATAGGTGATGTCATTTCAACCAATAAGCTGTATTAATTTACTTATTACAAACAGAGAAAGTATAACATGACACATATATTAAAGATAATCTATTTGTAAAAAGATCTTACAAGGTAGATACATTACAGTTCAAAGTTTGAGGTCAAGAGAAAATTATTATACATAGTTAAAAAAAAGAGAGATATGATTTTTTATTAAAAATTTTATTATGATAAAAAGAAAGAAAGCATTTTATGATTAAATTTTGCTCTCGTCAAAATATCCTCCTTTAATCTTGATTACTGCAGCACAATTTTTTGGCATTTGTTGCAAGTTTCTCAAAGTTTAAGTTTGATAATTGATTCCATTATTTTTTCAATGATTTTCATTTTCTTTTTTTTATCACTCTTCTGTAAAGTTCACCCCATGCTAATTCTGAGGGTGGCTTCAAATTTTTGAACTGCAGTGTATATGCAAAAAAGAACTAGTTTTATGTCACCTGATCCAAATTAATAACAGCAAACTTCTTCCTCTGAATGCAAAAGAGTGGTTAGTGGGAGAAAAGGTAATTAGCCTTTATTTTAATATTATATTCATTAGTCTAGAGCTGGACTTTTTTTGGTCAGTGTGCACATATTGTTTTTTGTCCTCAATGTTAGCAGATTGGGTCAAAGGTGTGGGGGGTTAATGCTACCAACATGATTAGTTTACCAATCTGTAAAGAGTTAATGGAAATGCAATTAACCTGTAACAAAAAGCAAGCAACACTAAGAGAAATAACGATATGAAACAATACTTTTGTTCAACAATAAATATTTTTATATGTAATCAATCGAAGGTACAAAATTGTATGTTGAGAATTGTTTAAATTGCTTCAAAGTTTTTTCTTGTGTGGATTGAAGTGTTTATGAAGATATTATATGAAAGATTAAGAGTTGAGAAATTGTGTGTATAAAAATGGGTAAGTTTGATAAGGTAAAATGAAACAGTTTGCTTTTGGTGTTGAATTTTGTAATATTGTACTCTACTTACTGTTCTGTGTATGAAGTTGTCTCTCTTTGACTGAATCTATCACTTGATGTTTTCTGTTGAGCTTATGCAGTTTTGTGAGTGTACTTCATAGGCTGTGGAAATGTTAAGTAAAATTAACTTTAAGCCTGGTAAAATATATGACATGGATTCATGTGTTGAGCTGAGAAAATTTGTAAGACTCACTGTCGAAGTCAAATGATATTTCATATTTATTGATTTTTCAAGTCACATGGCAGGCTCCAAGAAATTTGGCACAAATTTGTATCTGCTTAGAATACACGCTAAACCAATATGATGCGTACATAGTTGAGAATGTATGAACTTATGATTTTTGTTTATTAGCCAATCAGAAAGCATTTTTAGTTACTGCTCGCCTGGAGCCAATTTTAATGGATTGTTGGGCTACTTGGACTGATTTTAGATAAATTTCATTCTGAGCCACAGTTAATGGGTTTTTAAACAAATGTAGAAGTCTGATTCTACAAAGGTAAGATATGTGGATTAACTAATATTTGCAAGAGAAAGGTGGAAAATTTACAAAGGTATGTTAATGTAAAAAGTTCAGCAATAACTGAACATTTGATTTAAAACCAACAATATCCTCAGTCTTACAGCCTAAACATGTACTCAGCACTGAGTAAAGCTAATACTATTATCATTTGATGATTTTGGAATCAATATATATTAAGTCCTACCAACCATCTCTTTGTAAACAGAAGTGGTGGGTGGGCTCTAAACTCTAATGTTATTTTTTGTTTTTATATAACATTAGCCTGTGGTTCGACATTTTTCAGTTACTGTGCACATTTTTTGTCCACAATTTTTGCTTAGATGAGAGCATGTTACTAAACCAGTGTAGTCTGTTTTAATGATTATATTTCGGTATTTCCAATTTATGGTAATATATATTTTTTATTAACCCACTTTTTGTTATGAATGTTCTTTTAATATATATCTGTTTTTATTGTATTAATGAAATTTTCTATCCCTGCCAAAATATTAAAGAAAAATTTAACTACGCCTTTTATATTTTTAATATCTTAAGATATTTTTAATTATTGTTAAGTGATTTACATAGTGAAAGGCTGACAGAAAGTTTTATAATGGAGCACAGATATCATTTTTTTCTATTTGCTATGTTCCTTCAGAATTTCCTGTCATTTGTAGCACTTAGTAAAATTTGTTTTTTTTGCCATTGACTACACTTTAGGTAGCTACTACCTATAATGTAGTCACTTATGGGGGTGACTGGTTATTATTACATCATATTACCATCGCCATTATTTAGTTTTTAAGAAGGCTTAGGGTTAGGGTTATTTTATTCTTCCACTGTACCTTTGGACTTTGGTGTCACATTTTCTGTCTTCATAAATATTTTTCTTTTATTTATTTCTCCCATTTAGACTTCATTTTTTGAAGAGATTACACTTTGTAAGAGCAATTTTTATATATTCACTTGTCTTTCTAAAATTGTATGTTTCGATATCCAAAATTACTTCAGAAACAAATAGCCTGAATGCTTCAAGACAAAAAAAAACAAAAAAAAAACAGAAATTGATGTGAGTTTTTTGTTTGTTTGTTTGTTTGTTAATTTCCCTTAGAATGAAAAATTTTAAAAAAATACAAATATAAACTTAATGGAACAAATTCTTCCAAATTCAGAAACAGCATTTTAAATTCCATTAGTGAAGATAATGAATGGGCAATTGCACTTTGATTTCTTTCTGATAAATGAAACAATAACAAAAGAATTGTTGATGTAAAGTTTGGGATAGCCAGGAATTTGGTTAGCATTTTTTTAAGACTCTTTTTTTTTTTTATTATTCATTGCACTTTTGCAAATTACAGAAAGGTTTTGTTTATCGCATATTTAAAGAGGTGTACATATGTTGCCATTATCTGTTATTTTAGGCAATCTCATTACAAGTCTGTTTATATCACAATAACATTTCATGAATATCTCTCTCGCGATGTGTATGAGCATATATATATATATATATATATATATATATATATATATATATATATATATTAATGTATATTTAGACAGCAACCTTTCTTTTAAACATCTTTAGTTAAATATGATGAACAAGGAACATTTTATTGATTTTTTTATTTATTTTTTCCTGCATTCTTACATTTTTCTGTTTGGTAGGAGTAAGCAAATACAAAAAATGTCCATATCATTGATTGTTCCAAGCAATTTTGGCCACGCCTTTGGTCATTTTCAAGGAGGTTGTTTTTGTGTAGTTAGTATATTTTCCTGTTTTGACTGTGTGAGATGTATTATTTTTTAATTATAGCAGAATCATTAATTCTAAGCCATCATGTGTTGCGCATGTCTGGAATTCAAATAGGTGAATTTCTATTCTTAAAAGACTTTCAGAATTCTGTTACCATTGTTAAACAAGGCAAGGTTGATGGTGGGGGTCTGATGTACAAGGTCTCTATTATAATAAGGTGTTTTTGGAAATTTGAATTACAAAGACCTCTAGTGTTATCGACTAGTATCTTAAGAGCTCTTGTAGATTATAGGTTGGTAAATGTTTTTTTATAGAGCTTTGCACTGATAAACAACATGTGATGCGTATACTGAAGGAGGTGGTTGTATGTCCGATATAGGTAATATATATATACTCTGTATTGTCTCTTTAACCGCCACCTTCACCCACCCTCCCTATACTCTGTATTGTCTCTTTAACCGCCACCTTCACCCTCCCTGTTTAATTACAAAAATTACACTACCCATCAATTTCTAATCCCATTTTTCCTCTCATTTCATTGTTGGAAGTGTTACCTGATGATCCGAAATCCTTTAAAAAGGATTTGGGTGAAATAAATTATTGTCATGGTACCTTAAAGTGGTCTGTTTTTCATTAAATATTAGCTCTGTTCTTCACATTGAGCTCTCAGGATTTCATCCTCCTTGGATTTACCAATTGGGTTTACAAATTTCTTCATAACTTACTATATATATATATATATATATATATATATATATATATATATATATATATATATATATATATATATATATATATATATATATATATATATATATATATATATTATAGTAATTCAATGAATCTAGAAGAATTCTCAATAGAATGCAGAAAGCACTAGACAACCATATTATCTTATTTTTCGGATTTATCAACATTGCGCATCCCCTACTGAGATTCGAACCCAAACAGTTTTGATACAATGCAAGCATCATACCATGTATTACTTGTATATCCTTGCTTGACCCAGCTAATGCTCTGCAATGGAACGGTTCGGGGAGAAAGGAAAGTCACAGCTCTTGGGACACAATCCATTTTGTCATGAATACTTGGATGAGTATCACCACAGAATATATGAGTAGTTTTATTATTAGATATCCTACACTGTGATAATAGATCTGCCAAGGATGGTGAAATGTTGTAAGAGTTAGGGCACAAATTTGCTGTGGATGATCTTGCAATCACTATGATGAAAATGTCTAGAGAGTGCACAGTAAATTTGTACCTTGGCTCTTACAACATTTTGCCATTCCTGGCAGATCTTCTATTATCACAGCATAGGAAATCCAATAACAAAATTGATGAAATCAAAACAAAAAAAAATCTAAATTAAATTGACTAGATTATATATATATATATAAAAAATAAGCTAAAATTAAAAATCCCAGTATCCATTCACGCCAACATAACAAATTTAGTCCCATGAAGTCCTAAAGGACAAAATGCATCACACGTTGTCATACATTTTTTTCCCAGTATTATTCTTGTATATAAAAATTTCTATTGTTATCTCATATATATATATATATATATATATATATATATATATATATATATATATATATATATATATATATATATATATATATATAAATGTAAATGACAATAGGAAAACTGTAATGGTTGCCAACGCATTTCGTCCAATGTAGACTTTTTCAAGGCAAAAATGAAATGGATTTATTAAACAAAGTAACTAATTATAACAAAGCAAAATGTCCTTAGCAACTGGAAGAATTTAGAGAACGCTATTTTCATACTGTTAACTGAAAATTACGTCAATTACTGTCACATGTGGAGATATTGTTTTTATTGCTGTGCTACAAAATTGGTAACTAGTTTTCACTGTTATACTGTTGAACTAGCTAGATGTAACCGTAAGTTCTATTCTAATAGTTTCTTCTCATACACTTCTTGCCTGTGGAACTCCTTTCTGATTTCTTGCTTCCCTGCTACATACAAAAAATTTAAATGCAATGCCAATCACTATCCTGTGTTTCATGAAACTCGTTCTTTATATTCTCCTTTCTTCTCCTTCACATTCACTTCTAGTATGTCCTTGCATCTTAGTAGCATTATCACCTTGCTTGGGGTGAAATGGTTAAAAAATACATACATCATGATTTAATGGAAAAATTTGAAAGTACTGCCTTTCCATCTATGATTCTCTGTTCAAACACAACAAAAATGACTTATTTTTTAAAAGAACAATCAGTCAATATAAATGGGATTGTTTCGAACAAGGCGGATTGAAAAAGATCCTGGGGAAAACTGAAAATAATTACATATTTTGGAAGTTTTCTTCATACAGTGACCAAGTAAAAACACATTTTCATAACAAAAGCAGGAAAGAAAATGAGAAATGCAGCTGTAGATTTAACACAAAATATAGACATATGAAATTAAATTTATAATGAAAATATAATAAATGCAAACATATGGAGCATAGATGAGGTAGCAATG
>CAHIKZ030000272.1:875000-935000 GCA_903632075.3 Acanthosepion pharaonis
ACTGAGTAAGGCTAATACCACTTGAAGGTTTTGGAATCAGTATACATTGTCCTACGAACCATCTCTCTGTAAACAGGACTGGTTGGTGGGATTAAAGGTCAATAGCCTTTAATGTTATATTTTTTTTTGTATATAACATTAGTCAGGTGTTGGACATTTTTTTAGTCACTGTGCACATTTTTTTGTCTTCAGTATTTACTCTGATGAGTTTTTAATTATATTTCAGTATTACCGATTTCAGTATTACCAATTTATGGTAATATATATTTTGTATTACCCACCTTTTTTGTTATGTTAATATTGTTATATTTTTGTTATTTAATATGTCTGTTTTTATCGCTATAATAAAATTTTCTACCCCTGTAAAAATACTCTAAAAGAATTTAATCACGCATCTTATTTTTTTTAATATTCTAAAATATTTTTAATCATTGCAACTGATTTGTAAATTGAAAGGCTGGCAGTTAATTTTATAATGAAATACAGATATTATTCTAGTTCTATATGCTGTGTCCATGGGCATTCATGGCTCTCCATATCTTCCTTCATTTGTAGCTAAAATTTGTCTTCTTGCTATCCCTCCTAATCTTCTTGCTATCCCTCCTAATCTTCATTCTGCTAACCATTTACACAAGCTTGTTAGGTAGGTTATTCGGTGCTTTCCCTTCTTGTGAGTGTTAAATTCTCCAAGCCCTCTTTACTGAAATGATAAGACATGAAGATTATTGAATAACATTCTATTTAATTCAAATTTGTCACTTACTCTTGGCCAATGTATGAAAGTGCAGCATTGCACCCTCATCTGAAACATAGGACTTATACTCACATCTGCATTGTTTGAGTGACTATCCAACTCCTCTATAATAATAGTTTATATTACTGCATGTATTAAGATTATTTCTCACAATTTCAAAACTGAATGTAGCTGTAAGTGTAACAAAGGAGTTACCAAGAGAAGGTGTAGTTTGCCCATTGTGAAAAGAATTCCTATGGCAACATGTATTGTTTGTAGCCATGAGTAGAATTGATTTCAGTGTGATTTGAACCAGAGCTTTGCATTAACCAGTT
This sequence comes from Acanthosepion pharaonis, assembly GCA_903632075.3. Classification (NCBI taxonomy): domain Eukaryota; kingdom Metazoa; phylum Mollusca; class Cephalopoda; order Sepiida; family Sepiidae; genus Acanthosepion; species Acanthosepion pharaonis. Next base: position 876,069 of record CAHIKZ030000272.1, read on the forward strand.
GAGGTTGATTTATCTTAGAATGGATGCACAATAGACAAGCCAGGATGTGGGGCAAGTGACACGATTTGCATATGCATATACAAATTTAATCCAAACACCCAGATTAAGTACTTTGCAAGAGAATAAAAGAGTGAACAAGATTGACATTGGCACTCGGAAGAAAGGTGTTCTTAACAGTGTTTCTAAGGACAGCCAGGGTGAGAAAGAAACTAAGATGAGTGACCGTGTTTCTTTTACTTCACTTTCTTTTAAATTCAGTTAGGTAATGTGATTATGTATTCAGTAGCTTAGATTAACAACAGGTCAAATTAGTAGCTGTCTGTGTGGATTTATATAATACAAAATCCTATAATAATAAAATCCATTGCTAAAGATCTAAAAGTAAGACTTATTCATAACTTTTATAGAATAAGGAAAGTGTTAACTTGAAAGAAATAATTCAAGATTAAATGGAAGAAGGAAAATTAATTTTAGACAGTTTGCTAAATTTAAAATATTTAAAAACTGCAATGAATAAAACCCTGAAATCTTTAGCTTTGTGGCAAAGATAAGAATAATTAATGTCACACATGAATGTACAGAATCTTATTTTAACAGAAACTTTATCACAGATGATATGGTTTAATTAAACAATCAGATAACTGGTTTGCTAAACCAAGACGATTTAGAATTAAAAGACAGTATTGAAAAACTAATTTAATTTGAAAAACTTTCACACAATGAAACACATTTCTCATACACACAGACACAAATATTTATATAGTTCAGCCATGATAAATTTGTGTCCAGGCTTTTACAATATTTCACCATTTTTGGTAAATTTTCTGTTGTCACAATGTGGGATAGTCAGGGACAAAAATAGCAGAGAGAAAAAGAATATAGATGAATTTGGTTAGATTGAAAAAAAAATTCTTTCAAAAATTTTGATATTACCAGCATGTCCCATTTTGTGCTCATGTGTAGACGTGACAATATCAACAAAGTCCAGGCTGATTAAAAAAATTGTAGGCTGAGTATTTTTAAAGTATTAATATTAAAAAAATGATAAACTAATTTACCTCCTTTACATATCTTTAACATAAATTGACTATAATGGAGTGCATGCATGCGCATTTACAAAAAAAATCTATAACTACCAATTACACTAATTTTTGTCTTAGCAATTTACCCCTGTAGATGATCTTGGATGAGATTAAAAGTACTTTGGGAAAATAAAAGAAATAGCCCAAACTACAGCATCTTTCTTAATTAGTTTTGTAACAGCACTAAGAAATTGATCTATGAATTTGAGAAGATTAAGATAAAATAAATTGACATAATATGTCTAGATTATTCAACCAAAAGTGCTTGAATGAAAATATATTGCATATATATATATATATATATATATATATATATATATATATATATATATATATATATATATATATGCATACACACACATATATATTTACATACAAATACTTACACTATCACACATTTTAATTTACAAAAATTTCCTCACACATATTTATATATTATCTATTGCATTTATACATGTTATGGTCTGGTTCCTTGTACCACGGTGATAGTCCAAGGTAGAACCAATAAAGAAGAACTCGAATACAGATAGGGAATAACACAGATATATTACAAACAGGAATATATACAGAGAAGTAGAAAGTGTTAGTACAAACAATCAGGTTTAGTAGTAATTGTCTGAACCCGACCCTGTTTCAGACTGCCTCTGACTCGACTGACTGACAGATTTCTGACGGACCTCACCCCAGACTTCAGACTGAACTCTAGACTTCAGACTGAACTGTATTTAGTCACCCCCCGCCACGAGGGCATCATGTGGCACAAGGCCGGTTTAATGTAGGATCTCCGAGTCCGTGGGCTCGGCCAAAAATATGCCCTCTGAACCATTTAGACGGGTTCAGGGTCGGTTTACCTCCGCGAAAGAGACTCTGCCCTTTGGTGTAGCCTCGTTCCTCCCCGCCCGAAGACAGAGAGTTCAACTGATCAGCCGGTCAGCTAGTCGCCCAACTTCAGGCTGAACTCTCTGCTTGCTCTTGAGGCGCAGTATTTATTATGTATGGAATAGTCCATTATGTTATTATGGGTAAGGTCCCCTAACAATACACATGACACATACCTGACTAATAAGAACTAACCAAAAATTCTAACTTACCAGTACTCTGTCTCTTACATTTTTTTCATTTCTATCTCAATCTCTGATGAAGCTTTAATAAAAGTGAAACATGTTAGATTGAGATGCGTTTTTATTTTATCTTATATACATATACATATATATATATATATATAGACCAACACACATATATATATATGCATATGTACATATATATATATATATATAGACACACACCGACACACCTATATATATATATATGCATATACATACACTTACATGTATAGTGTATATACACATGCAAACACACACACACACACAAGAGCATTAACATAGCAGCTTCCAATTTAACACAGGAAATGAAATGGTATAGCATCTATCTATCTCTTTCTCCCTCTCTCTCTCTCTATATATATATATATATATATATATATATAAACACACATACTCATAAGTATAAAATAAGTGATAAAACATAAGATTGAAAAAAGAATCAAGTGCTTAATATAAAAAACAGAGCTTTCATATAACAATATCATTGCATTTTAAAGGGAAAAGTGATCCAATCTTCACTATTTGACAATTGAAAGACCATGAAACTCATGGTAAGTTGAAGCACTTTGTCCATTTTAAATAATTTTTATTTTATATATATATATATATATATATATCAGGTCATCCTATAATTTCTGTCTGAATTTTAACTTTTTGTTAAAATGAACGAAATTTAAAGAGTATTTTATAATGTCTAATGGAGCTGAACATTATTTTTTATGTTTAGATGCATTTAAACTGATCAAATTTTATTTCAGAGAACAATAAAATTAAATTTTGTTTGATTAAAACCCTGCTAACATGGAAGTAACGAAGAATCATTTGAGGCCCATAATGCTTTATGAGTTCAAGAAAGGAAACTCAGCAGCCAAAGCGGCTAGAAACATTCACTCAGTTTATGGAGAGGAATGTGTGAATGAAAGAACTTGCAGAAGATGGTTTGCAAAATTCAGAGGTGGAGAGTTCATCCTTGAAGATGAAGATCGAACCGGACGTCCAGTTGAGTTTGATGAAAATCTTCTTGAAGCAGCCCTTGAAGAAAATCCTTCTTTATCAGTTGAGGAATTGGCAGTGGTTCTCAGTTCAAACCATACAACTGTTCATCATCATCTTCAACAACTTGGAAAAGTTCCTAAACTTGGAAAATGGGTGCCTCATGAATTGTCTGAAAACAACCTCAAATCCTGAGTTGACATCTGCTCTTCTCTCCATTCTCGCCAACTTGTTTCACCTTTTTTGGATAGACTTGTGACTGGCGACGAAAATGGATCTTTTATTAAAATGTTAAGCGTCATAGACAGTGGCTTGATAAAGGAGAAGGACCCCAGCCACAGCCGAGAAGGGAACTTCACAAGGGGCAAAAGGTTCTTCTTTCAATCTGGTGGGATCGCCAAGGAATAATCCACTTTGAATTCTTACCACTTAATGCAACAATTAATGCTCAAATATACTGTCAGCAATTAGAGCATTTGAACCAAGCTTTGAGTAAAAAAAGACCTTCTCTAGTGAATCGAAAAGGGGTGATGTTTCATCAGGACAATGCGTGACTACACGCAGCAAGAATCACGTCACAAAAGATCGAAGAACTTGGCTGGGAGAAAATTCTTCATCCACCTTATTCTCCCGATCTTGCTCCTTCAGACTACCATTTGTTTCGTAGCTTACAGAATAATTTTGAAGAAACAGCTTTTGTAACACAGGAAGAGGTTAAAACTGACATTTGTGAGTTCTTCAAATCAAAGCCAAAAGAATTTTACAGTAATGGAATTAGTAAGCTTGTTAATAGATGGAAGGAAGTCATAGATAATCAGGGAAAATACATTGTTGATTGAATCTGTAATTAAATGTAACATTTGGTCACTTGTTTTCTTTTATTCAAAATTGACAGAACTTATGGGATGACCTGATATATATATATATATATATATATATATACTACCCACAGAAGAAGCAAACACAAAGAAAATACAGAAAAAATAGAAACTACAACTTCAGAGAAAACAGACCCCACAATTGTAATTACAGAATGACAACCAAAATCTCTAAAAAAGATACTGACAAATGCAAAACTGAAAACCACAATTAAAGATCCTTTGGTGAAAATATGCAAGTGACTCTTCTTTGGAATATGCCACTCCCTACTGGGAGGCCACAAATTTTACTTCAAAGATGGATCCAAATTAAAAATGATTTCTCATGCAACTCAGAGAATTTAATATACATGATTACATGCAAAGGTCGCCACAAACATTACATTGGTCAAACCAGCCAGACACTCTGACAAAGGATGTCATTTCATCGCCAACAAATTAGGGATCTCCACACCAGAAAAATACCCCCTAGCCAACATATAGAGAAATGCAGAGGACAAAATCTGCCAAATTTTAATATCTTCCCATTCTATCAATGTGAATCCAAAACCACAGAACAAAAGTGTATTAATGAAGAAACATTTTTTATCAGCAAGTTTAAACCAATACTCAGTTCATTGTATAAACCAGAGTTACATCCCTCAAAATAAATTCCATCATATTTTCTTTACCATAAGTGACATATAGTTATTTTCCAAGCATAGCTTAGATGTGGCACAAGGCCAAAAGTATGGGGCATCTAGTGAGGATCAAACTCACTTTTCAGTTGTAACTGATCTAGCGAGACAAGCTTGCTAACCATTACACCATGCTGAGGTGCCCTCCATAAGTGACATATAAAAACAGTTATGCCCCTTGATCTTTTTTATCTGTTCAAATCATAAGTGTCAACACATGGGAATATAAACATTTACAAACTTTTCAAAAAGCTAAAGCAAAATTAGTTAAAGTAAAACATTTTTTCTGAAAACCTTCATGTAATTAAAACGATTTTAATTTTAATATTTCTCTGTAAAAATACATGTAATTTAAATAGTACATATAAATACATATAAATATTAGGTGTTTTTCAAATTTTATTTTCTCCATACAGCATAAAAATAAATACATATACATTTATTCTTCATCATACACAAAGCAAGCATAACGCACAAATGAAATACAATGGATCATTGTGATATGTCAATTGTTATAGCTTACTGGCAAGAGGGTGGAGCAGTCCATTTACTTATGAGAAAAATAGAGAAATTGCTAAAAAAGGAATTCATCAAAAAGAAGCTACATATATATATATATATATATATATATATATATATATATATATATTAGTTACATTAATAAGTCTATAGCCCATTGATAGAGCATTTTTTCAATCAACATTTATAATTTTTGTACCATCACCTGCTTTGCCAATGTACTTTATTCAATAGGGAATATTAAACATAGAGATTAAACATTATACAGTAAAATTTCAGATCAAATTCTGTTAATTACAAAATATCAACTACATCATGTATCATATATATCTATTTGCATGATAGGAATATATTCAAATGAACACACACACACACACACACACACACACACACACACACACACACACACATATATATATATATATATATATATATATATATATAAGTAAAGTACAGCATTGTAAGTGTTGATAATAATAATATTGAAACAGTGCTTGATGTAAAATAACAAAGCTAAAATTTATACTAATAATAAATATATTTTTTCCTCACTGTTTAGGAAAAAATGGTATGAAAAATATATATTTATTATTAGTATATGCATATATATATATATATATATATATATGCATACACTAGCAGCATTATAGATTCATTTTTTTTCAATATTTGTCCATTTCTGTATAAAAAATGAAAGGAAAGCAAAAATATTTAATCAAAATTTCCATATAAAGGAAGTCGAAAATATTTGTGCTGCAGTCTTTGCGCCAATATTTTTTCTTCCTTTGTTTTCATATTGAAGCTCAAAAAATCTGAAGAAGTATTTGATAATTAAAATAGAATAAAAATTGCAAAAATCAGTTGAGAAATTGTCAATAGGTCAGAGTAAAAATGTAGCAATGAACTCGAAAGAATTTCAATTCAGCCTTCTCTGTAAAAGACTAGTTTGCATAATTTTGTCATGTGAAAATATCATAATGTTCCAAATATCTCAAAGAAGAGTTCATTGGTTATATCTCCAACATAGTATGCCATAGGGTGACTGTTTTGGGTTAAACTTGTGACTTGTATTTAAAAAAAATGTTTTTAATTAATTTCTTGTAATTGATGTTTAGTTCTTTCTTCTCACTTTCTTTCACTACCTTCTGTACAATTTCTTGTAGTTTCCTTTCTGTGTCTACCATTAACACTGTGTCATCTGCATATCTTATGTTAAGATTCTGGCTCTCTATAATGAATCCTGGTAGGACTTCTAATTTTCTTGGAATCATCTCAATGTATAGGATGAATAAGTCTGACAAAATCTTTGAGAAAATTGAAACATAAGGGACATAACATCAGGAAGAATCGGGTTATTTTGGCTTGACAGTTTTCCAAACTAACTCGATAATTTGCATAAATATTTAAAATTGCAGAAATATAAACTGGTTAAAAAAATGGGGGAAAAGCAAAACAGAATGTCCGAATTTGGCAATTTCCAACACCATTCTGCCTCAGTTAATATACTCTCCACCTGTTTCCAATGTTGACATTACCAAGCCTTTCTTGATCTGGTATTCATTCAAAACACCTTTTGTCAGTCATCAGTATCATTGAAATGAATACTTTTATTTTTTGTAATTTTCTTGTATTTAACATATTCTTTGTTGTCTGCTTTGTTTTTGTTTGTTTTTATCCTTTTTCTATGCCATCCTATTCTCAAATTTTATTTTATTTTATTTTTTCTTCTCTGTCTTCATTGTTTTAACTTTTAATATTATCTTAATACAGCTTGTGTGTATCTATCTATCTATCTATCTATCTATCTATCTATCTATCTATCTATCTATCTATCTATCTATCTATATATATATATATGTGGGCACCTCGAGGTGGTGTAATGGCTAGCAAGCTTGTCTCGCTAGAACAATTATGACTGAGTAGTGAGTTCGATCCTCACTGGGTGCTCCATACTTCCGGCCTTGTGCCACATCTAAGCAACACTTAGAAAATCACTATATATATATATATATATATAGATAGATAGATAGATAGAGAGAGAGATAGATACACACATCTATACACGTATCTATCTATCTATCTATATATGTATATATGTATATAGATTCATACACGTTTCATTAAATAATATAGACAAGTGTTGTCTATTTATTTTATGTAAATTTACATAAAATAAATAGACAACACTTGTCTATATTATTTAATGAAACGTGTATGAATGAAAAGATGCTGCCTAAATACACACAATATATATATATATATAGATAGATAGATAGATAGATAGATATGCCTGTGTGTATGTAGATATGCCTGCATAAGGTGATAGTACATTTTTTAGTGTTAATTCTCGATATTACATTTTAATGGGTGTCCATCTCGAGTGGGTAACTGAATGCGGAAACTTAGTTTGATGTTGGATACTTGGACTTATACAAAGTTAAACTTAAAAAACTCAAACTTGCACTTTTATTCACTTCATTCAATTGTGATTATCAACTCAAGTGCCACTCATTTGTGGTTGACTGGTTGTTCTTGGTATCTGGGAAGAATTTGAATTGCTTTGATAAAAGAAGCAATACATGTAGGTTGATTAAGTCAAGCAGTCCCTCACACCCCTTCCGGCCATCACCTCCTGTCTCAAGTGAGAGATATTCATTTGCTATTGGCCGTGGAAATCAGAAAAATCCACTTCAAAGTCGCTGTAATTGTATCAAAGCACTATTGAAATGATGTCAGTCGACTCTGTCTATATAGTATCAACCTCACTACTATACTACAACACTGACTAGTTATCTTACAAGGAATATTGCGTGGTTTACCAATTTTGTTATCCCATTCCTATAACCTCCTCTCCCTCCTAATATGCTAGAAAATCAGCTAAACATAGCTCGGTCAAAAGTTCTATGGCCGCTGATTGACTCTCCAAATTAGTTTTCTGAATGTTCATTCCTTGAGATAACATAACTGGAAATCAGAACCAGGATTGTTTTGTTTTTATTTCTTTGTAATAAGAGTAGATAGGCTTTCCTATTGCCCAGTTCATACTCCTCCAACTTCTCTTGAACAGGAGTAGAGGTTCATACCTTGTTTCCTGTTTAGGAAAGGGATCCTTGTTTCTTTCCTTTTTCTCAGACTTTAATAGTAGTGTTGTCATGAATTTTTTGTGATATGTGATGATGGTGGCAACATCTCTTCATACTGAGGGTACCGGGTTGGTAGTTTTGTGGTTAAGAGCCTGAACTCTTGAGTAGCATTTTGAGAAGCTGCTCTGATTAACAGATATCAGGGTTCTTGCAGTGCCATGTCATGCATTGAAGGGTGTTCCTGCAAGCACCTTCAATGGACAACCACGAGGCCACACTTATATTGTAGTCTGCACTATTTCCTTTCCTGCACATGTTACATTAGATGACTGACTGTTATTACTATTATCCTAGGCCTTTCGTTACCAAAACAAGATACCAAAGATATAAATCTAAACCAGCTCAACAAAAATCACCTAAACCCCTCAACTTTTCTTTCTCCAACATACGTGGTATTTGTACCAACTTCTGCAATGTGGAATCGTTCCTCTTCAAAAAGTCTCCAGACATCCTAGCCCTCTGTGAAACTAATCCTAACTCTTCAATCCCCTCCTTTAATTTCTTGGTTTCTGGCTATCTTCCTCTCCTTGGGAAGGACTCTAATGTCCACATGCATGGCCTGGGATTTTATGTCCATGAACATATCCTGCTGGCTAGGGAACTTTCTCTTGAATCTCCACAACACTCTTACATGTGTCTCTGTCACTCTCTACTTAACTCAGTCAGTTATGTCTTCTTTCTCTACTCTTCTCCTTCCTCTCATGACTGTTGTGTGCTAGATAGTATTTCTGATAATATAGACAAGGCCATCTCTCTCCACCCATCTGCAAATATATTTATGTTCAGTGACTTTAATGCCCACCATGCCAAGTGACTTAAACGCTCTGTCCCTAACTTCTCTGGAATCGAAAACCTTAATTTCTCACTCACTCAATCTCTCATGCAAGTGGTAGACATCTCCATGAGTTTCCCCAGTAACACTGATGAACATCCTTCTCTTCTCAATCTCTTTTTCACCTCTATGCTGGACTCATGTCATACTTTGCAGCTCTGCCCTCTTTGCAACTTTGATCATATGGTAGTGTCTGTAAACATCTCTTTCTGCTCCCCTACCAGGTCAAGACCCTCCTACCGACAGAATCTCTTTCTGTTATCGCCATGTGGATTGGGACTCGTTCTGTGACTTCCTTCACAATGTTCTTTGGAATGTAGTTTTTAATCATCCTGTTCATAAATGCATGTCTGAGGTCTCCTCCTGGGTGAAAGACGGCATTGATGCTTTCATTCCAGCATGGAAATACCAATTTAAAATGCATTCATCTCTTGGGTTCTCACCTACAAGTGTAGCTGCTATAACCCATAGGAATCAGTTTTTTCTGGCTGTACCAGAGCAACACGTCTAATTGCAGCAGATATCTCTTTGCTTCTGCTCATAAAAAGTGCAAGTGTGTCCTCTAAGAAGTAAAGTTACTGTTTGCTGATAAAATGAAACAACATATAGCATCTCACATGTTCGGTTCTAGGGATTATATGCTTCTTTTTATTTTTTTCAATTATCGAATATTTATCTGAAATGTCGTCTCACACATGTTCAGTCTATGGTATTCTCAGCATCCTTCTGTAGAACCACATTTCAGGTGTCTCAAGTCTCTTGTTCATTTGTGAGGAGATTGTCCTGATTTCACTGAAGAACACGATTGCATAAAAGTTCACTATTTTCTTTTCTTGTCTCCAATGAAATGTCCTTTTCTTCTTAATACTTTGCTTTGCAAAGGAATCTTTCATTATTCCTGTACGTTGTCAGATTTTGATGTCACCTTTTCGGGCTTCTAATAAACATTTCCTAGATATTTAAAATTTTGCAGTTGCTGGATTTTGGTAACTTCAATTTATAGTTCCCATATTGGAAAAGAAAAAACAATGTTTTCTGATAGACCGAGGGACTATATTCATTACTACAACTTACTTCTTACTTTGTGATATCATTACAAATCTAATGTAAGCTTTGGAAATATATATATATGTCTGACTGTCTGTCTGTCCCTCTCTCTCTTTACAATGATATTCACTCTGCACAAGATCACACAAGGTAGAGGGTTATGGTTTATGATCTTCATAATATATATGTTTTTAATTTTATATCTTAATTTCCAAACACAGTCAGATATTGTCTCCTGTGGTGAAAGATATTTTATTTAAGATAGGTTGTTTATTTTGTATGAGAATGGATTCTAGGATTTTGAGTTTTTTGTTGCATTGGGTTCTGTATAGTATTTGAGTATTCATGTATATTTGTTATATGTTAATAATTGTATTTTGTTTGTTCATGATATGCTGATTGATATGTGCCCAAATTGCACTGTATTTTGATAGGTGACAAGTCAACCTATCAGAGTGTGTGTTGCATGTGTACCCAATGTAAGAATCTAGTGTTGTTTTTTGATTCTTCGTATTGGTGATGTAATCTCCTAGGGGTTCATCAAAATTCATAGGCAACATTATTTTTACATAGGGAGGATTTTTGAGTCCTTCAGTATTATTGGCAATAATTAGGTTAGATGTTTTGAACTTTTTGTCACAAATCTAAAGTGTTTGTTTTATTGTTAAATGATATGTACTGACAAATTATTTTTTAATGGCTTTATCATCCTGTTTATAATTAGTTTGTATTTGATTATGATAGATTAAGTGAAAGATGTGTTTCTTTTTTGTATATCAGCATGATTGCTTTTGTTATATTTTCTAAATTTTGTTAAGGCTGATTTTATTTGTTTGTTGATAACATGGTTCAGGAAGTTATAGCTGATAAATTTTTAGCAAAATAAATCATGTTTTTTTTATATCTACTTTGTATAAGTAATGACATTCACTTTTGTAGTTGAGATTTGAAATCTGCTTGTGGATTTTTATATGGTGAAGTAGTAAAATTATGACTTAGCATCAACTAAAATGCTAAGGAAAGGGTTTATTGAGTCCATAAGTAAAGTATAAGATGGAATTAGTCTCTAAGGTTTCTCTCAAGTTTCTTATTTTGCATGGTTTTGCTTGTATGACAATGTCATTTATATAACAAATATATATAAATTGCATGCGGCACCTCGGCATGGTGTAATGGTTAGCAAGCTTGTCTTGCTAAAACAGTTACTACTGTATAGTGAATTTGATCCCAACTGTGTGTCCCATATTTTTAGCCTTGTGCCACATCTAAGCTACGCTCAGAAAATCAATATATATATAGAGTACATGAAGAAATTATTAAAGACTTTGTTTTTTATATGTGTCATATAAAAATTTGAGGAAATAGGTCCAAGAGGCAAAGCCATTACCACACCATCAGTTTTTGTGCAGATGTTGCAATAATGATCATAAAAAGGTACTGGAGTTGTTCAAATTAAAAATTTATGTCATGTCATGTAATTTAATGTGTATTTGCGCAATAATCTTTCTAAAACAACAGTAATTTTTAATAGATTTTTTATCCAACATTATTTTTCCATTTGTATTTTCTTAAATAGTGAAATTAATAACAACTGGCCTAGACTGAGGATGTAGCCAAATTGGTAATGTTTTAGCTGTAGAAAGAGTCTCCCTGATGGAAAAGAGGATACAGGTTCAATTCCTGTTAGAAGCATAACCTTTTTTTAGTAGGACTTCTCAATCTAGGCCTGTTGTTATTAATGCCACTGTGTAAGAAGATAGCAACTGAAATAAGTGTACATACCAAAAATAACATTTACAGTATTAAGAAAATAATGTCAGATATAAAATCCATTAAAAAATTACTATAAAACAATATATGAAATATTAAAACAGATTTTTATACAGAATTCATCTACTATATATCTTTTATCTTGAAGGAAATTAAAATTTAAAAAAATTATTTTCCTTGTATTTTCTTAAAATTTCAATTGATGTAACATTTTGATGACTTCTCTTTTTTCCATCACTTTACTTTTGTTTTTGTTTTTATTTCCCTAGGTATGTGTATGAGAAATTATTTCTGGCAATGAACTGGCTCCAAGTTGGCGCCATAGCAGAAGTAGGTAAGGAATTTACAGAATATCATCGTTTGCTCAAGGAACATCTCCACTCACGAGGAGTCTATATGATATCCCGGAACAAGATGGTAGATGACCGAGAATCTCTAGATCTATCTAAGGTAAGGATGACATTTCTTATCCTTTGACCCCCAAAACATTTGAATTTTGGCTTTCACCTTTTGGAACTTTTTCTTTAGTGCATTAATTTTAGGAACCACTTACCATTTCCTGGTTGGATAAACATGTTAAATAAAAATTAAAATATCACCTCATTAATATTAGATTGGCCAGAAAGTTCTGACTCACTTAGGAAGCGGAAAGAAAACAACAGAATTTTATGGAGCAACATCAACATTTATTCTTCAAAATAAAGTCCATCATTCTCCATGATATTCTGCCAGTGATCAGCCAGCATCCGACTCTGTCTCAGATACCCAGTCCGCTGGCTTTGAATAATAAAAAAACTGTAGACAAGCATAGAAAATCACTTTATATTAGGTTGGCCAGAAAATCCAGACTCACTTAGGAAACGGAAAGAAAACAAAATTTTATGGAGCAACATCAACATTTATTCTACAAAATAAAGTCCACCATTCTCAACGATATTCTGCCAGCGATGAACCAATATCCAAATCTGTCAAGAAACTGTAAACAAGCTTCCTTCACTTCATCAAAAGTGTTGAATTTCTGATCGTGGATGAAGTGTGTCACTGAGCGGAATAGGCCATAGTCACTTGGAACAGCATCAGGACTGAATGGTGGATATGAAGAATTTCAACACTGTCTAATCTGTTTGAACTTTTCCTTAGTCAACCTGGCAGTGTGTGGACTCACATTGTCTTGCTGTAACAAAGCCAAACTCCAATTGACCAAAGCAGGATACTACTTCTTTAGTTTGTCATACACATGGTCTAACTTCTGACAATACAGTTTAGCATTAGTGAAACAACTCAAAATGTGGTACTCCTTGGAAATTCCACCAGACAGAGATCAAGATTTTTTCTTTCCTTTCTACTACCTAAAGTAAATCAGGAATTTCTGGCCAAGCCTGACCTTGATTGACCAAAGCAGGCTATGCCTTCTTTAGTTTGTTGTACATGTGGTCTAGCTGCTGCAGTAGAGTTTAGTGTTGATGCCTGTGACTGTGTGGAACAAGCTCAAAATGCTATAGTCACTGTAAATTCTACCAGAGAGAGATCAAGATTTGTTCTTTCCTTTCTACTACCTAAAGTAAATCAGAACTTTCTGGTTAACCTAGTATATAAATCTTAAATCTGCTTAAAGCCTGAAAATTAATTGAATATAAACTTGGTTGTCTGTTTGCAATGTAAATATTACATAAATCTGTCACATGAAATAAATGCAATTTTATTATTTATATCTACCAGTCAGTTCATTATTAACTTGTTGTCAAGCATAATTCAAAAAGAAAAGGAAATCTTTTAATACATTAAACCAACAGAAATTCTTTCACACACACACACACACACATATATATATATATATATATATATATATATATATATATATATATGTGTATGTATGGGAAAAATTTAGTTTTAAGGTATGGTATATTTAGGGGTAAACGTATGCAATATTAAAGATAGAGCATATATATATATATATATATATATATATATATATATATAAAAGTAAAAGTGAACACTGAGGTCAACACCAAGCAGAGAGTGTCTGTTTCATACTTCACCATGATCTTATTGTGTTGAAGCAAAAAATGACTGAAAAGTACTAGGGTTTAAATACACTGTTTTTAACATGAGACATATTTGTTGTAAAACAAGTTCTTTTCTTAATTTTGTAGTCTTACGTTCCTTGTTGGTTGCTGGGTCATGTAATCATGTATTTGGGCAGCACAACCCAGCAGCCAACAAGGAAATGTCTCATGGTGAAAACAAGGTATATACTTTGTATCATGTTGTGTCCTCCATAGCAAGCCTGACTTTTCCATTAACCTGATGAATAATTATGAGTGCTTCTAAACTTAAAAACTTTGGAAAGCCAATAATATTTTTGCCCTTGTATATAAATGCTTGTTAGAAAATAAAATCCTTGCAGTTGCTTGGACAGAGTCCCTAAGAGGACAAAACATGTTGGCTAGGATAAGTTTTCCTTTTGTCTTTATCTGTATTGTCCATTTGTGGTAGTGTAGGAGTCAGAGTATATCCTACTCTTCCCTACTACTGTGACAATAGACTGTTCCTACTTATCAATATAACAAGTAGCCACAATAGAGAAGGATTTGAGTAGTATTTGATTTACTCAAGTCTTTCTGTACTATGTATGAGTATTTAATAAACCTCTTGTTCTTTGTTTTCTCTAGCTAATCTTTTGTTACTTTGATACTCTCTCTAACTACAGACTTCCTAATTTTTGGCTATTTTGAACAAAGACAACATTACAACAGCTTTTAGTGATATACTCTATCTAAAATTTTCACATATATGTGTGTGTGTATATATATATATATATATATATATATATATATATATATATATATATATATAATCTTAAAATTATATTTTATCATATTATTTATATATATATATATATATAATATGACAAAAATGTAATTTTAAGTTATGCTATATTTATAGGTCAAAGTGCTCAGTAACAGGAAGAGAGCAAGTATATATATATATATATATATATATATATAAAGAGAGGATACTGAGGTCAATACTGAGTGGTGACAGTCTGTTTCATGCATGAACACAATCTTCAGGCTATGTGTGTTGGTTGGTAGCTTAACTATTTATATATTATGGTCAATGGGACATTATGGGTAACAAAGTCAGGTATTTCAGTTATCCTAATGATTATTGGGCAGGTAGGAATGGTTATATTCTAAATTATTTTAATATATATATATATATATATATATATATATATATATATATATATATATATATATAAGGATACTGGGTGCTAAATATGAGGATTTAGTGAAGAAAGATAGCATTATTATTATTTTATCTTTAGAAATTTGCCTCTGTTCTTGAGCTGAAAGATATTCTTTTCTGTAGGTAAATATTTGGTATTCTTTGAAAACTGTGGATGTTTGTAATATGTTGTGGGAATGCTTGCTGTATTCATGTAGAAAATTCATATCTCCCAGTATTACTTTTTCCATAACAATTATAGCTGACATGAATGTAATTCCAAGTAATAATTGAATAACAAAAACAATATAAAACAAATGACAATGAATATGTTAACAAAAGTATTACAATTACAAGAAATGAAGAAAAAAATCAAAGACTAGTTTTGTAAAGTGTTCAAATTAGAGAATGTTTTCGTGGGTGTGTAATTTGTGTAGGCCTACCTGTAAAAGAGTACAAAAAGTCATGATAGAAAAGTAAAACATTGAATATGAACCTACCCCACTGAGAGAGACTTTTTTCACATGTGACTACATCTTATAGTCAGAGCTGTAAAAGAAAATGAGTGAGAATATCATTGCCTATTTATAGGCTTAAGGGGCGCCCCCTAGTGACAGTATTTTTTAGGACAGTCAAGTGGGATAACCCACAAATATCACTTCTATTGAATTAAATACAGACAAATTTGTTAAACCAATTAAAAATGCTTCCTTATATGCTAACTAAAGGCACTCCAGTTTATTGTGACTTAGCTACAAATCAATCCTGTAGTCAAGCATTTCAAAAGTTTTCCAAGATTATGATAAGAGCAGGAATTTTTTAAAGTCAGTTCAATCCAATTAGTATCAGATGTTCTTTTGGAGTCTGTACAGAAATGGTAACTGATATATTCATTCCTGAAAACAGCATAAAATTCTTAGGAAATTTTATCCTTTTCAGAATTGAAGAATGGTCTTTAAAATGAAAAGAATGAATAATTCCATTTTGGAAATAGTTTTCCATTTCTTTCATGCCAGCAGATTAGAAAAAATACGTATCTGTCAATTACTCATAATATGTATATAGATATATATTTATTTATGGGGTGACAGGAATGATTTTCAGACAATACGTAATATAGCTGAAGTCTACCTTCTCAATAGCATTTAATAAATTTTGAGATTTTAATTTAGTAGCTTGTAATAAAATATCCATCATACACACACACATATGTATATATATATATATATATGAAATTGCTTACTATATAGGTGAACGTTTTTCTGAAGGGAAACATATTAGATAGAGAAGGGAACTTTATTATTGAAGGGACTTGGTTGTTCTGAAAGAAAAAAAGTCTATGGACAATGTTTTGTTGTAGGGAAGAAAACAATCTATTCTTTCAAGCTGTGCTGAAAAATACTTTGGTTGGTCGATATATTAAATCTTTCCTTCTACAGGTGTCTAGACATGCATATCAGTTGAGTCTAAATCATTTTTAGACAGAAAACAAAAAGAGTTGAAAAAAAAAACAATCACCTCAGCCATTAAAACTCGCAATAAAGAAAGTTGTAATATCGGAAAATAAATAAATAAGGAAGACAAGAAATAAATAATAAAATAATTAAAAAAAACAAAAAAAAAACAGAAAACGATAAAAAGCAAAAAAAAAAACAAAAAGAGAAAATCAAGTAATGTAATTGATTTTCTGGCTTTTCAAGATGTTTTAATGTCTGTGACGGTAGGAAAGTAAAAAACAGAACCAATTTGATAAAGACAATGATACAAAGTGTTAGGCCCTTCCTTTTTATAATGAAAATAGGTAGTGTAGCCAGGAGAGCAACTATTCAGTGCATTAATGTACTTATAAAATCCATTGTCCTAAAAAAAACAATTGAGTCATTATATGGATAAATATACATGAATAAGTTTTGTATATGTCAATATATATGTTTATAAATATTAATCTGTCAACTTATATTGATACATAAACACAAACAAGCAAATATGTAGATTACTCAGTGCATCAGTGTGCTTATAAAATCATTATTATTATAAATATACATAATTAAATTTTGTATATGTCGGTATATATGTTTATAAATATTAATCCGTCAACTTATCTAGATACATAAATACAAACAAGCATATATGTAGATTACCCAGTGCATTAGTGTACTTATAAAATCATTACAATAAATATACATAATTATATTTTGTATATGTTAGAATATATGTTTATAAATATTAAGCCATCAACTTATCTAGATACATAAATACAAACAAGCATATATGTAGATTACCCAGTGCATTAGTGTACTTATAAAATCATTACAATAAATATACATAATTATATTTTGTATATGTTAGAATATATGTTTATAAATATTAATCCATCAACTTATATAGATACATAAATACAAACAAGCATATATGTAGATTACCCAGTGCATTAGTGTACTTATAAAATCATTATTACAATAAATATACATGATTATATTTTGTATATGTTAGTATATATGTCTATAAATATTAATCCATCAACTTATCTAGATACATAAATACAAACAAGCATATATGTAGATTACCCAGTGCATTAATATACTTATAAAATCCATTGTCCTCAAACACAATTGAATCATTATAAGAATAAATACAGGTGAATAAGTTTTGTATATGTTAGTATATATGTTTATAAATATAAATCATGTTAACTTTAATAGATATATAAATACAAACAAGTGCGTATGTAGATTACCCAGTGCATTAGTGTACTTATAAAATCTGTTGTCCTAAAAAAGCAATTGATTCATTATAAGGAGAAATATACAAACAAGCTGCAGATACAGTCATGGTCAAAAGATTGCCAAACGTTTTTTAACAAAATTGAACAAAAATCTCAATACCATAAAAATCTGAACAACACCTGCACACTCCAACCCTCGGTCACGATGACTTCTGAGTTCATGCTAGCACAGCTATCAACGGCCCCAAGTGTTTCATCTACCCAATTTCATACACAAGGTTTGGGTTTACCCGTAGTATGGTTTTCATACACTTTCCAAGGGTGCCACATGCTGTGATTGACCTTGATCCAGTCTCCTTCCCAACAAATGAGATTCAAACCCGGGTTCCATGGTCAGAAAGTGAACATTCTAACCACTCAGCCATGTGCCAATATGTCTTATACTACTGATATCAGATGAAAAAACAAAATTTACTTAGACTGTGGGTCTTATCTATCGGCTGCCTTATATGTTGAAATATACAGTAACAAAAGTGTTGGATTAAAAATAAATTCCATTAATTCTTTAGAAATGGTTTTGTTCATGTTTCACATATGATACTAAACAGATCTGAAGCTTTCAATAAAATAATCTGAATGTGCATCCATTATGGTAATCTACCCACACATGCATGGACTCTCCCAGCTATAAATAGGATCAGGTACTGCCTTTTGGAGAGGGAAATTTTCAGCAGTCAGCTCTGACAGTCAGACTGAGTATTCTTGTTGTAACACTCTCATTTGTATATGCTTGTATTTTTCTGTTAATATATTTGTTTAACTCAATTCCTCTCTCTGTGTCTTTATTTCTGTCCCCTACAAGGCCACAACAGTTGCCTTAAAAAGAAATAAAACCTCGCTTACTACATCATTCTCTATGGTTGAACAGGAAAGCACACTGTTTCAAACATTGATTTTTCCTTATAAAGTCGGGTCATAGTTTCAATCCATGCCAGGGGAATGCATTTTTTCTTTACTAAAAATTTATCAAATGTAGGCTTATAGAAGGATAAATATAATGTAGACTGTTCAATAAAGAAAAAATTGGGTGTTTATTTCAAATAAGGCATAATCACTATAATAACATTTGAAGTAATATGATTAATAAAAAAATAAATGTTCAAAAGACTACTGACTTCAAGTTTCATGAATACACAGTTTGTCAGGGTAAAATAAATGTTATTATTATTGCTATTATATAATATATAATGTATGTGTTTGTGTGTGTATACAGTCATGACCAAAAGTTTAAGACCTCCTCAATTTTTTTAACAAAATCAAACAAAAATATCAATAGCATAAAAATAAAAGGCAGTATTCAGTTCAATGGTAATACATCAAATTTATAAAAATCAGTTTATTTTTTATTAATTTCAGTATAAACTAATATTTTGTATGACCACTTTGTCTTGATAACTGGTTCAATACAAGGAAGCATTCTGGCCATGAGACTCTGACAAATATTCTGCTACTATCTTAGTCATCTAGATGTCCTTGATAGCATCCACGAAAGCCTTAGTATTAGCTAGTTGACTGTTTGTCTTATTCTTAATGTAATATCACAAATTTTCTATAGAATTGAGGTCAGGCCAGTTGCCAGGTCATTCCACTCTAGTGACCTTAATGTTCTTAAGATATTCCTGCACATTCTTTGCTTTGAGGCATGGTGCACCATCCTGCATAAATGTGCTGCAACCACTTATAAGCACGTGAATCTAAAGTTTGTACTGAAACAAATTCCAGATACTTTGAACCTGAATCTTCCAGTAGGAGAATAAACATTATAACACCTTCAATCATCAGCCATCTTATACATGTAGGAAGCATTCAATTTGTATATCCCACAAATTCTTAAAATGCATCTAGGTGTGTCAAAGGATGTTTCTGACAAAATCTCTATAATTGTATTTAATTGTTACTCAGGGAAAGCAGATGTTGCCAGCTTTACCTACTGGCACAATAAAAAAAAATAGGGGCCTAATTCTATAGCTGTTTGTTTTTTCTTAATATGTCCCATTGTTTTTCTTAATATGCAAACTTTTTTTCCTGTATTTGCCATATATACTTTGGTTAGAACTGGGCTATTCTTACACCTTGGAAAATTTAACATGGTTATATGATTATATAAGCACTGCTTAAAAGTGCAGGTGTGATACTGATATAAATTTTTTATGGGATTCCTTCACATTTAATCAATGCCTTATAGATGATGTTCTTTAGCTGACAGTTACCAGTGAGTGGGCAGTCAAGCAGCCTTTTACAGTTGCATTCATTCAATCAATGTTGCTGGTCGAGGAAAGTAGATGCTGCTAGTTTTTCCTCCTGGAACAATGAACAAAACAGGGCCCCTAATTATATAGCTGTTTGTTTTTCTTAATAGCTCTCATTCAATGGCAAGTATATAATGTGTGTGTGCAGTTATGATTAGAAGTTTAAGACCACCTCATATTTTTGCCAAAAATTAACAAAAAATCTCTATAGCTCATCAATGTTAGTGAATCAAATTTATGAAGTCATTCATTTTCTATTAATTTCAGTATAAGCTAGTATTTTGTATGGCCTCCTTTCATTTGGATAATTGTTTCAATGGTTTGTGGTATGGTGAACCATCCTGCATAAATGTGCAATTATGTACATGTGAATCTCTAGTTTATCATGCAACAATTTGTTTTTTACAGTAAGGTTCACACTGTACAAGCCCCAGGGGCCACTTAAGGAAGAGGGTTACATTAAGAGGTAGTTTCTATGGATAAGAGGGGGAGTAATGGTTAACTCTAGACTTGAACAGGGTAAGACTGTAGTGATCAGGAAAACAGAACAATTAATAATCTGAATTCAAAGCCATAAAAAAAGGCAATGGGAAATCACTCCACGCTCTTCCCAAGAAGTCATAACAATTCTCTTTCAGCTTCTAAGAGAAGGAAAACTCAGAATTCCAAACTTTGAAAGAGGTAATATGATAAAGAAAAGGAAGATGTGGAGAATCATGACCTCCCAACTTCTGAACAGACAAGGCAGATTAGATAAACAGTCTCTCTCAACTTAAGTGGCAACCAATCTAAGAGAAAGAAAATGACTCTATGACCATATGTTGTTATCTTAAATAACATTGCAAGTTTTTTTACCAAATACAAATGATGTATTTCTAGATTTTTGTCTTGATATTTTTTCTAAAAATCATCTTGTCAACAACGGCTAAAATATTTTCTAATTTTGTTATATTTAAAAGCCATTATGTTGTATAATGGCTGTGTTAATGGCAAAATTAGCCGCTTCCATACAGGAAATATTCAGCTTTCACTGGCCAAGCAGTTAGTGTTATTGATGATTCAAATGAATAAAGTATTTCTGTTAAAACAGTTTGAAAGACAGTATAAGATGTTAGGGGAGTTATAACTCTGAGTATATAATTATAAACCCCTTAAAATATATATATATATATATATATATATATATATATATATATAAAAATATATAAATATATATAAAATACTCATAAAAATACTCATAAAAAAATAATCATAAAAAATACTCATAAAAAAATACTCATAAAAATACTCATAAAAAAATAATCATAAAATACTCATAAAAAATACTCATAAAAAATACTCATAAAAATACTCATAAAAAATACTCATAAAAATACTCATAAAAATACTCATTAAAAAATACTCATAAAAATACTCATTAAAAAATACTCATAAAAATACTCATTAAAAAAATACTCATAAAATACTCATAAAATACTCATAAAAATACTCATAAAAATACTCATAAAAATACTCATAAAAATGAGAAACAGCAAGACATGAAAACATCAAAAAGTATTATTTATTATCTTGTCATTATATAGTGTTGGAGACATGAAAGACAGTAATAATGAGTAAAATTATGAGTTTGGAGTCAAATGTAGATCAGTTATGGATCAGAATTTGACAGAATATGATAAAGAATAAGCAGTAGTGTATACAGTCTTTCACATATGTTTTTTTTTTTTATAGATGTGTGTAATGATAGTCCAGATGCATTAAATAAGTGCTAAAAGATAAATGTTATTATTAAAAGGAAAAGGAGCCAAAATTTTGTTGATGCATGTGTTGACAGCCTGCCTATGTTGACTGCTTGTCCAATAGTGAGAATGCCACCTGTTTGTGTGTGTGTATAGAAGAGAAAAGTGAGGTCGATTCTTATTGTTTTAGAATGGCTAAATTAATGATAATTGTTATAATTATTTTTTTGACACCATAATTAATTTTTATTTATTTTTTTATGGGCACGACAATGGTAACTATCTTAGTTTTAGTGATATGTTTTGTTTAATGTGTCTTTTATCTACTGAGTCATTTAGACTTTGTTGTCAGTTGGAGTAGAATGTGGAAATTGCTTTCTTTATTTACTTGTTATTACATAATCCTTTTTCTCCACCTTTTCTTACATCGGGTTCTTCAGATAGCAGTTTCTAGGTCATTAAGATGAAAACAACTTTGATGTCATATTTTATTGTCATTGATGTGCACATTAGCACACATAATAATTCTATTTTCTCTTCCTCTCTGGATTTTCCTTATTTATGCCACAAACTGACTGCAGCTTCCTTCATTTACTGATATCATTAATGACTGATTGTATTCGCATTGATGGGATTGGTCTTGGTTTTTGTTCTTGATCACATGGTCATATATTTACTTACCAAACGCTTTTAATGCTAAGCGTCCATCCCAGCCTTATCACTTTAACAGATAATACTCTAAGTGTACAACAAAACACACTTTGCAACAACACAATGGCTTGATATTATTTTGGTCGACTTATTACAGAAATTGCTTAAAGAATCTTAACAATCCTTTCTGTATGATATTAATGTCATTAGTCTTTCTATACAGAATGTGAAATATCAGGAATTTTGGTGTGATACAAAATTATTGACATTCTTTTTTAAAATTCAATATCCAGTCCTGTTGTCCTTGTTTTCCATGAAAGTCTTTTCAGTTTCTGAAAAATGGAGATGTTGAGGCTTTATATATATATATATATATATATATATATATATATTGAACAATAAAAAATATTAATAAATTAAAATCTTCAGACACACTGGGTTGCATATTAATATTCTTTCGTTTTTAGTATTATTTCAGTTAGATTCCTCGACTAGTTTCGGCCAACATGGCCATCATCAGGAGAAAATAAAATTCTTCTTGCTGATAGCAGTGAACTACAGAAATGAATGTCTTGATGGAGAAAATGAACTTTTGTCTGTAGTTTTCATTTGTTTTTTTTTATTTTTTTAACATGAATTTTGGTCAGTCCTTGTGTTGATCAAACAGTTTCTTTTGAGTTGTTATTTAAGATATGACTTCATGCTGCTCTGAATTCCCTTGGTCATTTTGACATTTTTATTGGTTCCTGGAAAGGGGATGTGTTTCTGTTATGTGTGTGTGTTATTTGGTTCTTAGGGAGTGAGTTAGTATGATGTGTCTAACCGTGTATATTACTAAGGGTGTGTGTTATCATTTGACTCATTATATAATTAGAATGGTGATGCTGACCTCCAGGAAAGTGACTCATTTCACCTTCTCAGGCTAAAAGAATCTATCTTACATATCTATAAGTCTACCATTCATCCATGCTTAGAATATTGCTGCCACATATGGTCTGGTGCTCCCATTTGCTTTGAGCACCTTGGTAAAATTTCAAAGAAGAATTAGCAATATTATCAGTCCTGATCTAGTTGATTGCATTCAGTCACATTCTCACCACTGTAAAGTTGCCTCTCTCTACCTTTTCTATAAATACTTTCATGATAATTGTTCAGATGAACTCTTTACTGAGGTACCTAGACTTTTTGAATTTAAGCATAGTACAAGACTGGCATCAAGATCTCATCAAGTTACAGCTGTGCTAGCTAGATGTAACCATAAATTCTATGCTAATTCTTGCACTTCTCGCTTGTGGAACTCCCTTCTGGCTCCATGCTTTCCAGCCAACTTTAATCTCCAAAAATTTAAATACAATGTCAATCGCTACCTATTGTCCTCCTGATTACTCTTTCCTCTTCCCGCTCATTATTAATGTTTCTGTTCCTTCTACAGCACTTGTGTATTAGTGGTTTCACTGCCTTACATGGGGTGATACCAGTTTCTCTCTCTCTCTCTCTCTATATATATATATATATATATGTATATATATATATATATATATATATGTATTTAAATAAAAAGAAAGAACAGTAAGATATATAATCCGGTGTTCTTATAGGTATTTTATTTTTACAAAATAGTGCACAATGTAAATTTACAGAGCATTAATATTATAAATTAATTGATTTAAAATATGTTTTTTTTCTGCTACACAGTTCAAACCATGTTTCATTTTGAAACATGGTTAGAACTGTGTATGGAAAAACTTTATTTTAAATCAAATAATTATATATATATATATATATATATATATATATATATATATATATAATAGGTTACTCACATTGGAGGCTAGCCAATCCCTATTACAGACACTCGCTCAGGCACATTTGTGTTTGCTCAACACCCACAGAGCCAAGTTGTTGTTTATACTGCAACTATGCTGAGCAGACCTTAGTTACAGTTTGTGGGAGAGAGCATGTTATCTGGAATGATTAACAATCTGAATACCACCAGCACACTCAAACCTTCAGTCACAATAACTTGTAACTTTGTGTTTGCATGGCTATCAACAGCCCCAAGTGTTCTGTCTACTCAATTTCAGTCACAAGGGCTGGGTCAACCCATGGGGGTATGGTTTTCAGGCATTTTCAAAGGTGTTGTATGCTGGGATCATCCCCGCTCAAACCGATAATATCAGGAAATCTTGTGTGGCCAGTTGTTGAGAACATTCACTTTTTTGTTTGAATCTCTATATATATATATATATATATATATATATATATATATATATAGAAACGTATACACACATACAAACTGGGTGTTACTGAGTATGAAAGAATATTAGAAAAACATTATTATGAATCAAGAACAATAAAAGAACAGAAATTAAGAAGACAGAAGATAATGATTGTTATTGCATTTAAATTTTTGATGAACAAACTGGACTGGAAAGCAAGAAGCTGGAAGAGTGTTTCACAAACAAGAAGTGTAAGGAAAGAATTTATTAGCATATAACTTATGGTTACATCTAACCATTTTGACTGTAAAATGAAGAGATTTTACTGCCAATCTGGTACTGCACTTAAATTCATAGACTATTAGTACCATAGATGAGAGTTCACCAGAACAATTACCATGAAAGTATTTATAGAAATGGCACAGGGAAGCTACATTACATTGGTAGGAAAGTGACTGAAGCCAAGATGCCAGGGATGGACCAATAAAATTATTGAACCAAACAATCACAATGATAAATTTGTTGACAAAATTTATTTAACACTGTATTTTTATTGAGTATTGGTATATTTTGTGACTTTATTCACTTTAATAGGCGAAGAAAACAATTTTTTATAAATAATAGCAACCATATGCCATTCACATCCTTCCTCTTTTTCCTTTTCTTCTGCTATTTGTAAGGATTTTAAATTACTGAATTATTTTCTCTTCCAGGAATTTGGAATTATTGTCCATTTCGTATCTGCATCTTACTTTTGCATTTGAACTTAATAATTAAATTGGTATATTTGATAAAGCTGGTGATGCCAACATTCAATAAAAAATATATATATTACCCACTTTTTCCATCTGAATTTATGAGATGAGGAATCATCATTATTTACATTTAGATTAATATCTTCATCTTTGTTGTTGTTATCACAATGTTTCAGCCATTGTGCCACCAAGGATTTATCAGGTGATTGTTGTTCCAGGTAAAATTCAGGGAATTTCAAACTGAACCCTTTATTTAGTCTACATGGGTAGATTGTTCTTGTAATGGATTTACAGTCACCTCATGAAAGCCAGAGGGCACAAGGCCTGAAGTGTTGTGATGACAACAAGGTGTAATATAGTAAGCTTCTGAAGCCTTATTTGACTCATTCTGCTTTAGTGCTGAAAAATGTTTATTTTATTGTGATGGATGGTTACAAGTGAGAGGGGAGATGAGATGTGCTTATTTTTTTACCACAATGGATACAGTAGTCTACATGTAAATAATGTAATTACAGTGTAACCCGGATATAAGAGACCCGGATATAAGAGAGATTTTCTCTGGTCCCAAATTAGAGCCTGTGTTAATGTACAGTCTAACCTGGATATAAGAGAGTTGTCTGGACCGGAGACGAAGTCTCTTATATCCGGGTTTCTCTTATATCCGGGTTTGGTCTAATTTATATACATCAACACAGACTCTAATTTGGGACCAGAGAAAATCTCTCTTATATCCGGGTTTCTCTTATATCCGGGTTACACTGTATATAAATTAGACCAAACCCGAATATAAGAGAAACCCGGATATAAGAGACTTCTTCTCTGGTCCCGACAACTCTCTTATATCCGGGTTACACTGTATACTGTTTTTGTCTACAATTCCATCATATGGTGCAGTAATTTAGGATTCCAGATATAAATATATATCCATCTTTTGAAAAACTGGAAAAATTATCATAATAATCAGGTACGAGATGCTTGTTATAAGAAACTGTCAATAATTTCAAGTTACACCAAAATTATTTTGTCTTTTGGAAATTCTGTTTCGAAATCCTTTTTATGCAGAAACAGTGACCATATTGCTTATTCTTTATTATTACTTGATTTTGTTCAAATATTTCATCTCCACATTCATTTTCATTAACTAACAAAACTCAAGATATATGTGTGAATCTGTTTTTAACTGATTTGGTTCTTTTGTGTAGATTGATAGCTCACTAGCAGTAGAACCCGGCGTTGCCCGGGGATGTAACAGTAAGAGATAGATCAAGTATCGACCATCATAAAGACTGAAAAATAAAATTGACAAAGATTATTGTTTAAGGTTGACAGACACGCATGTCTTAATTAGTTTTTTTTTCTTACGAATTGATCAAACCCAAACTCAAACAAAAACATTGTTTTCAATTGTTATGAGTCTACCGATTGAATAGAATTTTATTATAAACAATTGTCTTGTAAATGGAATTTTTAAAGAATTCTGAATGTAAAAATAAAGAAAAAAGTGTGCAAGACAATAAGAAACACTACCTGCCAAAAAAAAAGTGAAGTTTATTTGAAATCGGTTGAAAATGTAGGAAATCCGATCCCATATATAAACGAACACACACACACACACAACAACCTGGGTTTTATAATAATTATAACTCGATATGCGTTGTCCCCCTTTCATTCTGCAAAAGCGATGCCTCTTAATCGTGTTTTCAAATTGATTTCATGCAAAAACAATTGTGTTTTTACAATTTTTGGCGCTGTCAGAACCACCGCAAGGTAATTTTATGTAGTCCTGTGAAGTTTTGTTGAAATCGGTTGAAAAATGTAGGAAATCCGATACAATATATAAACGTACAGACACACACATGCACACACAACCTGGGTTTTATAATAAGTATGATAAATGATCCTTTAGTATCAAGTAAACTCTGATCTTTCTTTTTTTTATCTTTTTGTTTCTTAAAAAGAAATTTGATACATTCTCAACATATTTCATTTATCTATCTTATACCTGTCTTTCTATAATCTTTGTATGTCTTCTCTTCAGTAGACACCATTTTGTTTCCTACTGCTTAAAAAATATTCTAATCTTTATTTGATTCAAACAATGTTTTTATCATTTTTGTTATCTATATATAATTTGATCAGATCAGTTTTGTGTCTTTTTATTTTTTTATCCCTGCAAGTTCAGTTCACTTCAGAATCATTTCTCAAACGTATTTTTACCTGCGAAATGTCCATTAAAGGATTTGATCTTGATATTTCATGCTTTTCTTAAGTGTTTTCTTCTCTTTGTATAAATCATTCAGCATTTGTCTTGGCAACCACTGCTAAGTCTATAATAGGTGTGTGCATAATACTTCCTTCTCAGCTACAAAAACATCTGTAATTCCATACTTGCTTTAAAATAGTAATGTTAATCTCAGATGATGTTTGAATGCTTTTCTTATCTTTTGTTTGATGCATTTAATTAAGATGGAGTTCTGTGTTGAGTCTAATTGAGATAGATCATACCAAAATGAACATGGAAGGAGTGGGTTTGACAATAAAAGACAAAAGACCTAGACAAAACGGAAGAGAAAGGAGACAAGAAAAACAGGCATAGTGATCACAAAAGACAGAGAAAGAAAAAACCTACTCAACTTCGGAAACAGGAGGTTCTCTGAAATGTCTCCTACAGGATGATGACTAAGTTACTACGAATAATAAAATCGACATCACAGTTATTATTATCTAAAGTAATTACAGAGAAAAGAATATCCTTTAGATAAGACTGGATATTGTATTGATAACTAATATCATTGACATACATTTCTTCTCAAAACTTATAAATTTTCAGTCTTTCTCCAAATTACATAATTTCTCATATCTCTGGAAATTTCTTCTCAAAATTTAAAAATTTTCAGTTTTTCTCCAAATTACATAATTTCTCATGATATCTCTGTAAATTTTGTCTCAAAATTTAAAAATTTTCAGTCTTTCTCAAAATTACATAATTTCTAAAGATATCTCTGTAAATTCTCTAAAATCTTCTTTACCCACTTCCAAATGCCTTTTATGTGTGACTTGATCAGAGATCAAACAACTTTTGGAGCTTTTTTGTTGATGCAACCCAAATAATGTAAACATACTTATCACAAATATTAATTCACCCCAAGAAATTATAAATTTTAAATCAAAATTTGTTTAGCCAACCTCACAACAACTCCAACCCTCAGAATGAAAAATTACCAAAAGTCAGGGAGTTATTCACATTCCGTAAGTGCGGATGATATTCAAGATAATATAATACATATAAGGAATTTTTTTATAATTTAAAAAAAATCTTTTTTTGGCTTGTTCATCAGGGTGAATGTGAACATAAACCCCCACACATAGAAATGTTGCCCACATTTGGGGTAATTGCAAAGATCAACCCAACCAGAATGGAAAAGAAAGGCCTCACTCTGGGATAATTTGATGTGAATTTTAGTAAATATAAATTCTTTTTTTACTTTAGGGTGAATTAACAGGAAAAACTTTTCACTTAATTTTCTCAGTGTTTGAAAAAGATTATTTGTGCAATTATTTCATCTAATACCAGTTTTTATCCATTTTTAAATTGTATAGCCTACTTTTCACAATCTATATGTTTAATCTATTTCATCTAAAATGATCACCTAATAATAATAATAACTGTGATGTCAATTTTATTATTTGTAGTAACTTAGTCATCATCCTGTAGGAGACATTTCAGAGAACCTCCTGTTTTCGAAATTGAGTAGGTTTTTTCTTTCTCTGTCTTTTGTGATCACTATGCCTGTTTTTCCAATATTTGAGTCTTCATCTGCAACTACTTATTGCTTTATTTTTTCAAAATTTGTTTCAGCTTCAATCTCCATATCAGAACTTAGAATTTTTATTTATGTAGAAATCCTTTCTATTTCCAAATCTTTCCTTTTTAATCGCATATCCCTCAGCCATGAACAAATGATGTTCATCAACCTTACTTTATTTAATCTCGTTCAAAATTAATCAACTAATGTTTGTTTCCTATTTGATTTTTTTTATTAATGACTCACAACACTTTTTTTATTGTTTGGTTGAATTCAATTTCTCTTATCAACATTGAGACATGTTTTTGCATTAAATATATATCTTGTATTTCTTGACATATTTTCCCATTTTTATGCACTATGACCCCCTTAACAAATGTTCATAATATTTTTTATTTGCCTTTTATATTTGGGGTTCAAAGGTAGCCATATTTGTCTTCTCCTTGAACTACTCGACTGTAAAAGAAATGGTCAAACCTCACCTATGGGCAGTAGTCAAATTGCATTAAATAAAGATTCACTACAAGTATAAATGTCCATTTGTTTTTCTTTGCAATATTTTTATATCCAACTATTTATTATTGAAATACTTTTTCCTCTCAATGCAAAAGTAAAGTTTATTAATTTATCAACATTAAAAACTATAATAAAATTATAATCAGTAATATAAATTATATAAATAATATAATTTTTTTTTAATTATTTCACTCCAAGCAAGGCAATAAAGCCACTAGGATGCAAGGGGTTACTAAATGTTAGAGAATATGCGGCAAATATACTATTAAAGAGTGAAGACAATAAAAGAATAAGAATGAAGAAGACAGAAGATAATGATTGATACTTTGTTTAAATTTTTAAAGATCAAAGTTCACTGGCAAGCATGAAGCCAGAGGAGAGCCCAACAAGTGGGAAGTGTGATAGAAGAAAGCATAGAACTATTTCATCTAACCTCTTCAACAGTAAAATAAAGGGACTGAAGCCAAGATGCAAGGAAAAGATCAATAGCATTGCAGATTTGTTTTTGGATTTTACCAGACCAGATATAGCAAAAATATTAAAAACAAGGATAAGAGACTTATAAATATGTAAGATAGGTTCCTGAGAGAAAAATCGTCTGGCACAGCATAGTGAACCAACTTTCTTAGCTGCAACTAATTCATTATACTCTTTCAACTTCATGTCAGCAGAAAAAAACATTAGTCTGAGAAGGTGCAATGACTCACTTTTCTCAAGGTTAGCATCAACCATTCTGATGGTAGGTAAAAAGAGTTCTCTCAGATGATTAAATTTTACTCTTAATACAAAAATGTTTGATGACACAAAGATTTGTTTTAACTACTAGGCAAGCTGAATCCACATTCAGAAAGTACTAGAACAATCCAGAATTTACACTGTGAGTACACTGCCTGCATACAGATAGAAAATGAATTCAGTAAATACACAAAAATAGAAAGAGGCATAAAACAAGGATGTGTCTTCTCACCAGACCTATTCAACGTTTACAGTGAGGCAATACTGCAAGAATTAGAAGTTTTACCAGAATTCATTATTAATGACCACAGTTTTTAACAAAATCAGATATGCAAATGTTGATAACAAAAACTACAGAAACTCCTAGTGAGTTTAGTAAAGGAAAGCAAGAAGAAATGACTAAGCATCACTTGCAAGAAGATAAAATGGTTGTCAACAAAAGCAACAGCCCAGTGTGCAAGTTACAAATTGGAGATACCAAAATCAACCAAGTACAAACATCTAAATATCTAGGAAGTGTTTTAACAGAGGTTGAAAAATGCAACACCAAAATCCAAACATTGGGATAGCAAAAGATGCATTCCAAAAAGCTAAGCAAAGTATTAAGAAACATGAAAATTTCATAAGAAACAAAAAAAAGAGTACTGAACTGTTAAGTAATATCAATCAGTCTATATGGCAGTGAATGCTGAACATTCTCCTCATGGATGAAGAAGAGACTTAAGACAACCGAAACATGGTTCTACAGAAGGATGCTAAGAATGCCATAGACTGAACATAGGAATAATGACAAAGTTTTAAGGAAAATAGAAATAAAAAGGACATTTATATTTAGAATCAGAAGCAATTAAAATTTCTAATGAGCAAAGAGAGCTTGGAGAATTTGACACCCAGAGGAACAAAGGGAATCAGGGAATGATCTACCTAACAAGCTTGATTAAATGTTTGGCAAAACAAGCTTTAGGAGAGATAGTAAAAAGACAAACACTGCTAAGAACTACAAAGGACAGGAAGTTGTGGAGAGCTATGATTGGCCACATCCTGAAGGAACACAGCACATAGAAAGAGAATGCTAAACTGATGTCTATTAATTTATCAGTATTAAAAACATAATAATGTAATCAATAATTCCATACTTATTATAAAACCCAGGTTGTGTGTGTGTGTGTGTGTGTGTGTGTGTGTGTGTGTGTGTGTGTGTGTCTGTACGTTTATATATTGGATCGGATTTCCTCATTTTTCAACCGATTTCAACAAAACTTCACAGGACTACGTAAAATTACCTTGGGTGGTTCTGACAGCACCAAAAATTGTAAAAAAACACAATTGTTTTTGCATGAAATCAATTTGAAAACACAATTAAGAGGCATTGCTGTCGAGAATAAAAGGGGACAACTCATATCGAGTTATATTTATTATAAAACCCAGGTTGTTTTTTTTTTTTTGTGTGTGTGTGTGTGTGTGTGTGTGTGTGTGTGTGTGTGTGTTCCTTTATACATTGATTTGGATTTCCTACATTTTCAACCAGTTTCAACAAAACACTTTTTTTGGCAGGTAGTGTTTCTTATTGTCTTGCACTTTTTTTCTTTATTTTACATTCAAAATGCTTTAAAAATTCCATTTACAAGACAATTGTTTATAATAAAATTCTATTCAATCAGTAGACTCATAATGATTGAAAACAATGTTTTTGTTTGAGTTTTGGGTTTGACCAATTTGTAAAAAAAAAAAAAAAAAAACTAATTAAGACATGCGTGTCCGTCAACCTTAAACAATAATCTTTGTCAATTTTATTTTTCAGTCTTTATGATGGTCGATACTTGATCTATCTCTTACTGTTCCATCCCCAGGCAATGCCGGGCTCTACTGCTAGTAAATTATATAAATCATATTAACTTATAATAAAACTATTAAAACACTTTTTTATTCTTAACCCTTTGAGCTCTGCATTTCTGAACGATTTTAACCCTTCTACCTGAGCTCTCGAGTCAAATAATTAGTATGTAATGTTTGACAGTAGATATAAAAATAGTTACAAGTATTTACACACCGTTCAACCAGTAGCTGGGCATTAAGTCATTTTCCTCTACCATTGTTCAATCGGTAGCTGGGCATTACGTCATTTTTCTCTAGCATCAGTAAAGGATTAATGCAAAAGTGTTTTATAAGGTACAACATAGACTTCTTTTAACTGCTAAGTAAGATGGACCTACTTGGGAAAGATACTGAAATAATTCAGAAATTATCATGGAACTATTTATATTTTTTTTTTTACAGTAAGGTTCACCCGGTACAAAGTCCAGGAGGGTACTCGAGACAAAGAGTTATGTTAAGGAGTTTTTTATATTGATAGGAGGGGAAGATGACAGTTAACTCTAGACTTGAACATGTTAAGATTGTAGTGATTAGGAAAACATCCTCTTAGGAGTCTGTTCCACAGAGCAGTAATTTGTGAGAAGATGCTGTTTGAGTGGAACTTACTTCTCACCAATTAAAACAATTTTTACTCTTAATATAAGACTAACATTTAACGATGATAAAACTATAAACAATAATGTAAGTCAATTATTGAAGTAATGCATTTTTTATGATTGACTAAAACTGTTTATTAAAACACTTTTTTACTCTTTAGTAGATTATTATTACTTTTAATTAAATGTATTTTTCAATTTTTATATACTGTGTTTTATTTTAAAATATCCTGCAGTATTTTCTTTCTTTTTCATTTTATATGCACCTATTTATGAAAACATTTTTCTTTTTTTTAATGCAGAACTAATGTTTTTTTCAAAGAGAGGCAGATCAATGTCTCATTATTTGTCACAATATTTTTATCTGATTAAATCATCTATTCATTGTCAACACATCAGAATCCTATTTTTCTTTCTTTATTTGCGCTTTACAATTTATCTTTTTTCATCTAAAATTATTACTCTTTAGACTGAATCATAAATTTTCCTT
Organism: Acanthosepion pharaonis; assembly: GCA_903632075.3. Classification (NCBI taxonomy): domain Eukaryota; kingdom Metazoa; phylum Mollusca; class Cephalopoda; order Sepiida; family Sepiidae; genus Acanthosepion; species Acanthosepion pharaonis. Next base: position 909,760 of record CAHIKZ030000272.1, read on the forward strand.
CATGCTCTGAAATAAAACTTAAAAAATATCTTGCATAAAGTTTGCTTTATTACTAAATAATTGAATGAAACTCAATCTAAAAATCAATAGAGAAAAAGAAAAAAAGTTCACTTCTGAAAATCTTATCAGTAAATAATGCCAGTAAAACTCCTTCAGCAAAACATGCATCTTGTTTTTTTCTTTTGTTTACTTGAAATATTCCTCAATTTCTCTATCCACAATTCTTTCTTTGTGTTTTCTTTTTTCATTTGACGTTTGATCTCCTTATCACTGCAACCAAATTCCTTTTGCATATTTATTATTCAGATTGATTTGATTTCTTGTAATTTCTTCAAAATCATCTGTTCTTTATTTTGATCTTCATCACAGTTAATCTTCTTTTACAAAGCTCTCTTTCTTTTTTTTTTCTTTCTTTCTTTCTTTCTTTCTTTCTTTCTTTTTTTTTCTTTCCTCTTTTTCTCTCTTCTCTCTTTCTTCTCTCTTTCTTTCTCTCTCTTTCCCTTTCTTTCTCTTTCTTTTTTTCTCTCTCTCTTCTCTTTCTTTCTATTTCTTTCTCTCCTTCTTTCAGTCTTTCTTTTTCTCCCTCTATTTTCTCTTTCTCTCTTCCTTTTCTCTATCTTTCTCCCTTCTCTCTCTTTCTTTTTATCCCTCTCTCTTTTCTCTTTCTCCCACTTTCTTTCTTTCTCACTCTTTCTTTCTTTCTTTCTTTCTTTCTTTCTTTCTTTCTTTCTTTCTTTCTTTTTCCCTTCCCTCTCTTTTTCTTTCACACTCTTTCTCTCCCTCACTTTCTTTCTTTTTCTCTCTCACCCTTCTTTCTTTCTTTCTTTCTTTCTTTCTTTCTTTCTTTCTTTCTTTCTTTCTTTCCCCCTCCTTTTCGCTTTCTTTCTCTCCCACTCTTCTTTCTTTCTTTCTTTCTTTCTTTCTTTCTTTCTTTCTTTCTTTCTTTCTTTCTTTCACTCTCTCTGTACCAGCATTTGTATATTAAGGCTGACTGCTCATATCCATTTAAATCTGTCTGCCATGGTGCTTAGTTAATCCCTGTTGCAAACACCTGCTCTGGCACATGTTGTGTTTCTTCAATACCAACAAAACCAACTTGTGCTTTATACTGCAACTATACTCAGCAGACCTTAGTTACAGCCTCTGGGAGAGAGGACATAATCTAACATGATCTCCAGTTTGAACAAGTTTAGTACACTCAAACTCTTGCTCATGATGACTTGCAACTTTGTGCTGACAATTCGAAACAGTTCCATTTTTCCAATTTCCCTCACAAGGCTTGACTCAACTTGTGATTTGATTTTCAGGTACTTTCCAACAGTGCCTCACACTGGGATCATCTCCCCTGACCGATATTATCAAAAAGTCATTTCTCTGACAAATCAACCAGGGTGAGATTTGAACCATGATCAGATTGCTAACATTGGCCATGCAAAATCTGTGCAATATTTCTTCTTACCCTTTGACGTCTTCTCCAACTTGGATCAGAAACAAAAAATTATCTTTTTACATTGATTATCCCATTCTACCAGAAAGATAACTTATTCATCTTTACTTACCTTTTTTAAATCGTTTTTGCATTTACAATATGGTTAGAACCTGAAATGAAAATTTCTGTCTTTGATGAACAAAGAAAGAATTTCTTGTTGCATATAATGTGCAGAAAATATCAACTTCTTCTTCATCATTATCATCATCTTCTTCTGTATGCTATGTTTGTTTGTTTGGGATATCAACACCTTATGAGTCATTTAATGCCAAAAATTAATTTTCTTGTGAGCATTAATAATCTGCTATAATGTATGATAACATTGTAAATAACACAGGAATTTATGCAAATAGTGAAACTTTGACCACAACAATGAGGCTTTGAGAGTCAATAAAACTGGCTGGTCATATTCAATGCCATGCCTTGAGCTCCTATTCAGGCTTAAGCTCAACAATGACCTCAAGTGGAACTAATCTATACGACCTATTGCTAAAGATGCTGGAAAAATGGTCAGTTCCTTGTACCACTTCACTAAGTACCTGACTCCTCCTGCTATGCTTTGCTTTTACAAGAGCCAGAGCAGGCTGAAAATGGAGTGCTGCTGTCATATATAGACAGAAGCTGCCTAGTTTTCACTTTCCTGTCTTGATAAAGTTCACAAGTGTCTTCACTTCCTTGAGAGCGATAAATTATTTCCCCCCCTACAATTTCTTTCCCATAGATGAAATGTTGGAAGCCATTTGTTACTCTATCACTATTTCCATGGAAAATGTTCAGATGAGCTACATTCCCTAGTTCACCCAGTTTGAACCTTCAAGGCTTTCACCGCCAAGAAGTTCATCTGAACATTTGCCAGGAAAATAATGACAGAGAGGCAAGATGATGTTTTGTCTTTGGGAAAGGGGTTGTTTGGTGGAAAATAATTCATCACCCACAAGATTGGAAATGCTTTTGAACTCTGTCAAGACTGGATAGTGTGAATTGGATGCTTCCAGATGTAAATGTCACTCAAACCACTTCTTCCCACAAACCGCTAGTTTGTGGAATCGACTCTCAAGACGATATGTCCACAATCACTTCAATCTTAACTCCAGAATCTGTGCCTCTAACCTCTTACTCTGTAACCCTCTGCTTTGAGTGACTACTGGCTAATTGGTCCTTGTATGGGTGAACATTATTGTAAAAAAAAATGCTTTAATGTTTAGATAGAAAGCTTTCATCAGTACTTGGAAAAAGAGCATTATATCACTTAATTACATCATGTCTAGACCTTATCTAATTAAACCTACTCAGACACTCAAATTATAATATTCTCCATGCGTAACTAATTAAAATTGTTACACCTTCAGTGGATGTAAAGATAAATTTGATTAGGTCTGCATTATATCATAATTTTCCGATTATCTCCATTGCTAGGTTAAATCAGTGATTCCCAACTGCCATAACACAGCACACTAGTAAATATTGTCATGTCATGCATATATATATATATATATATATATATATATATATGTGTGTGTGTGTGTGTGTGCATGGAAGTAGAGATTGCTGCCACTTGGTATTAAATTCATTGTCTTCTTTTTATATTTACATATGCTGTCTCCATGAATATTTTGCCCATAAAGATAGCATATCTTTATAACTATATATATATATATATATATATATATATATATATATATATATATATATATATATAAGAAAATACATGGAAAAAACAAACAAAAAATCCTAATATGCAATTATGCTGTTTTTGTTAATATAATTGCATATTAGGATTTTTATTTATTTTTATATTCTTCATACTAGATCTATATCCATATATTTGCTTACATATATATATATATATATATATATATATATATATATATAATTCATCTAAATATATATATATAAATATATAAATATATATATATATATAAATAAATATATATATATATAAATATATATATATATATAAATAAATATATATATATATATATTTAAGTAATTCATATATCTATATATATATATATTTAAGTAATTCATATATATATATATATATATATATATATATATATATATATATATATATATATATATATATATATATATATATATATATATATATATCCTTGATAAGACACCAAAGGTGTTGAAACTAAATAGCTATTTTTGTAGTGATTTTTATAACATATTTACGTTATAATTTTTTTATAAATAATAATTATATATATATATATATAATGTTAAATTCTCTTCATGTTTTGACTGCTTAAGATGTATTTTATTTTTGTGTTGTTTTGAATACTAGTAGGAGTGTTTATTCTGAGCTTTTGCGGCTGGAATTATATACAGGGTGTAACAGCAAAATTGTCCAAATCGTGTAACAGCATGGGATAATTGTCCATCCCACAAAATGTTTAATATCTAAAAAAAAAACACTTAACTAATAGAGTTTCCTTTTTCAGGGTTTCAGTTAAGATATTTAGCCATCTTGATACCATTTGAATTGTTGAAAAATCCTTCAAGTTATTCAGCTAGAAAGAGAACAGGCTAAAATCATTTTGTGTCAGCCCCACTATATCTTCCCAACTGAGCAATGGTGAGAGGAAAAAGATCATTCAGGCCTTCAGTAATGGTACCAACATTTATACTCTTACTTCAATCTTGAAAGTCTATTCAAGAACCATCAAGAGAATGGTGAACAGGTTTAAATAGAGGGAGCAGTAGAGAGGAAAACTGGATCAGGAGGTCACAGCAGCAAGAGGGTTCATGATTTCAGCTTAAAGCTAAATGCATTCTTATTGTTCAGACTCTAATAGTCTTATAAAATTCTTGGGGAATTCCTTTAAGATATCTTTAATAATTTCTAAGATACAACAATTCAAAGCTTAATCTGACAATTGGACAATTTTGCTGTTACACCCGGTGTATGTCAATATTTGTTTCCTGCCTATATTATCTGTTGCAGTTCCACAAGTGCACATGTTTACATTTACATGTAAATTCTCTAAGAGCCTGTACATTGTTTTTATATATTTAAAAAATAAACAGACATAAGAGAAAAATGCCTACACTTGTTTTCTGAAAAAAAATCAATTTTAATATTGCAAGATGCTTCTGTTTTAGCTTCTAGGACCATTGTTAAATAGACTAATGCACTAATGAGCTAATTAAAAAGAGGATCAGTAATTAAAAAGATCTAATTAAAATATCTTAAAGTTGATTAACTTGGATGTATAAGCTAATAATTAAAAAAAAATAATAATCATGAAGACAAAAGAAAATAAAAAAGCAAATAAACAGAAAAGGAAAAAAATAATATTTGAGCAGATGAGGTTCTTGTTTTAGTGGCTTCCATGTTGCTTTTTTCTTTTATATGAATTTGTCTAAAGGACAAAAAAGTTTCAAATTATAAAAGAATTTTTGCCATCACCCTCTACAAACCTTAGTTCTCTTTCTTTCTATTTTCATTCTTTTCTTTTCTTTCTTTCATTTCTCTCTTTTTTCTTTTTTCTATTTACATTCTTCTTTTCTCTTTTCACTTTCATTCTTCTTTCTCTTTTCTTTTCTCTTTCTCTTTTCTTTCTATTTATTCTTCTTTTCTCATTTTCTTTTCTCTTTCTCTTTTTCTTGCTATTTACATTCTTCTTTTCTCTTTTCTCTTTCTTGCTATTTACACACTTTCTTTTCTTCTTTTCTCTTTCTCTCTTTCTTTCTATTTACATTCTTCTTTTCTCTTTCTTCTTTTTCTTTCTTTCTTTCTATTTACATTCTTCTTTTTCTCTTTTCTCTCTTTCTTTCTATTTACATTCTTTTTCACTTTTTTTTCTATTTCATTCTTCTTTCTTTCTTATTTACATTTTCTTTCTTTTTCTTTTCTTTTTTCTCTTTCTTTCTATTCTTCTTCTTCTTTTTCATTCTTCTTTTCTCTCATTTTTCTCTTTCTTTCTATTTACATTTTCTTCTTTTCTCTTTCTCTCTTTCTCTTTTCTTTTCTTTCATTTCTTTTCTCATTTTCTTTCTCATTTTTCTTTTTTCTTTCTATTTACATTCTTCTTTTCTCTTTCTCTCTTTCTTTCTATTTGCATTCTTCTTTTTCTTTCTCACTTTCTTTCTCTCTTTCTCTTTCTCTCTTTTCTTTCTATTTACATTCTTTCTTTTTTCTCTTTTTCTCCTTTCTTTCTATTTACATTCTTCTTTCTCTTTCTCTCTTTCTTTCTATTTTACATTCTTCTTTTCTTTCTCACTTTCTTTCTATTTACATTCTTCTTTTCTCTTTCTCTTCTTTCTTTCTTATTCTTCTTTTTCTCTTTCTCTCTTTCTTTTATTTACATTCTTCTTTTCTTTTCTCTTTCTTTCTATTTACATTCTTCTTTTCTCTATTTCATTCTTCTTTCTTTCTATTTATTTTCTTCTTCTTTTCTCTTTCTTTTCTCTTCTTTTCTTTCTTTTTACATTCTTCTTTCTCTTTTCTCTCTTTCTTTCTATTTTTCTTCTTTCTCTTTCTCACATTCTTTTCTTTTCTTTTCTATTTACATTCTTCTTTTCTCTTTCTCTTTTCTTTTCTATTTACATTTCTTCTTTTCTTTTCTTTCTCTCTTTCTTTCTATTTACATTTTCTTTCTCTTTCTCTCTTTCTCTCTTTCTTTCTATTTACATTCTTCTTCTTTTCTCTTTCTCTCTTTCTTTCTATTTACATTCTTCTTTTCTCTTTCTTTTTCTTTCTTTTTTCTTCTTCTTTTCTTTCTTTTCTATACATTCTTCTTTCTTTTTCTATTTACATTTTCTTCTTTTTCTTTCTCTCTTTCTTTCTTTTCTCTCTCTTTTTACTATTTTCTTCTTTTTTTTCTCATTTCTTCTTTTTCTTTCTCTTTCTTTCTATTTACATTCTTCTTTTTCTTTCTCTCTTTCTTTCTATTTACATTCTTCTTTTCTCTTTTCTCTTTCTTTCTATTTACATTCTTCTTTTCTCTTTCTCTCTTTTCTTTTTCTTTTCTATTTACATTCTTCTTTTCTCTTTCTCTCTTTTCTTTCTATTTCTTTTCTTCTTTCTTCTTTCTCTCTTTCTTTCTATTTACATTCTTCTCTTTTCTCTTTCTCACTTTCTTTCTATTTCTTTTCTTCTTTTCTCTTTCTCTTTTCTTTCTATTTACATTCTTCTTTTCTCTTTCTCACTTTCTTTTTCTATTTACTCTTTCTTTTCTTTTCTCTTTTTCTCTCTTTCTTTCTATTTACATTCTTCTTTTTCTTCTTTTCTCTTTTTTCTTTCTCTTTCTTTCTATTTACATTTCTTCTCTTTTCTCTTTCTCTCTTTCTTTCTATTTACATTCTTCTTTTCTCTTTCTCACTTTCTTTCTATTTACATTCTTCTTTTCTCTTTCTCTCTTTCTTTCTATTTACATTCTTCTTTTCTCTTTCTCTCTTTCTTTCTATTTACATTCTTCTTTTCTCTTTCTCACTTTCTTTCTATTTACATTCTTCTTTTCTCTTTCTCTCTTTCTTTCTATTTACATTCTTCTTTTCTCTTTCTCACTTTCTTTCTATTTACATTCTTCTTTTCTCTTTCTCTCTTTCTTTCTATTTACATTCTTCTTTTTCTCTTTCTTTTCTTTCTATTTACATTCTTTTTCTTTTCTTTCTTTACATCTCTTTTTCTTTTACATTCTTCTTTTCTCTTTCTCTCTTTCTTTCTATTTACATTCTTCTTTTCTCTTTCTCTCTTTCTTTCTATTTACATTCTTCTTTTCTCTTTCTCTCTTTCTTTCTATTTACATTCTTCTTTTCTCTTTCTCTCTTTCTTTCTATTTACATTCTTCTTTTCTCTTTCTATTTACATTCTTCTTTTCTTTCTTTCTTTCTATTTACATTCTTTTACTTTTTCTTTTCTTTTTTACATTCTTCTTTTCTCTTTTCTCTCTTTCTTTCTATTTACATTCTTCTTTTCTCTTTCTTTCTTTCTCTTTCTTTTCTTTCTATTTACATTCTTCTTTTCTCTTTCTCTCTTTTTCTTTCTCTTTACATTCTTCTTTTTCTCTTTCTCTCTTTCTTTTCTATTTTCTTTTTCTTCTTTTTCTTTCTCTCTTTCTTTTCTATTTACATTCTTCTTTTTCTCTTTCTCTCTTTCTTTCTATTTACATTCTTCTTTTTCTCTTTCTTTTCTCTCTTTCTTTCTATTTACATTCTTCTTTTCTCTTTTTCTTTTCTCTTTTCTTTCTTTCTATTTACATTCTTCTTTTTCTTTCTCTTTTCTTATTTTACTTTTTCTTTTCTCTTTCTTTTCTATTTACATTCTTCTTTTTCTCTTTCTCTCTTTCTTTCTATTTACATTCTTCTTTTTCTTTTCTCTTTTCTTCTATTTACATTTTCTCTCTTTTCTTTCTATTTACATTCTTCTTTTTCTTCTTTTTCTCTTTTCTCTCTTTCTTTCTCTTTTCTCCTCTCTTTCTTTACATTCTTCTTTTCTCTTTCTCTCTTTCTTTCTATTTGTTCTTCTTTTCTTCTTTTCTCATTTTCTCTCTTTCTTTCTTTCTATTTACATTCTTCTTTTCTCTTTCTCTCTTTCTTTCTATTTACATTCTTCTTTTCTCTTTCTCTCTTTCTATTTACATTCTTCTTTTCTTTTTCTCTTTCTTTCTTACATTCTTCTTTTCTCTTTCTCTCTTTCTTTATTTACATTCTTCTTTTCTCTTTCTCTCTTTCTTTCTATTTACATTTCTTCTTTTTCTTTTCTCTTTCTTTTCTCTTTCTTTCTATTTCTCATTCTTTCTTCTTTTTTTTCTTCTTTCTCTCTTTCTTTCTATTTACATTTCTTCTTTTCTCTTTCTCTTTCTTCTATTTCATTCTTCTTTCTTTTTTCTCTCTCTTTCTTTCTATTTACATTTCTTCTTTTCTTCTTTTTCTCTTTTCTCTCTTTCTTTTCTATTTACATTCTTCTTTTTCTCTCTTTCTTCTATTTACATTCTTCTTTTTCTTTCTTTCTCTTTTTCTTTCTTTTTTACATTCTTCTTTTCTCTTTTCTCTTTTTCTTCTTTTTCTTTCTCTTTCTCTCTTTCTTTCTCTCTTTCTTTTCTCTTTTCTCTCTTTCTCTCTCTTTTTACTTTCTTCTTTTCTCTTTCTCTCTTTCTTTCTATTTACATTCTTCTACTTTTCTCTTTCATTCTTCTTTTCTTTTTTCATTCTTTCTTTCTATTTCTTCTTTTTCTTCTTTTCTCTTTCTTTTTTCTTTCTTTCTTTCTTGCTATTTACATTTCTTCTTTTTCTCTCTTTCTTTCTATTTACATTCTTCTTTTCTCTTTTCTCTCTTTACATTCTTCTTTTCTCTTTCTCTCTTTCTTTCTATTTACATTCTTCTTTTTTTTTTTTCTCTTTCTTTTCTATTTACATTCTTCTTTTCTCTCTTTCTCTATTTACATTCTTCTTTTCTCTTTCTCTCTTTCTTTCTATTTACATTCTTCTTTTCTCTTTCTCTCTTTTCATTTTTTTTCTCTTACTCTCTTTCTTCTCTCTTTTTTTTTTCCTTTCTTTTTCTATTTACATTCTTTTCTCTTTCTCTTTTCTTTCTATTTACATTCTTCTTCTCTTTCTCTCTTTTTCTATTTACATTCTTCTTTTCTCTTTTTCTCTCTTTCTTTTCTCTATTTACATTCTTCTTTTCTCTTTCTCTTTCTTCTATTTACATTCTTCTTTTCTCTTTCTTTTCTTTTCTATTTACATTCTTCTTTTCTCTTTCTCTTTCTATTTCACTTTCTTTTTTCTTTCTCTTTCTCTCTTTTACTATTTGTTCTTCTTTTTTTCTTCTTTTCTTTCTTTCTCTCTTTCTTTCTATTTACATTCTTCTTTCTCTTTCTCACTTTCTTTCTATTCTTCTTTTCTCTTTCTCTCTTTCTTTCTATTCTTCTTTTTCTTTTCTCTTTTTTTCTCTTTTCTCTTTCTTTCCATTTCTTCTTTCTTCTATTTACATTCTTTTCTCTTTCTCTCTTTCTTTCTATTTACATTTCTTCTTTTCTCTTTCTCTCTTTTCTATTTACATTCTCTTTCTTTTCTCATTCTTCTTTTCTTCTTTCTATTTACATTCTTCTTTTCTCTTTCTTTCTCTTTTCTTTTCTTTATTTACATTCTTCTTTTCTCTTTCTCTCTTTCTTTCTATTTACATTCTTCTTTTCTCTTTCTTTCTTTCTTTCTTTCTATTCTTCTTTCTCTTTCTCTCTTTATTTACATTCTTCTTTTCTCTTTCTCTTTCTTTCTATTTTGTTCTTTCTTTTCTCTTTTTCTTTTCTCTCTTTCTTTCTTTCTTTCTATTTACATTCTTCTTTTCTCTTTCTCTCTTTCTTGCTATTTACATTCTTCTTTTCTTTCTTTCTCTTCTTTTTTTCTTTTCTTTTCATTACATTCTATTTACATTCTTCTTCTTTTCTCTTTCTCACTTTCTTTCTATTTACATTCTTCTTTTCTCTTTCTCTCTTTTTATTTACATTCTTCTTTTCTTTTCTATTTACATTTACATTCTTCTTTTCTCTTTCTCTTTTTTCTCTCTTTCTTTCTTTTCCTTTTCTTCATTCTCCTTTTTACATTCTTCTTTTTTCTTTCTTTCTCTTTTCTTTCTATTTACATTCTTCTTTTCTCTTTCTTTTCTCTTTCTTTTTCTATTTACATTCTTCTTTTCTCTATTTTTTCTTCTTTTTCTCTTTCTTTTATTTTATTCTTCTTTTTCTTCTCTTTTTTCTCTTTCTCTTTTCTTTCTATTTTCTTTTCTTTTCTCTTTTCTCTTTCTTTCTATTTCATTTTTCTTTTCTCTTTCTCTTTCTTTCTATTTGTTCTTCTTTCTCTTTTCTCTTTCTTTTATTTTCTTTCTATTTCATTCTTTTCTTTTCTTTCTTTCGGCCCATTTCTTTCTCTCTTTCTCTTTCTTTTTCTATTTACATTCTTCTTTTCTCTTTTCTCTCTTTCTTTCTATTTACATTCTTCTTTTTTCTCTTTTCTCTTTTCTTTTTTCTCTTTCTTCTTTTCTCTTTCTCTCTTTCTCTTTCTTTTCTATTTACATTCTTCTTTTCTTTCTCTCTTTCTTTTTCTTTTTTCTTTCTTTCTATTTACATTCTTCTTTCTCTCTCACTTTCTTTCTATTTACATTCTTCTTTTTCTTTTCTCCCTTTTTTCATTTTCTTCTTTTCTCTTTTTCTCTTTCTTTTTCTATTTTTCTTTCTCTTTCTCTTTCTTTACTTTTCTTTTTCTTTTCTCTTTTCTCTTTCTTTCTCTTCTATTTACATTTCTTTTTCATTCTTCTTTTTTTCTCTTTCTCTTTCTTTCTATTTTTCTTTCTTTCTGTTGTTCTTCTTTCTCTTTTCTCTCTTTCTTTCTATTTACATTTTTCTTTTCATTTCTTTCTATTTATATTCTTTCTCTTTCTCTCTTTCTTTTCATTCTCCTTTTCTCTTTCTCTCTTTCTTTTATTTCTTTCTTTTCTTTTTACATTCTTCTTTTCTCTTTCTCTCTTTCTTGCTATTTACATTCTTCTTCTTTTCTCTTTCTCTCTTTCTTGCTATTTACATTCTTTTTTTTTTCTCTTTTCTTTCTATTTCATTCTTCTTTTCTTTCTTTTATTTACATTCTTCTTTCTCTTTCTCTCTTTCTTTCTATTTACATTCTTCTTTTCTCTTTTCTTCTCTTTCTTTCTATTTACATTCTTCTTTTTTCTCTTTTTCATCCTTTTCTTTTTCTCTTTTCATTTTTCTCTTTCTTTCTCTTTTTTCTCTTTCTCTCTTTCTTTCTATTTATTCTTCTTTCTCTTTCTCTCTTTCTTTCTTTTACACATTCTTTTCTCTTTTTCTCTTTTCTTTTCTCTTTCTCACTTTTCTCTTTCTCTCTTTCTTTCTATTTATTCTCCTTTTCTCTTTCTCTCTCTTTCTTTCTTCTTTTATTCTTTCTTTTTCTCTTTCTCTCTTTCTTTCTTTCTTTTATTTACATTCTTCTTTTCTCTTTCTCTCTTTCTTTATTTATTTTCTCTTTCTCTCTTTTTTTCTCTCTTTCTTTTACATTTTCTTTTCTTTCTCTCTTTCTTTCATTTACATTCTTCTTTTCTCTTTCTTCTATTTACATTCTTCTTTCTTTCTCTCTTTCTCTCTTTTTCTTTCTATTTACATTCTTCTTTTCTTTTCTCTTTTTCTTTCTTTCTCTCTTTTTCTTTCTATTTACATTCTTCTTTTCTCTTTCTCTTTCTTTCTTTCTTTCTATTTCATTCTTCTTTTCTTTTCTCTTTCTTCTTTCTTTCTCTTTCTTTTCTCTCTTTTTCTCTTTTTACATTCTTCTTTTCTCTTTTTTTCTTGCTCATTCTTCTTTTCTCTTTTCTCTCTTTCTTTCTATTTACATTCTTCTCTTTCTCTCTTTCTTTCTATTCATTCTTCTTTTCTCTTTTCTTTCTTTTTTATTTTTTTCTTTTTTTTCTTTTACATCTCTCTTTCTTTTTCTGTTCTTTCTTCTTTTCATTTCATTCTTCTTTTTTTCTTTCTTTCATTCTTCTCTCACACTTTTTTATTTCTTTCCGCACACTGGGAAAATGGTCTTTTCTCTTTTACATTCTTGTTGTCTTCTCTTTTCTGGATTTATTAAACCTATTGCATTCTTCATTTCCAATTCTGAGAGAATTACCAGTTTTATCAGGATTCATTGTTAGCAGCCATATAAAATATGCCGATGACACAGTGCTGATAGCAGACATGGAAGCAAAACTAGAAATGCTTTTACAGAATGTAAAAGCATTTCTACATAAACCAAAAAAAAAGGACCATGTATAAACTTCAAGAAGACAGAATGGATGGTTATCAGCAAAAGTAGGAGCCCAAAGTGCAAATTACAAATCTGGATACTAAAATCAAACAAGTACACAAATTTAAGTATCGGGAAAGTGTTCTAACAGAGGATGGAAAGTGCGACACAGAGATCCAAAGACTTATTAGGATAGCCAAAGATGCATTCCTAAAGCTAAGCAATGTATTAAAAGACAGGAAAATTTCATTAGAAATAATAAAAAGAGTACTGGACTGTTATGTGATATCTGTCTTTCTGTATGGACAATCTCCTCAAAGATGAGGAAGACACTTGGTTTGGTTTGGTTTATTTTGTTTTACGACATGTCAACCTCAATGGGATATTTAAGGCCGACAAAATTTTTTATTGCTTGTAATATTTTGTTTTGACAAAAATCTGTTTCTGGTAATATTTTTCCTTCAAAAGTGTATTGCTGGTAATAGTTAACTATTTGCCAATAGCTGGGACCCTAACAGGTGCTACCACATCAGCAATTTAGAGGTGGTTCTTTGTTTCTCAAAATCTTCTGATCAGAGGCTTTGCTGCTGGACGTAGTTTAACGTCTTAGCCAGGACGGAAGAGACTTGAAGCAACAGAAATGTGGATCTACAGAAAGATTCTGAGAATGCCATAGACCGAACCTATGAACAATAATGAGGTTTTGGAAAAAATGGAAACAAAAAGGAAACTTATACTTAACATCAGGAAGAAATACTTGAAATTCCTGGGGCATATAATGAGGAAAGAGGGCTTGGAGAAATTAATGCTCACAGGACAGATTGAGGGAAATAGGGACAGAGGATAGTAGCTCATAACATACTAAATAAGCTTGATGAAATGGATGTTAGAACAAGGTTTGGGAGAAATAACAAAAAGACAAAACTTATTAAGAGCTACAAGGAACAGGAAGATATGGAGGGCCATGATTGTCTATCTACTGAAGGGACATGGCACATAAAAGAAGACCTGTAATATACCACTAAATACCTGACTCTTCTTGCTATCTGATGCCTTTACAAAAGCCAGGACAGACCAAAAATGGAGTACTGCTGCTAGATCTGGAGCTACCTAGTCTTCCCTTTTCAGTCTTGATAAAGCTCAATGTCAATGCAGCCTTGTGGGTGATGAATTGTTTTCCACCATGCATCCCCTTTCCCACAAATGAAACATCACTATTTCTATAAAAAAAATGTTCTTACAAGCTTGTATCTACCATGATCCTTCTGGACATGAGCTATCATGGCTCTCCACACATTCCTGTCTTTTGTAGCCCTTATTTACACAACAGAGGTTGGTTATACACTGTTTTCCTCTCTCCCTCTTGTCTTCAATATGTCCTGTAAGTATAAAATTTTCTGAGCCCTCTTTCCTCATTATGTACCCTAATAATTTCACTTACCTCTATCTGAGTCTACATAAAAAGGGTCGTTTTTGTTTCCATTTTCTATAAAACTTCTGCATTACTCACTTGTTCAGTCCATGGTATTCTCAGCATTTTTCTGTAGAGCTACTTTTCTGTTGCCTGAAGTCTCTCCTTCCTCCATGAGGAGATCATCCAGCATTCACTGCCCTATAGCAATACTGATATTACAGAACATTTCAGTAATATTTTCTTTGTTTCTAATGAAATTTTCATGTTTCTTGATACTTTTCTTAACTTTATGAAGGCATCTTGCAGTATCCTTCAGCATCAAATTTTCCAACCTCTGTTACAATTCCTAAATATTTAAATTTTTGCACTTGTTTAATTGTGCTATCTCTAATTTTTAATTTACATGTTGGGGTGTTTCTTTTCCTGACATCCATATGTTCTATCTTGTTACAGTATGTTTAGTCCTTTCTTCATTCTTTCCTATAAGAGTTCCCATAGTTTCTTTTCTATGTCTGCTATCAACAGTGTGTCAGCAGCATATCATTTTTTATAAGATTGTAGCTGCAAATAATGAATCCTTGTAGGACTTCTAATTCTTGTGTGATTGCTTTGCTGTAAAGGTTGAATAAGTCTGACAAGAAGACACATCCTTGCCCCTTTCAATTTTTGTGTATTTACTGAATTCCTTTTTTTATCCATATTTCTTCCAGTATAAGTTCTGTTCTTTACAGCTAAGACCCACAGTGTCATGTACAAAAGGAAACTATCCTCATTCTTTTTGTATGCCATTAGTAAGTAGGAAGTACCACTCAGATAGTTCCCTAGAACTGCTGCTTTGTGTAACAGATTCCCAAGAGGATACTTTCCCAACCTACAATCTTAACCTCTTCAAGTCTAGGGTTAACCAATATCTTTCCTACATATCCTCATCAACTGTGCCTCTTATGTCTTACCAACCCTCTACCTTGAGTGGCTTGTATTGAGTTAACATCTTTTTTTTGGCCTTTTTTCATCATTTTCAACTATTTTCATCTATTATGCTTTTCTTTGTATTCTCTCTCTCTTTTTCATCTTCTTTTACTAATCTTTTATTCTCTTTCTCTTTCTCTTCCTAATCCATTATTCTTTGTATTCTCTCACTCTCACCTTCTCTTACTAATCCTTTATTCTTTGTATTTTTCTCTCTCTCTTTCACCTTCTCTTCTTTTTTTGTGTGCCATGTCCTTTCAGGATGTTGGCAATCATGGCTCTCCACCTTCCTGTATCTCTTGCAGTTCTCAACACATTTCTTCCATCTGCTTCCTCCCCCAGGCCACGTTCTGTCATCCACTTGCTTAAGCCTGCCAGTTATGTCACACATTGTTTTCCCCTGTCTCTCTTTCCCTCTATTCAACCCATGAGTATCAGATTCTCCAGGCCCTCCTTCCTTCCTCATTATGTGTCCCAGAAACTTCAGCTGCCTCTTCCTGATGTTAAGTATAAGCCTCCTCCTTATTTGCATCGTTTCTAAGAACTCGTTGTTGCTCACATGCTCAGTCTATGATATCCTTAACATCTTTCTGTAGAACCACATCTCCATCGCCTTGAGTCTCTTCTTCATCTTTGAGGAAATCGTCCAACATTCGTTGCTGTAAAGAAGGACAGATGTCATGTAACAGCTCAGTATTCTTTTGTTTGTTACCAAAGAAATCCTCCTGTCTCGCAATACTCTGCTCAACTTTTGGAATGCATCCTTGGCCATCCTAATACATCAATGGATCTCAGTGTCGCACTTACTGTCCTCTGTCAAAACGCTTACCAGACATTTAAACTTCCATGTCTGCTTGATTTTAGTATTCCAACCTGTAAATAAGATTTCAGGCTCATCCTCTTGCTGACAACTATGGATTATTGTTGTAATTTATGCTTAGTCTCTTCTTCTCACTCTCCATCACTGCCTTCTGTAGGAGATTTTGTAAATTCTTTTATGTCTCTGCTATCACTATTGTGTCATCTGCATATCTCATGTTCTTAAGATTGTGGCTGCCAATGTTAAATCCCGGTAGGGTTTCCAATTCTCTCAGAATTGCCGTGCTTTATAGGTTGAACAGGTCAGATGAGAAAATACATCCTTGATTTACGCCCGTTTCTATTTTTATATATTTACTGAACTCGTTCCCTATGCACATGCATGCTGTTTTCTGCCAGTATAGGTTCTTGATTATTCTGATATCTTTCCCGAATATATCAAGGTTGCTGAGCAGTTCCATCAGATACTTGTGGCTTACTTTGTCAAAGGACTTTGCATAGTCTATGAAACGTAGGTAAATGTCCTTCTCTTACTTATCTGTTATTCTTTTTCTTGCCTTTGCCTTTTTCCCCTTATTGTCTATCATTTGTTCCTTCTTCTTTCAGTTCTTATTTTATTTTACTACTACCTGTCTTCTTAGTTCTAAACCCCAGTTTCTTTATCTTCTACTCTTGCCAATGACATGCTTCCATATTTTATACATATTTATTCTCAGATATACATTTTTTTTTATGCTGCTGCTTTTTCTTGTTCCATGATGAAAGTAAAACATTAACCTCAAATAACATTTGTTTTACTACCAATAAAGAAACACTAAAGTCAAGAATTTCAGATTCATATTTGAGAAAGAAAAAAAAAAAAACAAGAAGAGAACTCTCAGGAGTGAACATCATCATTCAATGTCTTATTTGGCTGCTATCATAAAGTTCTGATTTTTGCAGATCACATGTAAGAAACTAGAGAAATATAGAAGCAGCATTTGGATTGAAATAAAGATTAATGTCTTAAGAAATAAAAGACAGAAAATGGATTACGACAACCTAACACTTTTCTTATGGTTAACTGTGTGATATTCTCTAAATAATAAAAGGAAGAAATAGACTTGAGCAGGTCATTCTTCTATGCATCATATCTCTTCAGGATCTGGGCGATCATAGCTCTCCACAATTTCCTGTCTTTTGTGTCTCTTGGGAAATTTTCTCCTTTTCTTATCTCTTTTAATCTCTGTTCTGCCAACCATTTACACAATCTCATTCTTCTTGTTCTATATTGCCTTGTCCCTTCAAGACATGAGCAATCATGGCTCTTCATAATTTCCTGTCCTCTGTGACTCCTAGTAAATTTTGTGTTTTTGCTGTCTCTCCAAATCCCTGTTCTACCAAACATTTCCACAAGCTCATTAGGCAGGCTTTTGCTGCTTTCCTCTCCTCCTCTTGTCTTCAATATGTCCAGTAAGTGTAAAAGTTTCAAGTAAATGATATAAGAGGTGAACTGAAATTGGTAATAAAATGCCTCAAGCCAAAACGGATAGCCTTCAGTATGAAAGTAAGAATTTAATGAGGAAATGCTGGAGGAGCATTTTAAAACACGAAAGTCAATGTCCTCAGCCATTCATTGGTGAACTGAATCTGATTTAGAGTATATCTATATATATATATAAAGTTGTAGCATCTGTCTGTCTGTTTGCTATCAAACTCCTCCTTTTGAAGATAGACTCCTCCCCCATAACCATATATATTCTGAAACTACATTACACAGGGTACTTGGATAAGTATATTTCATTGAAATTTTTTTCCCTTTGATATAAATTAAATTTAAATTTGAACAAGGAAATGACTCATAGGGTACTTGGATAAATATATTTGATTTTGTTGATTTTATTCAAAGAGGGTCTCCAGTGGGTGCAAAACCCTCACTGAATTTTTTTTCCCTTTGGTATAAATTAAACTTAAATATGAACAAAGGAATGACTCCTATGCAAAATATACAAGGAGAAAGCCAGAAGATGGAGGTCACATCAGCATGATCAGACTGGGACAATATGGACATCAAGTTGAACAAAGAAATCACAAATCATTGGGTAGTACTTTACCATACATACTTATTGCAACAATTCAACTGTCATATCAATGTTGAAATCTGCTCATCAATTCATTTAAACTGTTTTATGCACAAACCCCTTGACTGATTTTTTTCCCTTTGGTTTAAATTAAATTTAAATTTGAACAAGAGAAATATAGAAGGAGAAAGCCAGAAGATGAAGGTCACATCAGCAAGATCATTGGGTAATATAGAAAAGCATCATTTTTCTCCACAAATTATAACAATGATATAAAATCAATCATCATTTTCTTGCAAATAAACATGTAACACATAGCAAGGCATAGGTAATTCGGCTAATATATATACATATATTTAAATGTATAGATGCTCGAAAAATAATCGGCTTATGCTATCACTCCATTCTGTCCACTCCATCTGCTATGCTTTATCTGAACAAGAGTGAGATTAGACTAAAAATGGAGTGTTGTTTCCATACCTAGGTTGGGAACAGCTTAATCTTCACTTTCCTATCTTGATAGATTTCAAAATCTTTTACACAGTCTTGTGAAAGAAGATGCATTCACCATTCTACAATCACTTTCCCAAGCCTACACATCAAGTGTCTTTCCCACAGATGCAATGGCACAAACCTGTTACTACTCTATCACTGTTACTACTCTATCACTGTTACTACTTTATCACTATTTTCATAAATGTTTAGATGTACTCAGTTCATAAGTTTCACCAGTTCAGGTCTTTACTGCTACCACATGACATGTCATGCCACTTCCACACAGTTGAATCATCCTCATTTCCTACAAGTCTAAGCAGAATGTGCCACTCAGATAGCTTTTTCCTAAGGATTGCTATTTGGTGGAACAGATTTCCAAATGGATAATTCCCTGAAGACTACAATCTTAACATCTTCAAGTAATATCCACAAATTCTTCACTTCCAACCAACTCTATCTTGGGTAGCTCTCAAGACTTGCATTAGATGGACATTGGTATTAAATTTCATGTCTTTGATTTGTACACTGAAAATCTCCTTTTGATTAAAAAGTCAGTTGAAATTCTAATCTTGGCAAAAATTAGTAGCTAAACATTTTTCCCTTTTGATGTTGATATCATAAGAACTTTATTTTAATGATGAGACATACAGCCACATCACATCGTGATAAATAAAGTTAAGCAATGTTGATTCTGATCAGTATCTAGATAGGTGACCACTTGGATGTGTAATTGATAATGGCTTGGAATTGTTAATCACAAAGCCGAGTTCCAATTCCAGTTGGGTTTATTATATTCACTTACATGCAAATATCTTTGGGAAAAGTTTGAATACACCTCTTCTCCTCCAGTTATGGGTTAATTAGAAAGACTTTTATCACGAACTCATTATTATCCCTAAAACAAACTCTGGTTTTAAATAACCTTGTAAAGGGTTGATAAGCTGTAGAAAACAAATCTTTCTAATTCATTGTTGAAAAGGAGACATTTCTTTAAATAGAATGTCAATCTTTGTCTTCTGTCTTCTTGAAATTGCTAGATGAAACTAAAAGTTCTATGTTAACCATGTCTTTTCTCGAAATTCTTACTTGTGGAACTTTCTTCTGGCTTCTAGTTTTCCAGTCAAGATTGATCTTTAAAAGATTTAAATGTGATGTCAGTTGCTAGCCTCTGTCAACTAAATTCCTGTTTTTTTATTGTTCCACCCCTTAATGGTTTACTTTTGCTTGTATTCTTTCACACTCAATAATCTGCTGTGTCTTAGTGGCTTTATCCTTGTTTGTGGTGAAATGGTTAAAAAGAATGTTAATATGGTCTTCTTGGCATTAATTTGCTTTCATCAGTCCTTCAGCCATTAAATTTTCTATAGTTACTACTTTAACATTACTTGCTAATTTTTTGTCATCTTCCCGTTAACTGTTTCCCATCAATCCATCCAATGTTGCTCTACATTCACCATTTTGAAAAATCAGTTTTATGGGAGCCAATATTTAAAGCTAAAATTTCCCACTAATGATGAAAGCAAATGATGTGAAATGAAATGGAGAACAAAGTGTATACACCTTGTTTCACAGAAAGTATTCTTGATAAAAATAGGAAAGATAGGAACGATGCAAGGAGGTACTGCAAGGATCACAGGCACACTTTTAAAATATTCTGATTACTGTGGACATAGTGATCACCAAAAGGAACAATATGTTGTAGGTGAGATGATTAAAAGAATGTTAATATGTTCTTCTTGGCATTAATTTGGTTTCATCAGACCTTCAACCATGAAATAGTCTTAATTTTTCTCAAGACATAACAAATTGAAGTCTTAATGTTGATAATTTTTCAAATCATTATTTTAAAGAATCCATTTCTTTTTTCTTTTCTTTTTTGTTTTTGTGTTCATCAGATAATGAAACTTATGCAAATTAGCATTTGAGAGGCTTACAATGGAAACCAAATAAGTAAATCACAGTCTTCAAATTGAGTTAAATGTCGATCAATGACTTAACTTTCTTACTGAAAGAATTATACTTATATGGCTTTGTTCAGTTCCAGAAAGCTACATCACAGAACAATCAAACAGGTTTAAATACAATATAGCTACATTTTTTTAAATAATTTTTTCTTATATTAATGTTCCTCCAAGAGATTTATACTATTTACATTGTTTGAACTTCTGTCCTCATCTTTATTGCATTGCTATATTTAAAATATTTTGGCCATTGTATGCTCCGACCTTTTTCAGGTATACATTGAAATTTTGAACCAAACCCTTTATTTAATCCCTGGGGGTAGATTATTCTAATTCCACATGTCATGCCTTTTTTTGGATATCTCAGTTCCAGTTAATTCCCTTTAGTAACTCAACTCTTCAAGTTATTGTTCCCTCTGCTGTGACCAAGTATTGAATTCACAATTAGAACAACTACCCCCATGGACTAAATAAAGGGTTCTATTTGACATTTCAGCTAATATCACCTGAAAAAGGTCAGAGCATATAGCAGCTGAAGTGTATTGAATATAGCAATAAAGATGAAGACAACAGTCCGAACAATGTAAATAGTGTAAATAGTTACAATATCTCATCTCAGAAATAGAGACAGATGTTGAAGGTGAATATGGCAATAAAGATGAGGACAACAGTCCAAACAATGTAAATAGTGTAAATAGTTACAATACCTCATCTCAGAAATAGACAGATGTTGAAGGTGAATATGGCAATAAAGATGGGGACAACAGTCCGAACAATTTAAATAGTGTAAATAGTTACAATACCTCATCTCAGAAATAGAGACAGATGTTGAAGGTGAATATGGCAATAAAGATGAGGACAACAGTCCAAACAATGTAAATAGTGTAAATAGTTACAATACCTCATCTCAGAAATAGAGACAGATGTTGAAGGTGAATATGGCAATAAAGATGAGGACAACAGTCTGAACAATGTAAATAGTGTAAATAGTTACAATACCTCATCTCAGAAATAGAGACAGATGTTGAAGGTGAATATGGCAATACAGATGAGGACAACAGTCCGAACAATGTAAATAGTGTAAATGTTTAAAATACCTCATCTCAGAAATAGAGACAGTTGTTCATTCAAGCAGTGATGGTGCATACCCTGAATCTTTCATAAAAATTTAGGATTGATTGATTAATTGGTTTAATGGTCCATTAACTCCTTATGGGTCATTTAATGCCAAACTTAATTTTCTTGGAAGCTTTGAAGTTACAAAAATATGTTATTCTGCTTTCACAACTGAATGCATGGTAGATGATACTCAGCTTTTGTGCATAGACATGTTTGTGTGGGCATAATTACTAGAGGGGTGATATGTGTGTTTTATGTTGTACTTTTTGATTTCTTTGAGAAATTGTAGGATATTATATAGATTTCAGTTCTTTCATGTTGGTTGATTTTGTTTAACAGCATATCGACATCTGTGGGTTATTTAATGCCAAAATCTAAATATTTTGAACACAATTTTATGGCTTCAAATAAATTTATTTTGAATGCAATTGCATGCCTTCAACTACAGATAAAATGTTGATCATTTTACTAAAAATATGCATGGTTGGTAATTTTATATAAAAATGTACAGCTGGTACTTTTACTATAAAAATGTATTTTTACACATTCATAGTGTTTTGTTTTTATTTGGGGCTTCACTATTTGCTCGTAGCTGGGACCCTAACAGGTGCCACCACTCTGGATAAGAGCTGATCTACGATCAACAGCAATTAAGATGTGGTTCCATGACACTCAAAACTGCCAATCTCCCAATTGGTGGCCTTGTTGCCCGATCTAGTTATCGTCATACCCAAAACTATAAAAATTCAGGATGTGAAATTAGTAAATACCCAACACTTCAAATACCCTGGTATATGGATCAGTTATAACAAATTTAGTATAGAGGATAAGAAAATTGAACATAGAATAGGCTGTACTAGAGGCAGTTTCATCCAAAACTGCAAATTACTACAAAATAAAACATTAACCTGAAAACTCAAGTCATGTTGTTAAATAGTGTCATAGAGGTCAAGGATTTCATATGAATCATGTATGATGCCAGACAAGTTCATAAATATCTAAACTTAAAGCTGTATAGAATCACTTTGTTATGGTCAGGTACCTTGTACCACGGTGATAGTCCAAGGTAGAACCAATAAAGAAGAACTCGAACACGGATATGGGATAACACAGATATATTATAAACGGGAATATTTACAGAGAAGTAGAAAGTGTTAGTATGAACAATCAGGTTTAGTAGAGAGAACAATGTAGTCTCGACCAGTATCACTATTCCATTGTCTTGCAGTAATTGTCTGAACGCGACTCTGTTTCGGACTGCCTCTGACTCGACTCTTGACTCGACTTGAACTACTGACTCTACTTGAACTACTGACTGAGGCGCAGTATTTATTAAGTATGGAATAGTCCATTATTATCATTATGGGTAAGATCCCATAACACACTTTCAAAGATCAGTGGTTAAAAATTGCTTTGTGACAAAGATTATCCTTCTTTGAACCTTGTGGACTGGTGCTACAGAATCACAAAGAAAGAAATGTACCAAATAACAGAAACCATTTCACTTGAAGACTATCAATAGCAGCAAGACCTAAAGTGGATATCACATGTAACTCAAAGAGAAAATAATGACATAATCCAGATGTTAATGTTCCACACTACTTCAAACAAAAAGTTAGTAAGGAAACCCCCATCAATAGTAGAAAAACCAATAACAGCTACTGAACTTGAGAAACCTATTTTCCTGAAAAATTGTTTTAAGAGAAAGATTTTATAAATTTCATCTGAAAGCAGTTCTGGCTATCTGGTCAATGAATGCCAAATGTTTCTTTATGAGGAAACAACTAATATTATCATTACAAGGCTCGAGAGTTACTCAAGGTAGAGTGTTACTGTTAATATGTCTATGATATTATTGGAAAAGGAGGTTTTAAAAAGTGAATAGGTTGAATAGAACGATTGACTCTAAATATGTATGTATCATTTTATTGGTTTAAATCAATATATTAAGAAGTATGCACACATAAAGAATATCATTAACATCTTGAATTGAAAAACTTATTTAAAATTCTGAAAATTAGCCTAAACCTCACAATTTTAGCTTTCTTTCAACAGCATGTGTGTGTCCTTAAAGTACATAGAATCCTTCTGAAACTGTTAACATTGGGAATTTAAGTATCTGATGGCCTGTATATTTTCTTCTAACCTTTAAGATCCTTTGTTAGCTGATAGCCTAGATGTAAAGTAAATTCTATTCAAAGCCACAACATGAATATTCCAACAATTCCATCCACTGCAGAAATCAAGCCCGAAATGAAAGCAGAATTATTCCAACTAGCTTACAGCATGATTGCAAGTGGATGTGCAAGTGGATGCAATGGACGGCAGATCAGAATGAGAACTCAGAGAGACAAGTTTGAATTACAATCTAGTTCATTACATTCCCTTATATTTGGGATAGGTGGGAACCCATTTTTCTCCTCCCAGCTATGGGTTAAATAGTAGGATTTGCATCTGGAAAAATCATTGTTATCTCCAGAAAATTGTTAATACAATATTGACTCACAAAAAAATATAATTCTGGGTATGATGATAAACTACATCAAGCAGCAAGTTTTCTGATTGGGAGATTGGAACTTTTGAGGGGTTTGGAGCCACCTCATAATTGCTGTTGTTCCCAAGTCCAATTTGACATGAGGTAGGGTTAGGGTCCCATCTATAAGCAAATAGTGACCGACCTCCAAACTAAAGTATAAATATACAAATTTATACTAAATTAACCAACAATACATATTTATAGTAAATTGACTAACATTACATATTTACAATTGACCAACAGTATATATTTATAGTAAATTGATCAACGACACATACTTATCATAAATTGACTAACAATACATATTTATAGAAAATTGACCAACAATCCATATTTATAATGAATTGACCAGAAATACATTTTATAGTAAAATGACTGACTACATTTTATCTGTAATTGAAAGCATGCAATTGCGTTCAAAATATTTAAATTTTGGCATTAAATAACTCATATAGATGATATGCTACTAAAAAAAAAAATCAGCCAAATCAAATCAACCATAAAAGAAAATCTTTATTCTTACAATTGCAAAAATGATTAGGCTTTACATAATGCAGCAAAAACAAAATAATACCATAAAAACAAATCAATGAGGCATGATTTAAATTCTCCTGTAATTTCAGTGATATTTAGCAGCAGCTGAGATGTGCATTGGGATAACAAATTTCATTAGAAACAAAAAAAAAAGAGTATTTAAGAGTTGCATAATATAAGTCATCCTATATGGAAGTGAATGCTGGACAATCTCCTTAAAGATGATGAAGAGACTTGAAGCAACAGAAATGTGGTTCTACCGAAGGATGCTGAGTATGCCATAAACCAAACATATGAGAAAAAAAAGTTTGAGAGAAAATGGAAACAAAAAGGACACTTATACAAAAGATCAGAAAGAGGCAGTTGAAATTTCTAAGGCACATAATGAGGAAAGAGGAGTTGGAGAAGTTGACACACACAGGACCTATTAAAAGCAAGAGGAAAACAATGCATAACCTACCAAGTTACATGTAATCTGTAATTGAGAAATGAATTGGTTGGACTACAGATTATTTTTCTCTGATCAAGTTCCTCTCCAAGTGCACAATGAAGATCATCATGAAGACTAACAATTAAAATTCAACCCCATAAAAATTTAATATTGCAGGTTGACATATAACATTTCTGTTCTAGTTCTCCCCTCCTTTTTTTTCTTCTATTTGCTGTCTCCTTTCAGAATGTTGACAATCATGACTCTGCACAATTTCCTGTCCTTTGTAGACAGTAAATTTTGTCTTTTTGTTATTTCTTCTAAATCTTGTTCTACCATCCATTTACAAAAATGTTAAAAAATCAAAAGAAAATGGTTAAATTCATTACATCATGTTTTCAAAGATGTACAGTACATAAAACCATAACAATTTGATCACAATTTAAACAATATTCATTTATTAAAAAAAATATTTCTTTAATATTACTCACTTAATTTTGGCAGACTTTGAATTATGGCACCTTGTGTCCTCCACATGTTTTGACTGACCTTTCAACCACCTAATGAATATTCATGATTATTGTCAAATTTAAAAGCCTTGATAAACCAATGACATCCTTGCTTTTTTTACATAAACACATGCAACAAAATACATCTTACATTGCTTTGACA
>CAHIKZ030000272.1:940000-957500 GCA_903632075.3 Acanthosepion pharaonis
GAGGATGAAATGGAACTAATGTCTTTAATTTAATTACAAAATTAAATTCAAAGCTTTCAGCTTCCATTTTTGAAACATGGTTAGAACTGTGTAGCGAAAAAAAAACATCAATTTAAATCAATTAATTCATAATATATATATACATATATAAAAATACATTTATTCTTCTGAAGTTGTCTTACTACAAGAGGAGGATTTTTGTTACATAGAACTTTTGCGATAAAGAATTCTAATTATTATAATTTGCTGTTCAGACCAAAACCTGTTTTTTTTCTCTTTTTTCATCTGTTCTACACTTCAGGCTTCTTCAGGTTTCTGTCTGTGTACACGGTAATACATGGCATAATGGATTAAACCATTTTAATAACATATCTGGTCCCCTGGCAGTTGAGTTCAATCCATATGAGTGGTAGTGCCAAAACAAATCATATACTCTCTCTGCAGAATTCAGTGGAATGACACAGAAGTGAATAAAATTGGGGATATGAAATATTTGCACAGCATGAAAAACCAATGAGAAAATCTAACACTGGATTTAACAAAAAGTTTAGCTCAGAATTCTGAGAAGATTATCAGGTATGAAAACAAGTAACTGGAGAAGGCTGAATAATGGCTGAAACTGTGATTATGACAGTACTTAGATAAGGGACTTGTTGGGGATACCAGGTGGTGGAATCATGAAAGTGGACATGGTGTAATGGATAATGGCTCAGAATTGAAAATGAGAGAGCCAAGTTCTAATTCCAGTCAGTTTTGTGATATTCACTTACACACAAATATCTTTGGGAAAGGTATGAATCCACCTCTTTTCCACCAACTATAGGTTAATCAGTAGGATTTATATCAGTAAATCATTATTATCTCCAAAAATTTCTTACCATAAAAAATATTTATTTGGCTTTAAATAACCTGAAAAAAGGTTAATAAGCAGTAAAACAAATCAATCTATCTTTTCTGTAAATACTTTTAAAGTAATTGTTTTGATGAACTTTTCTCTGTTATTTTTATTCCCCACACACAAATTGTACATATGGAGACTAGTTAGAACTTAACAGAGACTCTGAGTGGTGGCTGTAGGGAAATGGTAAGTAAAAATGTGTTGTTTTGGTGTAAAGAATACTGTAGTTTGTTTGGGTTAGTGATTGTAGTTAGCTAGGATTAATTATAAGACAGATGAAGACTGGCCTTCCTAATGCCCCACTTTTTGGCCTTGTGAAACATTTTTGTATTTTACAAAAAAAATATTGCTTTTTCTATGGTATCTAGACTCTATGAATATAAATACAGAATGGCGGCAAGATCATGTCATTTTACACTTGAAATGGCTAGATGAAACCAAAAGTTCTATGTTAACCATGTCTTTTCTCACAATTCTTACTTCTGGCTTCTAGTTTTCCAGTCAGGATTGATCTTTAAAAGATTTAAATGTGATGTCAGTTGCTAGCCTCTGTCAACTAAATTCCTGTTTTTTTATTGTTCCACCCCTTAATGGTTTACTTTTGCTTATATTCTTTCACATTTAATCTACTATGTCTTAGTAGCTTTATTGCCTTGTTTGGGGTGAAATGTTTAAAAAGAATGTTAATATGGTCTTCTTGGCATTAATTTGCTTTCATCAGACCTTCAGCCATTAAATTTTCTTAAATTTTCTATAGTTACTACTTTACAATTACTTGCTAAATTTTTATTGTCTTCTAAGTCCTGTTGATTAACTGTTTCCATCCCATCCAATCCATCCAGTATATTCATCATTAAACATTTTGAAACATCAATTTTCATGTACTTCTTTTCCCAACTTACATGTTTCTCTTTGCAATATTTAATTTAAATGAGCTGCCATGTATGGAAGCAAAATTTCAAGCCAAAATTTTCCACCAATGATGAAAGCAAATAATGTGAAATGAAATGTAGAACAAAGTGCATACACTTGTTTCAGAGAAATTTTTCTCAGTATGATTCTTGAAAAATTGGAACCATGCAAGGAGGTACTGCAAGGATCATGGACCCATTTTTAAAATAGCCTGGACATAGTGATCACTGAAATGAACAATAAATTGTGGAGTTAATGGCATCTTCAGGAATAAACACATTACTCTTCAGCATTGTGGCTTATGGCAGGGTAAAATGTTTTGTCATGTCTCAAGGCAAATTACCTACAGGGCAACTTTGGGAACTCAGTACAGTGCACACAGCTGCACAGCCAAGATTATTCTGAAGTTCTGTAAAGTGAAATTTGACCCTTGGCTCTTCTTCAGCCCAGACCTGAACCCACAAAACTTTTATGTGCACTGTTTGGTAGCAGACCACTAACAAGACCTTTTACCTGAACATCAATGTCATCGAGGTTGCTATTGAAGTAATTGTGGCTGAACATATCCAAAGATATTGTGAATCTTTTGACTCTAACTGAAAATAATAGAAGCTACATGTAAGAAGTCCTTTCATATTCTATATAAGATTTATGAATGTCCTTTTAGTATTAATAGTCTTATTGATGGATAATAAATGAATTTTGAAAGTTGCAGCGATTTTGTGAGGTCTGCTTCCCCACTCTGTAGTTAAGTCACTTTCATATCTTTCGACACTGTTTTTAATATCCTGCATCTTTTCGTTCTGTTTACATTCAGAACACAAACTTGTTCAAATATTTTCTTGTCGGTCAATCCATTTTTCCTGTCCATATTTTGCCAATGTTTTCAATTTCATTTTTGATTGTTCTTTGATCTCTGTTCAATATATTTGTTTTGTTCCCATGACTCAATAACTTTAGAATATGTTTTTAGATTAACTTTCTTACAACCTATATATAATTTATTTTTATATATATATATATATATATATATATATATATATATATCAAACACACACACACACATATATACACACACACGTACATACATATTAAAAATTAAACAGTATCAGTTCCTTTTATGTATGTTTATTTACAATGTAGTGAATAACCATCAAATAAAAGTTATTGTAAATTTTTTCTAATAAAAGGTATTAAAACCTGAAATTCACTTCATATATTTACCATAAATATACATATATCCTGGTAAAATTACCATTATCAGTTGATTAAGACAGTTTTATATATAAATATATTGACATACGATAAATCCTTGCATATATATATATATATATATATATATATATATATATATATATATATATATATATATCAGAGGTGGCTACACACTCATCGGAACTTCCAATCTCTAACCAGGGGCCTTATTGTACTTTAACATCATACTGAGAACCCTAGCAGGACTTAAGTGTCACATATGCCACAAACATTAAAACTGAATGCGGTTGTTGGATCCTTATACATCAAAATTAACAGGAAAGTCCATGATATATATATATATATATATATATATATATATATATATATATATATATATATATGTGTGTGTGTGAAAAAATATAAATATATGTAAATATAAATGATAATATATGATAAATATATAAATATTTATAAATATAAAAGTGGACACTGAGGCTCAGCAACAAGTCTATTTCAAACTTATTTTAAAACTATATATATATATATATATATATATATATATATATATATATATATATATATTCTACTGATCAGTAAAAATAAAACTAATAAAACTAATTATATATTATTATACTAAATTTAACACAACCAACTTAATCATATTCAATAACAGCATTCGTCAGATCATATGCCTTCATATGACTTCAATGTTCACTTTTATAATATATATATATATATATATATATATATATATGATCCGATGAATGCATCTAATCTTGAAATAGATTGCTGCTGCTGAGTGTTGGCTTCAGTGTCCACTTTTATATTTACATATGTTCTATCCCTGTTATTAAGCACTTTAACACATAAACATAGCATATCTTAAAACTATGTTTTATCATATATATATATATATATATATATATATATATATATATATATATATATATATATATATAATATAATTTAATTGATTTAATGGTCTGTAAATTTACATTGAGCACTATTTTGTAAAAATAAAAATATCTATAAGAACACTGGATTATATATCTTACTGTTTCTTTCTTTTTATTTATATATACATATATATCATATATGTATATATATTTTCTTTTCTTACTGTTCTTTCTTTTTTATTCATATATTTTATCATATATATACATATATATCATATATATATATATATATATATATATATATATATATATATTCCCTACTAGTCCCAGTAAAAATAAAACTAATAAAACTAACTATATATTATTATTATACTAAATTTAACACAACCAACTTAATCATATTCAATAACAGCATTGTATATCAGTTTAAATGTCCTTTGGGAGACTGTATCTCTGACAAAAAGTAAGTATATATGTCTGTTTGATGACCACAAGATTATCAAGAAATCTTATACTTCATTTGTTGCTTGCAATTTCTATTGCTAAAATCTAAAAACACACTCCTGTCCACTTTCTCAATACAGAAAAAATACTTGTTGACAAAACCAATATACTATACCACGAAAATAATAAACAAAAACTTCAAATTCTTGAGGCCTTCTATGTCAAAAGCAACAAACCAGAATTCAATAAAATTTATTATGAGTGTAGCAGCAATATGTTGAAGTGCATATAACAAACATTTAATGCCATTTTGCAAGTTACCAGTTTCTGGTCAGCTCCCTTATATTGGGACATTTGTTTTGCAAAAAATTCCATAGCTACAATGAATAAATTTAAAATGTTTAAAATAATTATAACACATGTTTTTAAAAATCACCATCACAATGAAATGCAGTTTTTACCCCTGAGGATGATTTTCAAAGAAATCTGAAGTACTTGGGTAGGAAAAAACTATGGCACCTTCCTTGATGAATTTCATTTTAACATCAAGAAACTGATTAGAGAACAAGAAAGGATCAGAATAAATATAAGTACACAAAATATGTCTATATTATTCGATGCAACCTGTTTGATTGAAGATATGCATTATATATAAAATAATTTAATTGGTCAATGATTGTGGGGAGTAAGGAACGAATTTGTAAACAGTCGCTATAATAATGCAAGTCTCTCCTTGTTCTCTGAGTGACTGGAGTATTTACGAAAAAATAAATACACAAACATTTGCCTTTCTCTCTGCCAGGCGTCAATGGCCTAGGGGTTACAATCTCCAACTTATACCAAATCGGTCAGGTTTTGGTCCTGGCCTGAAGTGATCAGATGTCTAGCCACAATGATGAGCTGTGATATGGCAAAACAGTCTGTCTGGATGTATATATATATATATATATATATATAATTTTAAGGTCTGCTATATTTATGGTTGAAAGTCTTCGATATCAGAGGTACTCTATATAAATATAAAAATGGACATTGAGGTCAACACCAAATAGCAATAGAGTGAAACAGACTGCTGCCACTTGGTATTAATCTCAGTGCATATTTTCATATATATATATATATAGACACAAACACACACACGCACACACATGTCCTTTGGTGATATATGACAAAGTACAAAGTGTCTTATATATTTACCTATATACATATACTATATACTGTCTACATATATATAAAATTGTCTTTGTCTTATAGGTTTATCATGTAGACATATGTGCACACACAAGAATCCTTTGTCTTATTCCTATATTACATTTAAAATATCTTAATGTGTATGCATGTATGTGTGTGTATATATGTGTCTGTATATATATATATATATATATATATGTGTGTGTGTGTGTGTGCATATGTATTTGTGTGTGTGTGTGTGTATTTTCCTATTTACATATCAGATACATTTCTAGACATTCCTACCAGCAAATTTCTTTTGCATGTTTTTTTTTGTCTACGGCATAAGGTTTTATTTTTTTATGTCTGAATGAATACATGCAACGTTCGTGTTGTTATCTCGGCTGAATGAAAACTTACTTTTCACTGCCATTGTAGTATTTCAACAAACAAATCATTTTAGCTAACAGCATTCAAACTTAAATTCACGTAGGAAAATGAAAAAAAAAATCAACATGTTTTTCAATGGAAGCAGCGGATGTTCTTGCACCTGTACAAGATTTTGACACTTTACCAGCATCAAACTTTCAGTATAGAAAATCCTGGTTTGCATTAATGTCTAAAAATGAAAACAATGAAATAATGCACATTGAATATAACCAGTTAAGTTAGATCTGAATTTCCCATTCTCAAATATATTTCATTTTATCTATCCATTGGTAAAAACATTAATATACAGGGTGCAATGGCTAAATTGTAGCCATTTTATATATTTAATTTTGCTTATGCACATTTTTTGTTTTTGATTTAGTCAACTGCACAGTATAGTAGGGTCAGTTAGGCACCGTCTGTTAAGAAAAAGTGCTCAATGATGCAATTCACTCCACTAGAAATTTGAAAGCAGCATACTGTACTACTTGGCATTTCAGAGCATTTAGCTGTCAATCTGAGGACAGTTCATAGGTTTCAGAAAGAGTTGGATGAGTCTAATGGTGATTATAAATGTGTTTGGAGTTATCACTAGTGATGGCGATGTTATGCCTCCATTCATCTTCCCACGGGGCCTAAGACTCAACATTAAGACTTATATCAAGTGCCTTGAGGAAGTAGTGCTGCCCTGAGTCAAGACAGTAGCTGCTGGAAGATCCTATATCTGGCAACAAGACTCTACACTATGCCAGACAAGCAGGAGAACCAAGTCATGACTATCAGATAATGCTTGCGACCATATCACGCCTTGTATCTGGTCACTTAACTCCCCCAAACTGCAAACCCCTTGATTATTATGAGGGGGTGCGCAGTTGAGTGAGAGAACTCAAACTCCTTGTAACACCAAAACAGGAAGTGAAGGCAAGGATTATGGCAGCATTCACCAACTTAAATAAGGAGACCATCCAGAAGAGTTGCAGGAGATTCCAATGTCTTCTGGAGGCCGTAGTTGAAGGCAATGACGATTTTATTGAATAAATTTACTCTTTATTATTTCAAGATATTTTTGTATATTTTTCTAAATATATCTGTTAAAATAGGATGTCAGCATTATTTTCATTTTTGTATAATTTAGGTGGCAATTTATTAATCGCACACTATATATGAGATAACGATATATATTTTTATATATCAAGAACAATATTGGGGAAATTGTGTGACAAAGTGGACAAGTTTACTTCTGACATAGTTTATTAGACTAAATTTGTTATGGTGGCACATCTATGCATTGTGCACAAATGAGGGATTTTGAAAATTTTATTTTTTCAAAAGAAAAAGCCAATGGCAATTGTATTGAATAAATTTAGTATTTCAAAATATTTTTGTGTAATTTTGCTAAATATATCTGTTATAATGAGATGTCAGTGTTATTTTCATTTTTGCGTAATTTACGGGACAATTTATTTATTGCATCCTATATTAAATTTATTTAAATTATTTGCAGGCAGACTTTTGTCCTCACTTGTCTTGTTATCAAAACCTTTTTTTGTTGTCATTATAAAATTTTGCTCTTTGGGTCCTCGTCAGGCATATATCGGTCCAGAGAATTCCAAACTGAAACCTTTATTTGCTCCATGGGAGTAGGCTGTTTTCATTCTACTGTCTGTATCTAGGGATATCTCATCTTGTTCTTACTTTTAATTCTGCTCACTTATTGCTTGACCTATTTCTAATAGGCCAAATTACATGCTACCCAGCCCAGGGATTGAAATCTCAATTACTATGTCACAAAATTCCCAAATCAATGCTTTAATCCACTAGGCTATTTTTATGTAGATTACATTCAAGTCCTTAAGTTCTTCACAGGGAATTGTTCTAAAGGACAATAGCCTTGTGGATTAAAAGATCTTAGTTTATGAATTTGATGACATAGTAATTGTGAGTTCAATCCAGGCAGTACTCATTGGAAACAGACAAGCAATAACTGAGCAGTACTAAAATAAGTATTAGACAAGATATCCCTAAATAGTGACTGAGGAATAAGAACAGTCTGCTCCTGTAGATTAAATAAAGTGTTCAGTTCAGAATTCTCTGTAGGTTATACATATTGATATAAAACAGATAAAGGATGGAGGGCACAACAGCCAAAATGTTGAGATAGCAGCATCAAGGATGAGCACAATAATCTACATGTAAATAGTGTAAATAATAATAACTTCTCATCTAAGAAATTCAAACAGAATTTAATATATACAGGTTCAGTTCAGAATTCTTTGTAGGTTACTCAAATTGATGTACACCTGATGAAGACTGAAACATTGTGATAGCAACAACAAAGATGAGGACACTAGCATGCATGTAAATAGTGTAAATAATGATAACTCCTCCTCTTCCTCCTCAGACAGAATTTTATATTTTGAGTCTTGAAAATGTAGGGAAATTATATGATACCAATCTCCCAAGCGGAATTTGGTTGTACTTATCTAATTTGGAACTGTTCTATTTGGATGCCAGAGATAATTTAATCACAAATAATTTTACAGTCTTTATAGAGAAAAATGTTCTGATGGTAGCTGTGAAAAGAAAAACACTCACTGAAAAATGCCTAATTGAACTAATAATGCAACAAAGAACAAAGTTGTAAGTATCAAAGATAAAGAATTTAAAGTGACAACAAAATTATTGTTAATTTGTTTAAAGATACTGAATAGAATGCTAATGTAACAGTGAGAAGTTTTATTTGAATTTTCAATAAAATACACTGACAGAAAATAAATTGGCAACACCCTAAATTATCTATTTCATTTTACTCAAAATAAAATATACAAGTAATCTAGCTGGATTACAGTAAATGATCACATATACAGATCAAAATAACTTCCAGAAAAAGAGATGTGTCAACAGCACTCACACTCCATATGTTTTTTTTTTACTAATGTTCACCCAATACAGTGCCCAAGAGCCACTCAAAGTAGAGGGTTACTGTGTGGACTTATATAGGCATTGGAAAGAACAACTGTTAGAAGTATAGTGCTGAAGTAGACTTTAGAAAGAACCAAAAACACAATCCTAAACAGGAAACAAGGGATAAACCTTTTCAAAAGACCGAAGAGGAATGTGAAACAGATGATAGGTGAACCTATCTACACTTATTGGTGAAGGAGAGAAAAAAAATGAAATAAATAGCAAATGAAAAAAAATTCAGAGTTCAGGCACAGACGTTAGGAGTTGAAACAGACTTTAGAAAGAACCAGAAACCCAATCCTAAACAGGAAACTAGGGAT
Source organism: Acanthosepion pharaonis (assembly GCA_903632075.3). NCBI lineage: Eukaryota > Metazoa > Mollusca > Cephalopoda > Sepiida > Sepiidae > Acanthosepion > Acanthosepion pharaonis. Next base: position 949,231 of record CAHIKZ030000272.1, read on the forward strand.
AAACCTCTACTCCTGTTCAAATAACCAGTGGGGAGTGTGAACAAGATGATAGGTATTAGCAATTTAGAATGATAAATAACTCCATGTGGATTTGTTACTTGGAATGAGACTCACAATACCAAGTTCAAATTCCAACTGAGTGTATTGCATTCACTTTCTCATAATACCCTTAAGAAAGATAAAAATCAATCGCTTCTCCTTCTTGCTATAGATTAAACAGCTGAGCAGACTGGTTTCTCTTGCCTTGAGGTGGCAGCTAGATGAAGAAAAGGAAAACTGAATTCAAAACCAGCCTATGAAGGAGTGATGCTAGAGTTGTGAAATCTTGCTTGCATTAATTTCAACTGTTCAAAGATTTCAAACATAACTAGTTGTGACTCCTCTTGAAAATCAAGTTTTTGTAATGCAAAAGGTATTGTGTTTATTGACAATCTTCAAAGGGGCCATACTATCAAAGGAGAGTACTGTACTAACTTGCTGAGGCAGTCGCAAATGCCCAGGAAAACTGCTGAAAGGTGTCTTGTTTCATCAGGACAATGCTCCAGCACAAAAGTCCTTGGTTTCAATGGCTACTGTGTGTGATTGTGGCTTTGAACTGGCTGATCACCCTAACTATTCTCCTGATTTGACTATCATCTTTTCCCCAACATAAGAAAACAGTTGACTGGAAACTAGCATCATAGTGATGTTGATGTCATTTTTTAGCAACAAGGTAACAGACTTCTTCAAACAATCAGATTTCAGTTTACCTGGAAATAATCAATGCAGTTATTAATAAGAAGAGTTGAAATTAATGCAAGATTTTCCAGCTCAAGCATTGCTTCTTTATAGTCAGCCTATGGAATTTTCAGTTCACTCTTGTAGCTAAAAACTACCCACTGGCATGAACATACTCTACAGAGGTGAAAATAGACATCATTCTTCAGGGTGATGCAAATTTTATTTTCTGTCAGTGTACTTGCTAAAACTTAAAACTGAATTAATTGCTTTTACATCTATACACAATTGAGTTAAAAGAAACAAAAAAAAATCAAATTCATTTTTATCAAAATTTCACATGTAATAAAAACTGGGATTTTGAAATTGTAAATACATGTCTACAACTTTGTGCTTGTTTTCTGTTTGTGTTTCAATGCACATGACCTCTTTTAAACTTTGGCCAATAACTTTTGTCTGGTTCTTTTAGTCAAAACAAATAAACTTGCTTTCACTAATTTTTCAAGTTAATGAACTGCAGAACTAATGGTGTTTTTCAAATTTAATTATTTTTGATTAAAAAAATACACATTTTTAGAAAGTCATCCATTTTTTGCATTTTCTTTATATACATTGTGTACTGAAATAAGAGTTAATCACTCAAAATTTTGATTATAGCTTAATGATTATATTTTTATTGCCAAGTTGTACCAGTCAGATATTTTAAGTTAATTCTTATAATTTGTAATCATTAGCTTCCTGTATTGAATGACATTGCCCTTCATTCTGCATCATGTTAAAAAGAAACACACAGTTACTGGTCATCCAAAGATAATCAATTTGTATTGAAATTAAATAAAAGAGAGACTCAATGTTTCAAACAATTTGCTTCCTTGCTTCCTTTCCCAAAATACACCCAAGGCAAAAACAATACTAGATTCTGTACAAGAATTTTTTTCACTGAGTTTGTTCATTGGATACTTGAATAATTTATAATCTGTTGTGTAGAGACTTCATTGTGTTAAATATTTAAGTGATAAGTTCTTTCTTCTTTAAAATTCATTGTCTGATGATAAACTACATCTGGCAGCAAGTCCTCTGATTAGAAGATTGGAGGTTTTGAGGAGCATGAAATCACCTCTTAATTGCTGTTATTCACAGATCCAGACCAACCTGGGGTGGGAGCTCCTCTTACGGTTCTAGCCCTAGGCAAACAATGAAACCCTGCCAAACAATATGAAAATAATGAAAGTATAAAAATTCACTTTTATAATAAAATTGCAAACAATACCTATTTATAGTAGACTTACCAACCATACATTTGATAGGAAAATAACCAACAATACATTTTTATCTGTAGTTGAAGCCATAAAATTTTGTACAAAATATATATTGATTTTGGCATTAAATAATGCATAGAAGTTGATATGCTGCTAAACAAAATCAACCAAATAAACAACATGAAATTAATCTTTCATAACATTAATCCATAAAATATCCAGCAATTTCTTAAATCAAAAATGTTCCAAAATATAACTTCAACAAAACTACAACATAAAACACACATATCACTGACTCTAGTAATTATTTACATGCAAATGTACAAAAGCTGAGTTTTATCTACCATGTATTCAATTGTGAAAGTAGAATAATATATATCATATTTTTATTACATCAATGCTCCCAAGAATATAAAATTTTGACATTAAATGACCCATAATGAGTTGATGTGCCATTAAAAAACTAACTTTTATAATCCATCACCAATAAGACTGTGTAAAAGCTTTTGAGTTCTAAAGGTTGGAAAGTGAGGATTAGGCATCTCCAACCCCCCGATATATATATATATATATATATATATATATATATATATATATATATATATATATCATGGACTTTCCTGTTGATTTTGATGTATAAGGATCCAACAACCGCATTCAGTTTTAATGTTTGTGGCATATGTGACACTTAAGTCCTGCTAGGGTCCTCAGTATGATGTTAAAGTACAATAAGGCCCCTGATTAGGGATTGGAAGTTCTGAGGAGTGTGTAATTATTTTCAGATAGAGTGTAAAGGAACAAAATAAATAAAAAGACGAGTGACAAAACTATTCCTAGCCAATGTTTCATCTTCTAAAAGAACTTTATCAAGTCAATGTAGGATTTATTTTGTTACATGTGTTTATATACAAAAGCAACGATTCCATTAGTTTACAAAGACTTTTGAATTTAAGAACATTCATCAGGTAGTTGTGAAAGGTCATTCAAAACATGTGGAGGGCACAAAGTGCTATAATTCATGAATGTCATTGGTTTATCAAGGTTTTTAAATTTGAGAACATTCATGAATTATGGCACTTTTGTGTCCTCCACATGTTTTGACTGACCTTTCAACCACCTGATGAAAGTTCATGAACATTCTCAAATTCAGATGCCTTGATAAACCAATGATAATCCTTGCTTTTGTATATAAAAATATGCAACAAAATAAATCCTACATTGCCTTGATAAAGTCTCTCAGAGGATGAAATGTGTCATCTAAGAATAGTTTTTCCTCTATAATCCTTCATATATATATATATATTAATCAATTCACCCCAAGCAGGGCAATAAAGCCACTGGGAGTGAAAGAGAATGAAAAAGACTTTAGAAAGATTTTAGAAAGAACCGGAAGCTCAATCCTAAAAAGGAAACAAAGGATAAACATCTAATACATGAGTCTCATAAACCATTAGGCTTGTAGGGGAACATGTACTTCAGAGTTTTACTTCTCTTAGAGTGGTTGCCATCCAAGGCTATAGGGCCCAGACTGGTGGGAGAAGAAATTGATTCATACCTTTCCCAAGAGTATTAGCATGTAAGTGAATATAATGAACTTGAATGGAATTTGAACTCAGATCTCTGATTTCCCAATCTGAGCCACTATCCAAGTCTCTAGCATGACTCCAAGAAATAACCCTCTACACTTGTACAAAAGACCGGGGAGACATGTAAACCTGAGGATAGGTGAACATATCTACTCCCATTGAGGAAAAAATAAAAATAGATATTCTATAAATTAGTGTTCACACTGAATATCTATTACTAAAGTATGTACACAAGAATATATTGTTCAGGTTCAAAGCACAAGAAAATTATGAATCTGACATTTTTAAAACATTTTTTAGACTGAAAATAATGTAAAGTTAAAAAAAATTACGTATTTGTTTTTTTAGAATTTTAAACCTATGTAAGTCTAATATATGTTTTAGGCATTTTGTTTCTTTCAGGCATTTTATAAATATGTAAGAATAAAAAAATATGGGGAATAACTATTTAGATTTATTTGTTTCCGAAGTAACGCTATAAAAACAGACATATTTATTTAAAACAGAGAAGAAAATAGACCAGGAGAAGAAAAAAAAAATAATTACAGTCACCATAAATGGTAATTTGAAGAAGAAAATATATATTCAGAAAGGGGTAAGAAACAAGACTGGAAAAATCTGGCCGGTTTCTTAGCTCAATCAAAAAAATAAAATAGCTATGTGCCATGACTAAAAAAGGGAATTTGAGGACTTTTTGTCTCATAAGTTTACTTATCGAAACTCATTTTAGATTTTGGAATTTTAAAATGTAACTTTAAATTCATTCATAAATTTTACTCTCTGTCCAAACCATTTCATTCGACAAAAGCTTTGTCATTCAAAACCATATATCCTGACCTCTCTTCACAGCTTATTTCTTACCATCTGCAAATATTCCAAACATTTACCATTATCTAGAGTTCCTTGCTTAAATCTTACAGCAGAAATTGTAATTATTATTATTATTATCATTAATAGCAATAATTTAATATAAACATCTTTATTGAAAATATTTTTGTTATGCGGATTAAAATCTATTTTATTGCAGAGTTTTATTAGTGGTTTTAAACTTGTATATAATTCATTATCATAATGACTTAGCAGAAATATACAGTGTAACCCGGATATAAGGGAGTTGTCGGGACCGGAGAAGAAGTCTTTCTCTTATATCCGGATTTGGTCTATTTTATATACATTAACACAGGCTCTAATTTGGGACCAGAGAAAATCTCTCTTATATCCGGGTTTCTCTTATATCCAGGTCTCTTATATCCGGGTTACACTGTAGCACATATTTTATTTTAATATACTTATAACAGCAAAGATTTAACTTTTTATTTGGATTTCAGCTTGTTTTTTTCTTTTGTAGATTCTAGTTACTAATTTAAAATACTTTTCTTGAAAAACCTATTATTATTATTGCTTTGATATTTATTAGATTGCTATATCAAATTCTTGCTTTACCAAGGGAGGCTAGAAGTTGTTACATGCCCAAAGATGACAGTGCAAACATATATATCTCAGCTAATTTATATTTACCATATTAAGTTTCTTGTGAATCTTATTCTCTCTCTCTCTCTCTCCTTACCATTTTCCATCACTAAAGAGGCTAGAGAAATTAGACATCAGCAAGTCATAATTTCTAAAGTTATCTTTTTCTTGTCTTTTTTTTTTTTTTGCACTAACTCTTGATAATAGTTTGTTTTTCTCTCAACCACAACATTTGGTTTGTTATGATTATATTAGTTGCTAGGATTAAAAAATACTGTTCATTGGTTGGGGCGGGGAAGGGGAAATAAAAAAAAATACCAAACCAAATTTTTATAAGCACTGTGAACTCAAAATTTTCATAACCAAAGAAAAAAAAAATTGATAGATGTCAACAAAGAGAGATTCAGTGCATATAGAGTAGATATGTGTAGAGGTAGATATGTTTATACTGACTCTGCTAGATGCAATATTCACTTATATAAATATAAGTGTAAGTTTAGTTAAAGGTTTGTGTGTGTGTGTGTGTACATAAATGTGTACATTGGTGTATCATTATATATATATATATATATATATATATATATATATATATATATAGGATTAATACAAATATAAAATTTGCAGATTGATTCAGCATCTAAACTTTTGTAAACAAACCCTTTTTATAACTGTTCTGTCCACTCATCAGAAGGTTTCAGTAAACACTGATGCCAACACTGAGTGGTGACAATCTGTTTCCGACTTGAAAAAAATCTTCACACTTATATTTACTTGTCCTCTATCCCAGATATTGAGCACTTTTAACTGATAATTATAACATATCTTAAAACTATATTTTAATATATATATATATATGTGTGTGTCTGTACATATATATATATATATATATATATATATATATATATATATATATATATATAGTTGAGACAGTTTGTTTATAAACGGATCGTCAGGAAAGTTTGGCTTTTGGCTTTGAAAATTTTGAGTTCACAGTGCTTATAAAATTTGTTTGGCCAAACTTTCCCTGACGATCCGTTTAGGTGAAACCTAGGTAGGTTTGTCTGGCTCACTAGGTGTATCTAGGTCTGCTCTACGGTTGTATTGAGCTCTTTTTGTTGTTAGTTGTTACTGTATCGGGTTTTTTCTTTGGGCTTCAGACCTGCATCTGTGTGATTTTTTGTCGGCAGAAGTTCATGTTTGTAGCTCTTTCTTTTTTAAAACCTTTTTTCCTAGAGATTGATTTGATTAGCAAATCAAAATTTGAGGTTTTTGAAACGAGTCTAGTTATCTATATTTATATGTATATATATGTATATATATATATATATATATATATATATATATATATATATATATATAAGCATAGTACTGTAAGTCAACCCCTAAGATAATATTTAAAATAATTATCTTTTTTCCAGATAATCAACAAATCTTAATTAAACTATATATTCATTAAGAAAACACTTTATTAAATGAATTTCAAGACCTTTCAAAGATTTTTATCAAGCTCGAATAAAAAAATATTAATTCAAAATTAAGATGTATGAATGTAAGTGACCTCTTACATTTACACTCTGTATTTTTTTACATGGTTGCCAATCAAAATAATTTGATGTGCACATGTAAAAATCAAAATGACCCATGTTCATTTTTTTTTGGTAAACTGTCTGTGTATACTGCAGTCAAACAATATAATTCAATGTTTATGCAAAAGTGTGCAGTTAGAGACTAAGTTTAAAAAAATATATATGAAAAGATCAAATGAACTTTCTGAAGCTTTAAAAATCATATAGTCGAAATGTATAATGATGGAGAAGGCTAAAATAATCTATTAAGACAATCTGGAGTACACTTCTTCACTGTGTAACAAATCATTGATAAATGTAAGGCATATGGTATGACAGCATCACAATGAAGAAGTGACCATCTGTGAAAAATGTAAGCATTTTGGTATGACGGCATCACAATCAAGAAATTGCTGACCATGAAAAATAACAACCAGAGCAAATAGACACCTAATTTGAACAAGCCTAAGCAAATCCTGTTATAACCTTTGCAGTTCACTAATGCTCACTGGCCAATGTTGGAATCAATGTGCACACATCTCCAGTGCAACAAAATCTGAACAATGCTGATCTTCATGGCAGAATGCCTAGAAAAAGCCACTGCTTACAAAATAGCACAAGCATGTTCACCTCAACTCATATTAATAAGCTAGAAATATTCTGGCAAACGGTTTTATGGTCAGATGAGACCAAACTAGAACTTTTTGGGTGGAGCAATAGGTGATATATCTGACGAGCTCCTAATACGACTTTTGAAGAGAAGAATTTGATACCAACCATTAGACATAGTGGTGACAGCATTATGATTTGGGGATGCTTTGCTGTAGATGGAACAGGCAAAATAGCATGCATTGACAGCACAATGGACTTTGCAAGATATCAAGCAATTTTGGAAAAAAATGTGTTTTGTCTTCACTTTAAAAGTTGGGCTTAGGTTGGGGCTGGAACTTCCAACAATGAGCTGAAGTGATATGTCCCGGAAAGGGATATATTTGTTCAAAGTAGCAAAGTGGTTATGGACTACTGTAACCGAGTAGGACAATCTAGCAGGTAACCATAATGGACTGGTCCTCGTCGTAGTGGTAGGCATAGGCAATAAGCAAAGACTATAGGCATAGACAATAGGCATCCCTATACCTCCACATCAGTCTGTATTTATAGCTGACACCAGCCAATCATATTACTGTGAGGGGAAACCCAGGTGTATGCATATTCATTACATCATTAAGCATCAAAGCAAATCCACAAAAGAATGGGTTGGTAAAATGAAATTTCAAGTCTTGGAAGGGCCTAGTCAAAATCCTGATCTAAACCCAATTGAAAATCTGTGATCCAAGTGAAAGAAGGCAGTGCATGCAAGAAACCCAGGTAAAATGTAGCAATTGTCAGACTTTTGCTAAGAGGAATGGTCAAAAATCAGCACTCACTATTGTAACAAACTTCTTAAGGATTATAGAAAAATACTGGATGGCATTGTAACCTTAAAAGGAACAGGCACCAAATATTAAATTTAAGGGTTCACTTACATTTGCACGTCTTCATTTTTAATTGATATTTTTAGTCCAGTTTAATAAAAATGTTTGGAAGTGGTTGTAATTGATTTAATAAAGGTTTTTCTTAATGAATATATAGTTTAATTAAGATTTGTTGATCATCTGGAAAAAAGAGACAAT
>CAHIKZ030000272.1:962500-964455 GCA_903632075.3 Acanthosepion pharaonis
TGGTTCAAAGAAGTGTATCTATGAAAACGTATAAACAGAAAATATATTAAAATATTGGTTAGATTTAATACATTTTATATAATACACACACACACATTTTATATATATATATATATATATATATATATATATATATATATATATAAATGGACAAGGTCCGACAATTTATTTATTAAAAACATTTTTTATGTTTAACGTTGTTATTTATAGATACAAGTATTTAAACCAAATGCTCTGTTTATGATAAACAGTATTAAATAACATTTACCGCCTGAATGTAATAGAAATTTTCATATTAAGTATAGGATGCAGGTTCAAATCCTGTCAAAGAATGAATATTTTCTAGAAAATTTCTAGGACATTCAGGCGGTAAAATGTTATTTTTAATTGTTTATCATAAAAACATTTGCTTAAAATACTTGTATCTATAATAACGTTAAACATAAAATGTATAAAATATATATATATATATATATATATATATATATATATATATATATATATATATACACACACACATAGATGTATTAAGAGCTACAAAGGATAGGGAAATTTGAAAACAATGATCACTTACATTCTAAGGGGATATGACACATGAAGAAGTTATGTATAACATTTTACATTCAGAGATCAGAAAAGGTCACCTTCTAGTAGAAGAGCCTCTCTTTCAGCTGCTGAATGTATCAAAGGATAGGGGAAATAATGATCTGATATATATTTGCACTGTTCAAATGTCTTTGTTCTTCCTATTGCTGCCGAATACAACATATAACACATTTTAATTATTGTCCATGTTGTAAATATTCCCAAGTACAATTACTTAGAACATATCTGATACAAGGTCACAGTTATAGAGCATAAAGATGCAATTTACAAGCAACTGCTTGCAGGAATAAGTTATTGCCGATCTCTAAAACGTGTGGTTTTATCTTAGACCTAGTTATGCTCTTGAATATGTTTAAACAAGCTTTTCATCCAATGATATTTCTGTGTTTTTTTTTATTGCCCGGGCCTTTCAGAATATAGGTGATCCATACTCAGTACAGCTTCCTTTATTTTATCGTTTGTGAATTGGCATGGTTTCTTTGAAAAAGTGATAATGTTTGTTTTATTGCCTTAATTATAGTTCTGAATTCTTTTTCTTCTAGACACATATATATTTCAATATATTTTCTATTTATTAACTGGAAGTTCTCTGGGGTTCAAAAAAGTGTATCTATGAAAACGTATAAACAGAAAATATATTAAAATATTGGTTAGATTTAATACATTTATATAATACACTCCACACACATTTTATATATATATATATATATATATATATATATATATATATATTTGCACACACACACAGATGTATTAAGAGCTACAAAGGATAGGAAATTGTGAAGAGCAATGATCACTTACATTCTGAGGGGACATGACACATGAAGAAGTTATGTATAACAGAATATAGGTGATCCATACTCTAAGAATATAGATGATCCAATGCCTTAATTATAGTTTTGAATTCATAGTATTTCTTCTTCTAGACGGGCTTCCACCCATGGCTAGTCTGCCCAGCTGGTTAACACATAGCTTGGAGGAGAGATTTGATGTGCTAATGGAGAGTTTGATAGAAGCTCTTCAGCCTTGGTTGGCAATCTATCTAGAGATGGTGACTCAATGAAAACCCCTAGCAGCCTCATAAAGATATGTTGCCTGAAAAAATTTTATGGTTACATTGTTTAAACTGTTGTCTTTATCTTTATTGTCCCCAGGGACACATGGCCCAGTGGATAAAAGTGTTGTTTAAAGTAATCCAGTGGCTTGATATGAAGAGTTGTGAGTTCAAAACCTGGCCGCAAACAGAGGAACTAAAACTTGGAAACTTGACTTACTAAAGGGAAATAACTGAAACTGAGATATCCTTAAAAGGCACTTAGCATCTGAAACTAGAACAGTCTACTCCTGTG
>CAHIKZ030000273.1:5000-197500 GCA_903632075.3 Acanthosepion pharaonis
AAAAGGGAAGAGGGAAGAAATAAATGATTAGCTCATAACAAAAATAAATAAATAGAATGACCTAGAAATATACCAGGTAAGAGAAGGAAGAGATGTCATTTTAGACAGCAATGATCATCACATAATACGATCATCATAATTTTAAACTAATAATAAAATAAAAATTTGTTCCTGATTACCCACACTGTGACATATAAAAGAATGGTGATATATTGTAAGAGCCTGAATGCAAATTTATTGTGGCTGAACTCGTGATCAAGGCACCTTCCAGACATTTTCATTTCATCAGATTATTTTTTCTTTTAATCAAATTAGCATTCCCTGTGTCAAAACTGTGGTCTGTTTTGTTATGGTGAACAACCAATGCACTTTGTTTGTTGTTATTTAAAATGTCCCTTTTGTTTTTATATACTCTCTTGTTTAAACTTTTTGAGGTTTCTTCAATGTATGAATCCTAGCAATTCCTGCATTTGATAGTGTAAATTCCTCCAAGTTTTGGCTGGTTATTTCATTTTTTATTGATTAAATCTTTGATTGTTCTAGATTTAGTTGTGATAAATTCTATGTTGAGTTTAGATAAATTCTTTTCAGTTGTAGTTGTGATAGAGTTAGTGGATAGAATAATATATTTTTTGATTCAATGGGTTTTGTTGGTGAAGATATTTCTTCATTGTACATTTTAAAAGTTTTGTTTTGCACTGAATATGAAAGAAGTTAGGGTATTGAAGGTTCTTGAATGTATTTTCAATATATTTCTCCTCTTCTTGTAAATATTGAGGGCTGCAAATTTGAAGTGCTCTTAAATAGAATTCAATGATCATTATATATAAATACATTTTTTTTATTATTTATTCACTAACAGTCATTTCACACAGTATGATTTTTAAAATGGGCATTTGTTCTCCAAAGTACTCCATAAATGCAATAGCAAAAAAAGACTAAATATTATTGAAACTATTTACATCCAATAAAAACAAACATCAATAAAAATAATTATCGTCTACAATCCCACATTCTCTAATGTATATAATCAAAAACAAAAATAAATAAATAAAAACCACATCATTGCACATGACTGATAAACATTACCATAGCATGTAACCAAAAAGACTTCTTGCATTTAGATTATCTGATTCAATTTAAAAAATATAACAACACTAAAATGTATCATAGAAAAATACTTGATTTTCTTTACCTTACTTTACTCCTGAAACTGACTCATCAAAGTTGAAAGATCAGTGATCATTGATTTTCTATATTTTTGCATCTGCATCAGCCAAGTTTCTGGAATATTATTTGAAGTTTAGAAAAGATGATTCTCAAATTTAATTGACATAGAATGTCTATACTTCTTAATAAAACTTGTTTAAAATACACTGCTTATATATATATATATATATATATATATATATGCATGTGTGTGTGTGTGTGTGTGTGTTTAAAATAGGATACAGAATCTCAACAGAGTTTTTAAGAAATTTGAAAAATAGAAGAATCATTTCATTGAAACTAGATCTGATTATGGGTTTTGCCTTTCTAGGCTTCATCAAAATCCAAAAACAAAAGAAAGAAATGTGTTTGTGTGCATTTGTGTGTATTATTTAAGCATACACACAAATACACACACATTTCTTTCTTTCGTTTTTTGACCTGATGAAGCCTAGAAAGGCAAAATGTATAATCAAATCTAGTTTAATTTAAATGTGTTTCCATTTGTCAAATATATATAAGGTATATTTAAGCAGCAGGTCTTCATCCAAACAATTTTATTAAAATGTGTTGAGAAGGTCTGTCTGTTTAATTTTCTATTGAATTTTAAGAATTTTTGAATAAGGTGTTAAGTATTGTGCTCAAAGTTATGGGTAAACTGTCTAATGTTCATATTTTGTGATTGTTTAGTTCAAGTACTTTTGACCATTACAGCCATTATCAAGATCCAATGTGATGTCTGTTTGATAGAATTCCTTTGTCTACATCATTTTTGACATACAAGGATCAAGTAGCCCAGTTCTTAGAACCAACAGCCAGACTATCCACACATGTTATTTGATTATAGTGGTGAAGGCTTGTACAGAACCATCCACACTTTTTGGAAGAGCAGAATATGTGAGAACCAATCTGCTGTATGCTCATAAATGCCCCAAATGACCATCAGTAAGTTTTGAATTCAGAGTTGTCCTTCTCCTAGACTCTTCACTACCCAGTCTATCCTGCTGTTTCCCCATAGCAGGGGGAGAGAAGAGATAGATTCATACCTTTCAAAAGGGTACAGAGCATCATGAATGTAAATGAAGTTGACTAGAATTTGAACTCAGCTCTCCGATTCCTCAATCTGCCACTATCCACTAGCTCTCTTTTACTCACTCACTCTCTCTCTCTATCTATCTATCTATCTATATATATATATAAATATAAATATATATATATATATATATATATATATATATATACTACAAATTACAAATATTTTTAATCATCGTGAATATACATGGTGTTACTTAAAGATTTTAAAAATTTAAAAAAGCACATGCAAACCAAATAACTCTTACTACTCATCTTTGTATGTAGTATCTTTATGAACCAATGCACATATGTCCAATGTATACATGACCACTCTGGGGAAGACTGTGAAGCTTAGGTTTCAGGCTAAGTAATTTTATTTGGATGGTCAAACTTTGAACAGCACTTCATATATATACAGGGCCATATTATCCTTAAGGTACTATAGGCTGCAGCTTAGCAGCCATCAAGATTTTATAAAGCAATAATTTTAATTTTCTAGATGCTATAACTTCTACATAGTTTCATAAAATAAAATTATATCAGTATGACAAACTCATACTTATTTGACTTTGCTGGAAGCAAAGCAAGGAAAAGAATGTTTTAGTTTGTGTCAGTCAGTTTCAAGTAGATAACATGTTTGATTTTAGTTTAAATTGTTTAAATCTTAGAAATTTTTATAAAGCAGTGGTTTTAATTTTCTAGATAATATAATTTATAAATAGTTTCATAAACTGAAATGATATCAATATGACAAACTCAAATTTATTTTGATTGTTTATTGTAAAATAATTGAATAAAAAATCTGTTTTACCATATGGTTGTGTTAGCATGTATCAAATTAAGTTTGCTCAAATACTAAAAATAATGGTATTTCTTAAAGAATATTTTCTATTGACAAAAAAGATAGCTGTTCTAGTTTAATTAAGAATTTGCAATAAGTTTACTTCAAACTATGTAAATGTCACTAAAGTATATCACAAGTAAAAAACATTCAAAATAGGCAAAGTGAGTTAGAGGCTGGCAAAATCAGTTCTTTTCCACATAGTTTTTTAAGCCTAGGGACCTTGTTAAAAATAATATTTTTTATATTTGACTAAATGAATATATGTGTTGTTGAAATTCTTAAACATTTAGCATATTTATATAAATATATAATGTTTGTATAGAAAGGTTGTTGAGTGTGCAAAATCCGAATAAATGGTTATAGACTTGAAGTAGGGACTTTCAAGAAATTTTCTTTTCAAGCAAATTAATTTCAGAGAGATCTCCAATGAATAAGTTTTACAGTATTATTCAAATGTGATTGATTCAAATGTTGTACATTATTTACAATTATGACCAATGATTACATGAATACTCAAATTACTGGAAATATCCAACCAGAAGAGGATATCTGAATCAGCTTAATACCTAACAACCTAATTTCCATATCAGAATATAAATAAACATGAAAGATATAACTGAAAACATACAAGAGTACATTTAAATAAATATTCACTGCTTTATCTCTATTGTAACAAATCACGGTAAATTTTGTCAAACTGTTATTATTACCTGAAAGTTTTACAAGGAATGTTTGACTGAGATAAATAATGAACCATTTGAAGGAGATAATTCCAACCGAGGCAAAAAATTTACAAGAGAAAATTTACTTTTTAAAAAAAAACTCTTGTTAGGTGGTAAAAAAATGGAATTTCCACCTCTTGTAATGGTTTGGTGTTCAATTCCTGTAATGTAGGCATACTAAGTTCAAATTTGCCATTTGTTACATCCAATTTCGTAATAGATATCTCCCTGGGAAGGGTATGGAAACATCTTTCTCCCTTCAGCATGTCTATTGTCCAGTTCAGAATGGGTTCTTTATTTACATTATGTCCCACTATTGTCAACCATTTTTTTTACGCCATATTTAAAACAATGTTTAGCCCATTGTCATACTCTGGCCATCTATTTATTTGGAATGTTGAACTGAACTCTTTATTTTGCTCACTGGGGTAGACTGTTCTCGTTCCACGTGCCATGTTTAATGGATATCAGTTATCAGTTATCTTCTGTTAATTTCCCTCTGAAAGTTCCCCACTGCCTTAACTGGGTATTAAACTCACACATTTGGGTCCTGTCACTGGATCTAACTAATGCCTTTATCCCTGTACCTTGAGGACATCTGTGTATGAATTTCTGGGTATTATAAACCTAATGTCTTCAGCAACCATTTTTTACCAGTGCTCATATTGCAATTTTTGCTGTTATCATTGCATGTTTTTACCAGATCTCATATTACAATTTTTGTTGTTATTATCGATTTTCTCTGGTACTCCTTATTACTGGTTCCTATATTGTATTCATTTCTATGCTTGGGTAGCTCAGGAATTTTTGTGGCCTAGCATATATATGCTGATTCATAAGTTTACAAATTTTCAAGCGGTGTTCTTTGTCTAACATCTCAACCTGATCCCACATACACAGTGATCTCCCTTCTCTCTCCATGTGTGGTCAGCCACACCTGATTTTTCCACTTCCCCTTGTGTTACATCTTTCTGGTGTTCTTGAAGCCTTACCTTAAGTGAGCAGCCTGTCTCCCCTTTATATTTCTTTCTGCAGCTGGATGGGAGAGCATACACACAGTCTTTAGTCATGTTCTCCTCTATGGGGTGTCTCACTCGGGAGAGATATCTGCAAAGTGTCATCAAGTTTTTGAAGGTTATCCTGATGTTATATGAACCACAGATCCTTTGTATCTTCTCTGATAACCCCTTCACATAAGGCAGGCGGACTGTTTTCTGAGTGTTGTTGTCCTCCTTTTGTATCTGTCTATCGCAGTTTTTTGGGGCTGCTGCCATGTACTCAGGGTAGTTGGTACATTGTAGGCTACTACTTATACAGATCAATTTTTTATCTAATGTCTCTGGGTCACCAATTATGACTTTTGCTTGGTGTTGTAAGCAATGGACGATTCCTTTCTTTATGCTGTATGGATGGTGGGAATTGAAATTGAGGTACTGTTCAGTGAATGTCAGTTTACGGTATACGGATGTCTTGAACCCATGCTCTGTTTGAGATATAAGCACATCCAGGAATGGGAGCGTGTTGTTACTCTCTTTCTCCATTGTGAACTGTATCGAAATGATAACAGCAAAAATTGCAGTATGAGCACTGGTAAAAAATGGTTGCTGAAGACATTAGGTTTATAATACCCAGAAATTCATACACAGATGTCCTCAAGGACGCATGGTACAGTGGATAAAAGCATTAGTTAGATCCAGTGACAGGACCAAAAAAGTGTGAGTTCAGTGGGAAATTAACAGAAGATAATTGATAACTGACATCCATTAAACATGGCACGTAGAACTAGAACAGTCTACCCTAGTGAGGAAAATAAAGGGTTCAGTTCAACATTCCAATCACCTGAAGAAGGCCAGAGTGTACAACAGCCAAAACATTGTAATAAATATGGCGACAAAGATGAGGACAATAGTCCGAATAATGTAAATAATGTACATAATACCTCATCTCAGAAATATAGACAGATACAGATTGGGTTCTCTAGCCCTGATATTGGCAATCAGTCTAAAAGAAGGACAATACTGAATTCAAAATCCAGCCACTTGAAGCTGTACAAAGATCATTGGACATAAGTTGCAGATACTGTATTTGTAAAACATAACACATGACTTTAAACAACTATAGACAATCTTCTCACAGATGAAGGAAAAACTTGAGAGGGGTTACTCAGCCCATGTATCATGAATCCATGTAGAGATATGTAAACTAATGGGTTTACAATATCTATAATTAAACTGTTTCATAAAATAACCCATATTGCTCTATTTATTTTTATCATATCATTATTATACAAAAGCTAGCATAACAGATAAATTATAATAAAATATAAATTTGTTGTTTTCTTATCTTTCTGATGATGTAATCCAAAAGTATTTTTGAAGTTTAAAACCTATGACTGTCTTAGCTCAAACTAATATATTGGGTTTTTAATGAAATAAAAAGTAAAAACTTATGTCAATGTGAATAAACTTTGTGGCCAAAATAGTTATTCCTTTTCCTGTTGATACCAAACAGAGGAACTAAATATACTCATGTGCAAAAAGTCCTAGGTATCAGTACATAAAGGTAATGGTAGGTGGTACCACTATAACTTGACATTATTGAAAGGCCCAGACTTATATCAGTTGTTCTCTGGTATCTGGTGAGTCACTGTTAATACAGCTAGGTGATATGAATTATTAGAGTTTGAACAAGGCATGATAGCAGGTGCTAGTCGGATGAAATTCTGAAATTAGGGAGATATATGACCAGAACTGAGCTCATAATGATGCTAATTGTACACTGGGTGACTGGCAATGTTTGGTTTAATTAGATGAGTCAAGATTCCAGTTGTTTCAGTATAACAGTGGTTTTGGGGTATGGCATAGATCCTATGAGTTCATGAAAACCCTGCTCTCAGCAATTCATCATGCAAGCTAGTGGTGGTTTCATAATGGTATGGGGTATGTTCACATTGCATTGGTTGGGTCCACTTAAACATGTCAATTCACTATTTAGTTACAATTTGTACCTATTCATAGACTTCATATACTCCAACAACAGCAGGTTATTCCAGCAGTATATTACACCTTGACATTGAATCCAAAGTGCCCAGAATTGCTTTTAAGAGCATTCTAAAGACTTCCTATAAATGGTGTAGCCATCATGTTTAATAAACATGAACCCAATCAAGTATTAATAAAACATGGTGTAGAGATCTATTCATACACAAGATCCTAGACTTACAAATGTCTGTGAGCTGTGGGTAGCTATCAAGATAGCATAACAATAACTCTTCAGAGTTCTTTCAGCCACTTGTGAAATTGATGACACCTTAAGTTGCTTTATTTCACTAGGCTACAGGAATCCTACATAATACTAGGTACCACCCAATGATATTTGGCACTTCAGAGTAAAACATATGAAAACTTTTACATTTTACATTGCTTTGATTTTTATTTGTAGAAAAATCAACAACAATTACAATGGTAACAAAACTGAATCTTTATCCAGCAAAAATAACTTAATTTTTCCTAATTAAATCCATTAACTTCCAATATAATCAGCTTTTGTGTAAGGAATTTTAAATATATATTACACACATTCAAACAATTTCATTTGCAACATTTTGGGGAAAATAACAGACATTATTATTCTTGGGTGATGTTTTTTAGAAATGTGGAAAATTAGGCTTCCATTTTGTTAATTATACATTAGTTTCTATTCAATAGCATCAGAAATTATAATTTTTATGGAATCACAAGCCATTATAAATAAATGCCACTGGTAATACTTTTAAAATGCTCACATAATAAAGAAAATACATTCTAAGCTGAAGTTTAATGAAAATATATATATATATATATATATATATATATATATATATATATATATATATATATATTTTCATTAAACTTTCCATTAAAATAGAATATATATATATAAACTTAGCTTAGAATGTATATATATATATATATATATATATATATATATATATATATATACTTAAAAATACTATTGTTTCAGGTCTGGTTCAACTCTGACCATTAACCTTATATATATATATATATATATATATATATATATATATATATATATATATATATATATATATATGGGATAGTGGTAATTTTGTAAATGTTTTATAATAAATATCATATTTGATGATTCTTCCAAACTTTGAATATTATATTTGTAATGCCAAAATTTCATTTTAAAATTTCTCTATCTTTAACATTTAATATTTAAGAGAAAAAAGTGGAAAATTACATTTCATTTTTTTTTTCATATTTTCCAATTATGTTTATAATTTTATGGGTTTATCTCTTAAATTTTTCTTGTACTCATTCCATTTTTTTTCTATATTTCTTTACATGATCTGTAAGTAATCCATTAACAATAGACTCACAGAATGGGAATTTTTTTCTATTCAGTTCATAGTGTAAGATTATCATTATAAAGTCTAACAAGAATACAAAAACAAAGCTCTTATACATAAAATTATTGTTTATTCACTTCTGGATTTCATCAGTTAATATCAGTGGGTGGTGTGTGGTTTTGAGGGTTTTCTTGGAATGTAGATTTTTTTTTTTTTTTGGAAGAATGTGAGAGAAACTTTGTCTTTTCCCTTTTAGATGTACATTTATATATCTTCCTGTCATCCAATTACCCCATATGTACACATCATAAGCTTAGCTGAGTCAATCAGCTGTTTACCTGTCAGAGGCACCTCTGACAACATTTGAGACTTGATTCTGCTCTTGGTGGCTATGAGTTCACACTCCAGGTCAACCTTCAGATGCACCTGGCTCCTCTGATTCTCTAGTGTGACACTGAATGCAAAGCTTACATTAGTCTCATCACAGGTCAACTCCTCTTAGAACAAAGCTTTCCTATTGAATTATATAGTACAATGTACAAATAAACAGTGAAGTGCCACTATAAGTGGGCCTTTCTTAAATCAAATTTTCCTGTTCTTATGTACTTTTTTATATCATAGAGAATAACTTTGCTACAACAATTATTAGGCAATTGTGTTAGATGTTTTTTCTCCTCTTTCTCCATCTTATATATCTATAAGTCAACAATTCATCCATGCTTAGAGTATTGTTGGCACATATGGTCCAATGATCCTGCTATCTATCTTGAGCTCCTTGATAAAATCCAAAGAAGACTCAGCAATATTATTGGCCTTGATCTGGTGTTTCAGCCTCAGTCACTTTCCAATCACGGTAAGGTTGCCTCCCTTTGCCATTTCTATAAATACTTTCATGGTAATTGTTCAGATGAGATCTTTGCTATGGTGCCTAGATTCTTTGAATTTAAGCACAGTACTAAACTGGCGACATATAAATTTGGTAAAGTTCTTTGTGAATCTGCAGCCTCAGTCTGTAAGATCTCATGAACAATAGTCTTCTTTATGATTGAATGAAGTTACTCACTTGAACCCATTTTTAATCATTGATCTGAGAAAACAGTTGTATACAAATAACAGTTCAGACATTTCTGAACAATTTGGATGTCATGCATGTCATCCATATAAGAGTCTCAATCTAACAAGGATGTTTAAGAACATGTGATGTGGGGAAAAAACTACCCTTATTGAAGCCTATCCTATCTCCTATATTAAATGTATTATACTGAGCCATGTATGGACATATTTGAAGTCTTTAATATTTAATAATTCCATGTTCTGAATGTTTATGATGGATTTAGGGTATGTACAGTCATTATTGCTTAGGATTTTAAACTTTACACAGATTTATAAATTACTGAATACTATATGTATTTATTTTATTTATAAGAAAAAGTATAAGCAATAATTTAATGCTTTTGAGATTATAAATTATAACTTTCAATTTCTGTGTACTAATAAACAAATTCTGTACATTGTGAAAAGTTCAAAAGACCCTCAGCATTCATGCTAACATTGGTAAGCATTTATTTTTCCACCTGAGGAAGATCAAAAATTACAAACTGAAATGTCATGATTTTATAAACACAGACATGATGAATGGAAGTGTCCACAGAAACTTCCTAGACTGTTTGTCTGTAATGGTCTTGCTTTTCATGTTTGCAATGTCCACAGAATAATTGGGTCTAATGATTCTGAGCACTTTGTTTCTTTGGGACACGTTCACAATGAATGATAATTGTAAAGAT
The DNA here is from genome assembly GCA_903632075.3 of Acanthosepion pharaonis. Classification (NCBI taxonomy): domain Eukaryota; kingdom Metazoa; phylum Mollusca; class Cephalopoda; order Sepiida; family Sepiidae; genus Acanthosepion; species Acanthosepion pharaonis. The sequence goes on from CAHIKZ030000273.1 coordinate 14,988, forward strand.
GGCTGGGATTAGATTAAAGCAGGACAAAATGCACTAATGAATCAGTAATTTTGAATCTACCTCTTACATTTGCCTACACAGATACCTATGTACTTAGTTTTACTTGGTACAGATACATGTAAATGTATACCTATACTTACATAATATTAGATAAATATATATATAAATGCATTGTCCAATATGTATATGCATGCATATATATATATATATATATATATATATATATATATATATATATATATATATATATATAATTTTATACATGTTTGGTTAAAAAAAAACAGAAATTCTGTGCGTATAAGCACATGTCATATAATAACATGGTTTGATGAATTTATATTCAGATAAATCTATGCACAACAGCATAAGTAGACATACACATATGTATACTACTGGCAGATATTCAAATGATTTTATCAATGACATTGGCTAAGTTAAACATCTAGTTACATTGGACATAAAATGTAATCTTAAAGCTGAAAGTATCTTTTCAATGTAAAAATTATTAACAGTATTTATTTGTATTCCCACCCCAGTCCATATATATATATATATATATATATATATATATATATATATATATATATATATATATATAAATAAAAAAAAAGAACAGTAAGATATATAATCTGGTGTTCTTATTGATATTTTATTTTACAAAAACAGTGCTCAATGTAAATTTACAGAAGCATAAATATTATAAATTAGCTGGTTTAAAATATGTTTTTTTTCACTACACAGTAATAACCATGTTTCAAAAATAGAAGTAAAAACTTCAAATATAATTTTGTAATTAAATTAAAAACATTAGTTCCATTTCATCTTCAAGCAAATTTCACTTGAAGATGAAAATGGAACTTAATGTTTTTTAAATTTAATACAAAATTAAATATGAAGTTTTAGCTTCATTTTGAAACATAATTAATGTGTAACAAAAAAAACATTTTAAACCAGTTAATAATAATATATATATATATATATATATATATATATATATATATATATAAACTGACTCCATTGATTGATTTGTCTGAAGAAGTTCCTTTGGGGTAAAAATACATTACTTAGGTGATTTTTTTCATATTATTCTTTGATTACCTACATATATACATACAAGTAAAGAAATATTTTTCCATATTAGACTCTGATAGAGGCAAAGCATCAAAACCCAAATGTTCACACTTACATATAAATTTATTCACATGTACATATGCTGCAGTAGTCATGACTATCCATTAAATATTTTGGATCATGAGGTCTCTCGTGAGACACTGAGATCCAAAGACATATTGGGATGGTCAAAGATACATTCCAAAAGCTAAGCAGCATATTAAGAGACAAAAAACTTTGTTAGAAACAAAGAGAAGTGTACTGAACTGTTGTGTGATAATAAGTAAATGTAATGAACTTGACTGGAATTCACATTCAGCTCTTTGATTTCTCATTCATAGCTGCTATTCATTACACCAACTGCACATATGTGCATACATAAGGTATATTGAGGCAGCAAGTATTCATTCAACAAAGAAGAACTGACAAGGTCTATTTGTCTCATTTTTTATTGCATTATTCCAATTTATGAATAATGTGTAGTATTGAAATCAAAATTGTGGATAAACTGTTCAAAGCTCACGTTTTGTTGCTGTTTTGTTCAAGTACTTTTGAATATCTCACTCATTTTCAAGAAAACAAATGGTGTCTGTGTGGTAGGAAGAATTCCTTTGTCTTCACCCTGGTATTCTTTGAAAAGCTGAAAGTTTGAAAGAGTCTACAGTGATACCATATATAATGATTACTGGGAGCAAGGCCACATACATACATGTACAGATATGGTAATAAGTAATGGTAATATTAGCTGTTTCCCTACAAGGAAACATCAGGCATTCATTGACCAAGCAGCCAGTACTGTTTTCGGTTTAAATTTATAAACTCTTTCTTATAAAACAATTTTTCAGAAAAATAGGTTTTTCAAATCCAGTAGCTGTTATAGCTCTTTCCAGTATTGATGGAGGTTTCCTTCATAATCTAATTTGAAGTGGTGTGGAATGTTAACATCTTGATTATATCATTATTTTCTTTATCCATTTTAGTTGTAGCTGTTGCTGGTAGCACTCAAGTAATGTGGTTTTTGTTATTTGGTACTTTAAATGTCATTATACTGGGTGCTTGTATTTGAAATAGACACCCCATTTTTATTTTAAACCGTGTGTATTACATCTATTGGCCTGTGCATTCAAGATATCTTAATAAAGAAAATGTGTTCACCAGGAGAGATTGAACCTGCATCCCTCTTTGTAGGGGAAACCACTGTTTGATATATGTCGTGAGAGGGAATAAAATATGCATTAAAATAAGTGTGTGTGTGTGTGTGTGTGTGTGTGTGTGTGTGTGTGTGTGGCATATACTCGATAAAATAGAGATTCATTTCTTTCATCTTTTACATGTATTCAGTGCTTCCCCAACTTCAAATACAGTAACAAATGCCAAATAAATTAGGCAACAGAATGATACAAATCTTAAAATGGACCACACTACCTTTGTTCAGTGTTATTTGAACAGAGAGAAATTCTTACTTTATCTCACTTTGCTTTTAGTCTCACTTTGCTTTTAGTCTCACTTTGATGTCTGTCGATATATAATATTTATAATGCACATATCTGTCTATTAAAATATTGCAAAAAGAGAAACAGAGTTTAAATTCACCAATTTACTTAGAAGCATGTCCTCATCTTGATTGTTTGAGTTACAGCTTGTTGACCATTGTACTGTTTGAGTAATTTTATTAAAATTCTAACATCTTTTTGTATTGGTGAATATGATATACAAATTAGGTATATCAGACTAACAACAATGCATTCCATCTTCTTGATGCTTAGTCCTTTCTTCTCACTTTCATTCACTACCTTCTGTAACATGCAAATAACAGATATTGGAGATATCAAAATCAAACAAGTGCAACAATTTAGATATCTGGGAAGTGTTTTAACAGAGGATTGAAAGTGCAACACTGAAATTCAAAAGCACATTGGGATAGCAAAAGAGCCTTCTAAAAGCTAAGCAAAGTATTAAGAAGCAGGAAAATTTTGTTAGAAACAAAGAAAAGAGTACTCAACTGTTACTGTTATCAGTCCTCCTATATGGCAGTGAATGCTAGACATTCTCCTCACAGATGAAGAAGAGACTTGAAACAACAGAAATATGATTCTACAGAAGGATGCTGGGAATACCATAGCCCAAACATGTGAGTAATGACAAAGTTTTAGAGAAAATGGAACCAAAAAAAGACACTTATGCTTAACATCATGTAGAAATAGTTGAAAATTCTAGGGCACATAACGAGAAAAGGGAATTTGGAAAATTTGATACTCACAGGACAGATTGACGGCAATAGGGATAGCAGAAAACAATACATGACCTACCTAGCGAGCTTGAATAAATGTATGTCAGAAGTTTAGGAGAGATAACAAAACATCAAAATTTATTAAGAGCTACAAAGGACAGGAAGTTGTGGAGACCAATGATCACTTGAAGACTGAATTTGAAATGCCAGGTCAGTGTCAATTACATTACAGAATCTTCTTTGAATTTTGTCAGGAATCTCAAGATTCAAGTAGGGGCACAAGACCAGATCTGGCAGCAAAATTCAATCACAGTTGAATAGCAAATTTATAAATATGCAAGATGAATTCTGACAAGAAAAATTGTCAGGCACAATGCAGTGAACCAATTTTCTGAACAATAGATGTAACAATTGATTAAATAGAGTTGCTCTGCTTCATGTCAGTTGAAAATGTGAGCACAAGAAGGTGCAAAGAGTTGCTCTCCTGGAGTTTAGCACAGTAAATAATGTTTTTATTGATGGAATCATATATATGTAAGGGGAGAGAATGATAATATAGACAAACATTTGTTATATTTATCTCTGTGATTAATTATAACTGACTTTTATCTATATCCAAAAGTATTTTTTTGTTTTTAATCAATTCACTCCAAGCAAGGCAATAATTTCACTAAAACACAAGGAGATACTTGGAGTGAAAGACATTGAGAATACTTTAGAAAGAACTAGAAACCCAATTTTAAACAAGGGATAAAACACTATTCCACTTCAAAAAACTGAGAGGATTATGAAGCAGACGATAAGTGAACATATCTACTGCTGCATCAATAAAAACATTGTTTCACCTGAAGAATCCGTTTGAAAGACAAAATGTGTTATATAGGATTTTTTTTCATTTTGTCATTCAATTATCCATTCCTTGTATTGTGTGTATTTGTGTGCAAAAATGTATAAAGTATAATTTTTACAAGGTCAACTAAATTGCATTCTAGTGCTCAGCTATATTTGGTTTTGATACTTTAGATCAATTTATGATATTTTCATCTTCAAAAATAGAAAAAACATTGCAAAAATATCTAATTGTAAATTATTATATAATCTAGTTTTTATTGCATGTTTTGTTTTGGGGTAATATTCTGCCACATGATTTTCATACATCACTTTAAACTAATATTCTTAGGTGATTTATTTATATAGAAAATAGACTACTATAAGCATTATTTTTTCTCATCTCTTCTAAATATTTGTTCTGCTTTAATTTTGCCATGATTTGTAACTTTAGTCACTACACTATTTAATATGGCAAAATAAATTATTACAGTTATGGATCAGAAAAATTGTAATGAAAATCAAAGAATGATTGTTGATTTTAGTTTCCTTTGAAAATGAAAAACAAAAATTTCATCAATAATTTGAAGAAAAATATTTTTATTTAAAATAGAAAATTTGTTTCCTTGTAAAAAAATGATATATTGACATACTTTTTCATTGATATCTTGATAATGAAACAGGCACTTTGGAATTTTGCATATGCTATACTTTTCTCTTTGTTTCAATTTTAACAAAAACATTTCTCAGAATCCTCTCTATCTCCTTTTTACTCAGATGGTTTGTTAAAAAGTAGTACACACACACACAAGATATCACACATACAGGGTGCGATGGATAAATTGTCATCTAAATTACGTAAAAAATGAAAATAACACTGGCATCTCATTTTAACAGATACATTTACCAAAATTAGATTAAAATATCTTAAAATACTAAAGAGTAAATTTATTCAATAAAATTGCCATTGTCTTAAATTATTAAATAAGTATTGAGTTGTCAAAGTGTAAAATATCAGTAATTGAGAAAGAGATTTTTTTTTATGTTTTAAGTATTTCTGACAAAACCATGAAAAGTTGGCCAATTAAAAAATATAAATATAAGTAGAATATATTTTAATTTGAAGAATTTAAACTTTTTACTACATGTTAACACAATGTCCTTGTCTATTTCTATGGCATCAAAGTAATTGATAATTTTACAGAATATCCTTAAATATCAACAATATTAAATTATCCTGACCAATATTCATTTCCAGATGTTCATTCTGAAATGTCTGTGAATATTTCTTTACCTGGTTAGATTTGCATACAGCTAAGAGAATTGGTATGGACCAGAAATAGTCTTAAAATATTGAAAGGAAATATCTGATCATTGTTAGATGAGCTTTGCAAAAAATTGGAGAAAAAGAAAAGTACAAAGAAACTAAACTCAGATAACTGTTTCTATTTGCTTTTGTAATTTGACAGTTCTTAGATATTTCATTTCAATTTAATAATCAGAAAGAAATTTAGGGCACACAAAATGAAGATTGTAGGCTTGGTGAATTCAACACATACAGGATACATCAAAGGCAAAAAAACAAGAAAAACAGCAAGTAACTTTCTAGACAATTGTGTGCAAATGAAAAATAAATATTTGTTGTGTAAAAATGCTTTTTTATAATTTGGCTACAGAAATATTAATATATGTACAATTAGAGTAAATCATATTCCTTTTCTTTTATGTTCTGTGTTCCTTCAGAACATGGCCGATCAAAGCTGTCCACAACTTCCTAACCTTTTTGTTTGTCTTTTTACTATCCCTTCCTGCTACCTGTCCTGCCATTCACTTACACAAGTTCATTAATTAGGTTACTTGTTGTTTCCCTTTCCCTTTCTTGTCCTCAATATGTCCTGTGAGTGTCAAACTTTCTCAGCCTTCTTTTCTCATTATGCATCTCAGAAATTTCAACTGTCTCTTTTTGCTTCTAACTATAAATGTTCTTTTTGTTTCCATATTCCTTAAAACTTCCGCATTGCTCACGTTCCATTTATGGTATTCTCAACATCCTTCTGAAGAATCTCATCTGTTGCCTCAAGTTTCCTTTTCATTTTTTAGGAAATTATCCAACATTCACTGCTACTTTCATTTACAGCTATTGATGATTCTCATGTGAGATGTCTCTCTGCTTATTGTAGTACTGGATATTAAGTATGGAGGGTGTTTGTTAATATTATCAGTTTATTATAGATTTTGCTATTAGCAAAATTGGCAAATCTCTTCTTGTTAATTTTAAAGAATTTCTTTATCAACATTTTTCTTTGTGTCTTATAACACTTCAAGAGACTAAAGAAACCAATGTTATCAAGACTATGCTTTTTGTATAATGGCTGGTAAAAGTGACCAAAGAACTTATATATATATATATATATATATATATATATATATATATATATATATATATATATATATATATTAATCATTTCATACCAAACAAAAGCAATAAAGCCACTAAGATGCAAGGAGTGACTGAGTGGTAGAAAACGAGAGAAAAAGAAAACATTATTAAGCAGAGAGAACAATAAAAGAAGAGGAATTAACAATACAGAAAGTAATGTTCGACATTGCATTTAAATTTTTGAAGATCAAAGTTGGCTTGGAAAGAAAGAAGCCACAAGAGAGTTCCACAAGTGAAAAGTGCGAGCAAAGAAACTGTTAGCATAGAACTTAGGTTACATCTAGTAATTTCAACTGTAAAATGATGAGACCTTGCCACCAATTTAGTAGTACACTTAAATTCATAAATTCTAGGCACCAAAGAGGAAAGCTCATCGGAACAATTACCATATATATTAATTTAAATTGAACAATAATAGAATTTTACAGTTCTTTATGAAAATTCTTCAATTAGATGCTAATTCCAAAGAATATTCTTAGTTATTTGAAACAATCTCAAAGTATAAAACACTGTTGAAAGATGACTAAGAGGGAAAAAAATGATTTAATTTCCTTTCTGTTCTCCTCATCGGTTCTAAAATATACTTTGTAATAATTTTTACAAGACTTAGCTGCCATGAAGTAAAACTGAATAGGAGAAAATTCAATCATTTTCTTATCTCTTGTGTAGGGGGCAGCAATTCATCTCCTCTACCAAGAACATGGAAAACGGATTTATTATCTACTCACAAGGATAAATTGAAATCTGAAATGGCTGAGATTCTGTTCGGTTGGCAGGTAACACAGATTCATGTAGAGAGAAAATCTGCACCAAATAAAAGGAAAAAAAGCCTAATGCATGTGTATGTGCATGTATGCACATATAAACTTGTACTTCTTAATTGTTTCATATAGGATAATAAAGAATTGCATAATATATAGAGACATACATACATTCAATTGTGTGTGTGTGTGTGTATATATATATATATATATATATATATATATATACAGGGTGCCCCCAAAAATTGACATCATTTTGTAATCTAATAACAGCCTATTCTCACTCAAATGATCTCAAATTTTAACAAAATGTGTAATAACTAAGTTGACTGTTCAGACTTATGTCAGTGAGAATCGACCAGGAAGATGGGTTGGGTAAACCAATGATACTAACAATGTGCTGTTGAAATGCCCACCATGTTCACCTTACTTTGACACTTTGTGATTTTTTTTTCCTATGGGACTATGTGAATGGTCAGATTTATATCCTCCCTCTTCCTACAAGGCTAGAAGTTAAACAGAGAATCACTGAGGTACTAGAGAATGTTAAGCAAGATATGCTACATGTTTGGCAGGAGCTGGACTACCAAATTGATGTGTGTCATATCACAGGTTGTGCGCATACTGAACAGTTGTGAAATTGGTTATAAAATCTATATTCCTTTGAATATCTTGTTTGAATTTTGATAAATAAATCTTTTATTGTTCAAGATGAAGCCTATTTAATATTGTTTGCCTCGGACAGTGATCAGCAACCCTTTGCTATCTATGTGCCGACTTAGGGTTTTAAAATCATTCCGTGTGCCAACAGCATACAAGTCAAGGTCAATATACCTGTTCTACAATATATTTTATATAGTAATATATCGTATATATAATTTAGTATATATTAAAATTGAAACAGCTAAATATCTTCTTTGCATTGTGGTAGTTATTGGTTCAGACTTCATATCATTTGCGGCTGTGTGCCATTGGAAACTGCTTGGCAGTGTGGTACGTGTGCTGTAGGTTGCCGACCTCTGGCCTAGAACATGTAGTTACTCAGATATTCACATTTTAAATGATGTCAATTTTGAGGGGATACTCTTTATACATATATATGTCTGTGTATGTATGTGTGTGCGTGTGTGTATTCATAAATATATGCATGTTCTTATATGCATATGTATTTCTATGCTTGGCACTGCTCATTTCCAAGTACACCTGTATTACCTACACCCACTCAAACCACAAAATCCACCTGTAGCTTATATTGCAACTATGCTGAACAAACCTTAGTTACAGTTTCTGGGAGAGAGCACATAATCTGGCATGATCAATGATGGCTTGTGACTTTGTGCTAGCACAACCATCACTGGCTTTCAAATGGTTCTCTTCTACCCAATTTCACACAAAAGTTTTGGGTTAAAACATAGTATAGTTTACAGGTACTTTCTAAAGGTGCGACACACTGATATCACCTCCCAAAGTTGATATTATCATAAAATTACCTCCCCGACAAATTAACCAACATGAGATTCAAATCTGGATCTCATTGCCAGAAAGTAAACATTATAACCACTTGACCATATGCCCATACATACATAGATACATACATACATATATATATATATGCATTCTACATTTCTAAAGTGTATGAACATGCATAATATTCATACAGAGGCATTCAAAAATATACATTTTAGAGGCAGGTATCTTCTTCTTCTAAGTGCTGCCTCCCTTCAGGACATGCTCTTCACAACTTCCTCTCCCTTGTGGCACTTAGCAGTTTTCTGTCTTTGCTAAGGCTCCTGCTCCTCGTTTTGCCATCCATTCACACAGACTCTTCAGATAAGTGGCTTGCTGCCTTTCCCTATCTTTGCCCTCAGTATGCTCTGTAAGGGTTAAGTTTTCCAAGCTATCCTTCCTCATTGTGTGTACAAGAAATTCCAGCTGTGCTTTTCATATTTTGAGTATCTGTGTTATTTTCTTGCCATTTTTTTAAAGATTTTCTCATTGCTTACTCACTCCATCCATGTAATTCTCAGTATCTTTCTGTGGAATTACATTTCTGTTGCCTCCAGTTTTCTCCTCATGTGTGGGGAGATTGTCCAAGTTTCACATACATCTAGAATGTTGACATTTAATCTGTTCATTAGAGCCAGGTATATATATAGTCATTTAGTTATGTATTTGTATAATGTGTGTATGAGTGCAAGTATGTGTGTAAAGGGCTGCCTGACCATATATTTCCAACTTAGTGACTAAATATCAGAATTTAGTTTGTGGAGGATCCATTTTTGGCCAGACTGAGAACTTTTCAGCACCACCTCTCTTTCTCTCACATATACACATGCACACACATTGTATGTATATATATGTAGGCACTCTATTTGTGTGTGTGTGTGATAAGATCCTCTTAAAAAAATAAATATAATCAAGGGCTGGAATCAGAAACCAATTCAAGGGGTTATCTGCTATATTTCTCTGAGAGACCCAGGGAAATAAATCAACCAGCTAGAAAGTCTCCTCTTTAACTGCCCACCACCATTGCAAATTCCTTAATGGGCTGGAGAACAGAATGAAAAGAGAGTTTGGATGAATAGTCAAACAGAGGATGAAGAGAAGGAAAACAGTTGTAGAGAAGTGAAATGAGAGAAAAGAGGAACATTGAGTTAGGAATTTGCCTTGGATTGAGCTATAAGATCTTTTAGAGTGGGAGCTGGAGCACTTAAATGAAAATGGAATCTGGAAAAGGAGCATGAAGCAGTGATTTGAAGCTGCAAATTGAAAAGGTCAAGAAACTGCTAAGTTGCAGACATTGGCAACAGGAACAAAATGAAAAACAAGAAGGATGAGGAGGAGGAGGAGGAGATGAGAAAACCAGGGAAAAAGAGGAAGAAAAGAAAGCAGTTGCAGAATAGAAGATTAGGTTTCAAAAAGAGAAGTAAATGATTGTGAAGATGAAAAAGAACAGGAATATAGAGAATGAAATCAAAGACAAGAGGAGATAAAGAAGAACAGAATGATGTATTAGAAAAGAATGTTGAAAGATGAAGAAAAATGAATGCAAATTGAGACAAAGAAAATGACAGGCAAAAAAGAAAAATATTTCCATCAATAAGAGGAGAAAGGAGAATTTTCAGGTGAAGGAAAAAAAAAACTAAGACAAAAAGATGAAATATAAAATGAAAGGAAAACTTAAGATCAATAAAAAGAATACAAAGAAAGTACAGGGGAATTAGGAGAAGGCTGAGAAAGAAGATTTTTAATATTGATAGTACAACTAAGAACTGACTTTTGCTTTCAAAGTCAATTTACTTAGATCAATAATACTGATGCGATATTCTTGTGCAATACTAGTAACTCACACAAATGAGCTGATATTATTGATACATATATCAAGAAACAATTTTATGATAATGATATAACTTTAACTCCAAAAACTTTAAGATAGCATGACATTTTAAAATATTTACTATGCAATCATTAAATGTCAAAATATTGGTCATATCTTGATACCTCCAGTGTTGCAGTATGTTATTTATCCAGTGTAAAGCTTATTTCTTTTATTGTCAGGTTACTCACTTAAGTTAACATCTAAGCTATGGAGAAGTCTTTCACACTCCAAGTTACTGCTAATCAGTTATTGTAACATTCATAATAGCTAATGCTATAAATATTAGTATAGTTAATACTGTCTTAGAATAGGCTGTGCTAGGAGTACTTTTGCCCAACACCACAAGTTGCCACAAAACCAAAAAATTAACCTAAGAACTTGAGTCATTTTTTAATCATTTCACTCCAAGCAAGGCAATAAAGCCAGGAAGACACAAGGGTTTACTGAGTGTGAAAGAATCTAAGAAAAAATATTAAGAGAGGCCAATAAAAGAACAGGAACTAAAGAAACAGAAGATGACAATTGACATTGCATTTAAATTTTTGAAGATCAAATTTGACTAGAAAGCAAGAAACTGAAAAAGAGAAATGTGAAAGAAGAAATTTAGCATAAAACACGTGCTTATCTCTAGAAATTTCAACTGTAAAATGATGATACCTAGCTGCCAATTTAGTACTGTGCTTAAATTTATAAAGTCAAGGTACCAAAGAGGAAAACCCATCAGAAAAATTACCATGAAAATATTTATTAAAATAGGTGCAGGAAAGCCTTGTTAAGGCAATGGGAAATTGACTGAAGCTGAGATGCCAGGTCAGAACATTGCAGATTCTTCTTTGGATTTTATCAAAAATTTCTAAATACATAGCAGAAGCAGCAGACTAAATGTGGCAGCAGTATACAATGCATGGATGAATAGTAGATCTATGAATATGTAAAATAGATCCTGGTGAGAAAAATTGTCTAGCAATTGAGCCATGTCTTTAAATAGCCTCATCAGATCTAGAATCTCATATGAATGTCATTCATGGTGTCTAACTTGTTCAGAAATTTTTAAACTATCAGCTATATACAAGCATTTTCTCTGATCAAATATTAAAGGTAGCTTTGAGCAAATGAAAAATATATGGAGATGTAAAAGCTTATATGCAAGCAGGTTTTTAAAGAAGACTTTTCTTCTCATCAAGGTGGTTTTACTTGTGTCAGATACCAACCTGGAATTTAAATTTTCATGATATGATTTTTATATCAGAGATGTTCCTTCTCCTAGCCAGAATGCCTTTGTTTTGTGGTGAATGGTAGGAGGGAGGTTCAGATTAAAAAAAGTCATATGTCTGATTGTAATTGCAAGGGTCAAAAATCAGTTTTGCAAGTCCAATGTTGAAGGTGTAAATCAAAAGGGTAAAAATTCACATCATAACTTGTAATGCACTACTTCTTCACCTAAGGAGAGCCAAACAGTTTAGTGTTCCAAAGTGGAGCTCTTTTATTCTGATAAGAGAGGTTGTGGTTGGTCAAGACTAATATGAAATGCAAACAATTACCATATTTCAAGATCTACTAAAGTTGATCTGATCTTGATTCTGATTTTCTTTTTCAACAGATAGCACCGAGAACACAAATTCTTTTTGAACTAAGACTTTGTTTTCTCCTTTGTTGCCACAACTTTAGGAGCTCTATTTAACCCATATTTTCACCAGCATCCCCTTATATAACTGTCACTTGAGGGGTAAGGTATGGTGTCACCATGTAATGTTGATTTCTATGTCCACAATGTTTATATCTACAAAATGCTCTATCTTGGTTTTTCAGTACATTTTCCTTAAAACAAATATAGTAAATGTTAAAGAATCAAATTTCAATCAAATACGCACACACACACATACATATATATATGAGTTCACAAAAAAATGTGTAAACATTTCAGGACAGGAAAAGCTTTATCAAATTGCAATGACACTGTTTACTGATATTTTCTCGAATGATGGCATTACATTGTCAGCCCTTAGACAAGAAATTGAAAATGCATGTGCAGCAATCCCACTGGACTCTTTGGTCAATGTTACCGAAGCAGTAGTTCACCATAATAATAAATGTCTGGAAGCTAAAGACCACCATTTTGAGCATCTCTTTTGATTGTAGAGTCCAAAGGTAATGTGTATTAATTGCATGATGTCTGAATAAATTCAGTATTACAATATCTATACAAGTTTTTTCCTTTTCTGAAGTATGTATACATTTTTTCAAACTCTCTCTCTCTCTCTACCTCTCTTTCTCTATATATATAAAATATCCCAATTGAGATTGAAAACAAATTGTAATATAAAAATATCCAAAGATATTCAATGGAAAAAAAAATCAACTGAGCCAAACATTTTCTTTTCACACACAATATCTTATAAATCAACACTGTATGGTATCAGTTTCACACTTTAAGCCATCTTCAGATCATTATATATATATATATATATATATATATATATAGAGAGAGAGAGAGAGAGATAGAGATAGATAGATAGATATATGTTTATTTTATTTAGTTTAAACATTATTTTTCATGGATACACATATTTGAGTAAAAGCTCTGTTTTTTAAACAGTATTTTTTATCTAGCTACCTCATTTTATTTACTTTTTAAAAGATATCTAAAATTCCTAGAAATTGCCATAAAGAATGAAAAAAATACACTAATAAACTTTGGCTGGAATCAATTCATCTATTTCAAAAATATTCAAATAAATATATATATATACAAACGTTTGTATATATGAAAATAATCTTTTCAGCATCTTGTATTTGGTAATATTGCACAATATGGAAATTTATTATGGTATTGATTGATTTGGAAGCCTACTTTAGTTGGCAAAAGTTTGCAAAAACAACTGAAGCAAAGCAAACCACCTGAATTACGTTTTAGGGATGAATGCTGCACATGGAATTGACAATAGCTTTACCTCTCCACTTTTCTGTATTAAAGAAAAAGCCAGGCAACATACATTAACAGATTGAATGCGTAGAAAGTGAGAGACGCCAATAGTTTACAGACCAATAAAAAGCTTAAATCAGGAAAAAAATAAAGCTCAGTGAGTGAATTCAGTATTAACAACCACAAGGCCAACAAGTGCTAGAATTAAAGAGGTTTGGTTTTATAGACTTGGGTCTTAAATCCTGTTACTTTTGCATTTATACTTTAATCTATTTGCCAGAAGTAAACTTAAGATACACATATATAGACATATACAAGCACATATGCAGGGACAAATGTATTTTGTATAAATATAGATCATCTGCTGTACAGTCATTGTTTATGTTTGTTTTTTACTGAATGCTCAAGAAATGAGGCCTTATGCCAGAGTCAGATCCAACCAGTACCCATTTCAAATAAATGTATATATTCACATGTATAGTTAAAGAGATGCAACAGCCACAGAGCATGACTTAGTAAATAATATTTATTTCTGTTAAGCCAAAAAATATGGTACAAGACCAAAAGGGGGATGGGGAAGGCTGGTCATCAATCTGTCTTATCTTAAACTTAGTTAGTCACAAACACTGATCCAAACAAATTATACAATATCCCTTGCACAAAAACAACACATTCTTACTTATTATTCTTACTACAACCACCATAATACCTCAAAGTCTCTATGAAGTTCTAACTAGTCCCCATATGTACACTTTGTCTGTAGGTGGTGGGGAATAAAATAACAACTGTTAGAAATTAAACCCCAAATTACTTTTGCAAGTCTTTGCGAGTAAGTTTGATTTTTTTCTGGTGTTCAACAGTTTTGACCTTGTTTCAGTCCTAAGTGAGCTTAGTAGCATCACAAAATAAAAAGTTGGAGGATTGGGGGCTAAATCAGATGTTAAAAGTGGAGGGAGGGTATTCAGATGTTGTGTTTTAAAGATTCCTGATTCTATATATTTTTATCTGATCCTCTCATAAACGAATATTTTTTTAGATCAACTATTTTACTGTATGGATGTGCAGGTGGTGTAATTGTTAGTGGCTTGGAATGAGATGTAGGTGAGTTGAGTGCAAATTCTAGTTGAGTACATTATGTTCACTTTCACACAAATAACCTTGGGAAAGGTATGAATTAATTTCTTTCCCCCCAGCTGTGGGTTAAATAGCGAAGCAGGTTGGACTCTCTAGCAATGGTTGGAAACCAGTCTAGGAGAATGTTGTGGCCTGTTTAGGGGCCAGAAAGAAAGACAAAGGTAGGCTGAAAAAGTATATTGAAGATATATACAAAACAATACTGTTAGTAATAAGTAGATTAGCACCACCAGTCATCTGTTTTTCAGTTATTTGATTTGATTTATTTGCTTAACAGCATATAATTTGCTTATGGGTTATTTAATGCTAAAATTTAATTTTCTTTGGAGCTTTGAAGCAATAAAAATATGTTATTATGCTTTCACAATAGAATACGTGATAGTTGATACTTAGCTTTTGTGCATATACATGTTTGTGTAAACATAATTACTAGAGGCAGTGATATGTGTGTTTTATGTATAGTTTTGTTGAATTTATATTTTGGAATACAATTTTATTTCTTTAAGAAATTATAGGATATTATATAGATTAATGTCATGAAAGTGTTCTTGCATGTTGATTGATATATTGTCACTTCCGGGCATAGGCAATCATAACTCTCTACAATTTCCTGTCCTTTGTAGCTCTTAATAAATTTTGTCTTTTTGTTATCTTTCCTAAACCTTGCTCTGCCATCCATTTACTCAAGCTTACTAGATAGGTTATGTGTTATTTTCCTCTATCCCTCTTCCTTCACTCAGTTCTGAGAGTATCAAATTTTTACTATCTCTTCATGATGTTATATATAAGTGACCTTTTTATTTCCATTTTCTCCAAAACTTTGTCATTGCTTGCATGCTTAGTCCATGGTATTCTCAGCACTCTTCTATAGAACCAAAGTCTCTTCTTCATCTGTGAGGAAATTGTCCAGCATTCACTGCCATATAGAAGGACTGATATTACATAACAGTTCAGTATTTCACTACATTTTTCTTTGTTTCTAACAAAATTTTTCTGTTTCTTAATACTTTACTTAACTTTTGGAAAGCATCTTTTTCTACCCTAAAGCACCTTTGGATTTTGGTGTCACACTTTCTGTCCTCCGTTAAAATACTTCCCGGATATTTAAATTGTTGTACTTGTTTAATTTTGGTATCTCCAATAACAATCAAATTATGAAACAAATCAAGTAAACTGTATAAAATTGGCTTGTAATTTGATTACATCACAAAATTGTATTATATATAAACCTCAAGAACCTTTTTTAATACTTCGAAACTGTGTAGTAGACAAGAAGAGAAAAGAAAGGGATTAATTTAGTACAGAATAGCAATACACAAGTATTCCCCACTTTTCTTGAGAGACAGAAGTTGTCTCTGATGCAATAGAAATTTTTCTTTGCTGAATTATTAGTATTTTTATTTCATCCATTATTTTCATTCACTCCTTTGTGAATTGTTTTTTGTTATTTCTTTATCTTTCTCTTATATTCTAATTTTAAATTTATTTATGTCATTATTTTTTTTTTTTTTGCTTATATAATCATATTAATTCTGTTTCCTTTTTTAAACTCTTTTATAAACCCAATGTCGAATTTTCACTTCAGTCCTATTTTCTGCTCTTAGATATTTTGTGGGCTTATGGCCATATCACATTGAAACTCAGGTTCTTATATGATCATCAAAGTTAAGCAATGTTGAGCCTAGTCACTACCAGATGCTGTAAGCTTGAATATGCAGGTGGTGTAATGGATAATGGCTCGGAATATGTTAATCGGAGAGCTGAATTCCAATTTCAGTTGGGTTTGTTATATTCACTTATGCACAAATACCCTTGGAAAAGGTATGAATCCATTTCTTATGGTTTTGGTTAATTATCAATACTTGTATCACTAAATCATTATCATCTCCAAAAAAATATTCTTACAATCTAAAACTATTTTCTGGCTTTAAATAACCTACAAAGGGTTGATAAGCCATAGAAAATTAATCAATAGATATTTTATGATAAACAGATACATATCAGTATTGGTTGTGGTGAAGTTATTTTCCAGAATGTACTCAATGGTTAGTACAAGTAATGAACAATTACAATTACCCATGGCCTTGTTTATAAACATACTGTCCAGAATTTGTAATTTGTGTGTATGTGTGTGTTTATGTGAGAATGAGAGAGTGAGAGAGATTGCATTAATCGTTAAAAAATAGTGTCTCAGTTTTCTGAACTTTTACCTTTAAACTTATATTAGAAATGAACCAATATTTTTTCAGTTTAGACATCATCAGTTAGTGGATGAAATTTTCTGCCATAAAGTTAAAATATAACTAAGATCAATTTTGAAGAAAAACAATTCACCCTTCTCTATATTAAGGCACACTTCACTTTAAGCATGCACAAATAAAATTATAGACTTGAATGAGTATATTATCTCAAGTGTCTTTTTTTTTTTGTTTTATTTCAGGCTTATTGGAAGTCTATGTTAACTGCAAATTAGACAAAATAAAATTAACCAATGAAAGTTATGAATGAACTATCATTTTAACCCTGACAACTCAGAATAACCTTAACTATAAAAGAGTTAGGGTAATTCATAGATGCATGTCCAAGAAATATTGTGTAGAGCATGGAAAAGTAGATCTGTAAATGTGAAGGGAAATAAAAATAAGAAAAAAATATGCAGATTGCGTTATTGTGTGGTCAATGTAGAAAATAATATTATCTTAATGTTCAAAGTTGTTTGAGAGAAAAAAAATTCTTCCGAGTCTTGTTAACTGAATTTATTCACTTTTCCTTTTCACTACCGTCATTCTTGTCTTAAGTTATTTCTCATCTTTCTCTCCCTCCCTCTCCCCCTCTTCTGCCTCTCTCTCTCTCTCACATGCAAAATTTATGACTAAATGTTATATTCAATGTACAAAAAAGTGGAGGATTACCGATAAAGTAGGAGATCAATTTATTGAAGTATAACAAAAGAAAACAGATCCCCTGTTTTTCTGTTATACAGAAAAGCATCATGCAAATCTTTTTTAATATTGAAGTGCATAGTAGATCAAAGTGAATAAACTCTATAGAATTAGCTAATACTTTGATTACAATATAAAGCAAACACCTATTTAGTATCATGTATAAACCTAAAGAAGTTATTTTTTTATAATTTGAAATTGTATGGTAGACAAGCATGAGGAAAAGTAGGGATTCATTTATGACAGAATAGCACTACAAAGAGTTCCCTGTATTCTAAGCAATATTTTAAAACTTGTCCTTTGCTGAATTATTAAAACTGATGAAACCTATGAAAATTTCATGCTTTTGCAAGTTCTACAACTATAAAATTCCCCTGGAAATTCCTCTATTGCATCATTAAATATTTGAGCTTAACAACTTTCACAAAATATTGCAATAACAATCATAAATATTAATGCAGATCATTATTTAAAGAAGTAAGAGAAAATACAAATGAAATTAATAAGTTTTTCTGTTTCACTGAAGCAGACATTAAGAATATGACAGCTTTATTGCCTCTTTTCTCTTTTTCTTTCTTATATGTCTTTTCAGGTCTTCTCTCATGATAAAAACAGAATAGTCCATTATTTATTAAATATTAGCAGGGTGTAAAGAATATGTTAACTAACTAAAGAAAAACCAGTTACAGTTATAATATAATTTTTCTTTAATCCATCATTTTCATTCACTCCTTTGCCAATTCTTTTGTTCTTTTCTTTATCTCTTTATTTTTTTTATTGTTTCACCCCAAGCAAAGTGGCAATACCACTAGCATGTTACAGGGAGTGAAAAAGCATGAGAAGACATTAATGAGGAAAAGGACAATAAAAGAATGGATTATTTACTCAAAACAATCTTACAAATTTTGTTTGTTTTACATTACATATAAATTTCCTAATGTATAAACTAAATAATTAGTTCAGTTCAGTTCTCAGATAAAAAAAATCATCCCCAGTTTTATATCAGTCAAATATAGACATGAATATTTTCCTTAAATGTCAAGTAATAAAATTTTAATGTATAAAAACATTACATCAACTCATTATATTTCTTAGTAATCACTGAGCACATGAATAAAAATAAAACTTATTACATATACTCCTTACTTAATAAATTTGTGTACAGAAGAGAACAACAATAATCTTTTCATTTTTCAATATAAACAGCTAACATAACACAGTTATTTTATTCTTTTCTTAACTGTTTACTACAGCCTTACTTTTTCCTGAACTTTGTCAATTGATTTTATTGGCTTAACTTTAACCAGGTTATTAGCTGCTGTTGATGAAACCCAGGTAAAGATTCTGTTGTAAAATTGCCATTTCCATATCTGGGCCACCACTTTCTCTCTTGCTAGATTTCTCTCTGTCTTTGAATATCTAGTACGGTGGAACTCTCAGAACCAATTTATCTGGCTAATCAACAGAACTCTTCCTAATAGACCCCCTTTAACCCTTTAGCACATTACAGGGGAAATGTCATTTCCCTCTTCTACAATAACAGCTATGGCCTTTACCCTCTTGGAAGCTTCCTAATTGCAATCTCTGAAGTAACCTCAACACAGAGCCTATGCTTCAGTTAATTCAGTGACCATTTCTGTGCTACAACTTTCTTTACTTGTGCTACAAAACATTATGCTTCTTCCAAACTGGTTTTTATTCTTACTTAAATATGGATTTTAATGTTTGCATTATAAATATTACACAATTTTAAAATGATTCATTTGGGAAATTATTTATTTGATAGAAATACAATAATATAAGGTTGGTTGTATTATTATGCAAATGATAAACTCTTTATACACTTTATTTTAGATGCAAAATGTGACATAGTACACAGAAATCCAAAGATGAATTGGAATAGCAAAAGATACCTTCTAAAAACAAAAAAAAAATATTAAGAAGCCAAAAATTTTAATTATAAGTTAAAAAAGGCACAGAATTGCTATGTAATATCAATCCTTCTATATAACAGTAAATGCTAGACAATTTCCTCACAGATGAAGAGAAGACTTGAGGAAACAGAGATGTAGTTCTACAGAAGGATGCTAAGAATACTATAAATGTAGCATGTGAGCAGCAGGGAAGTTTTAAGAAAATTATAAACAAAAAGGTCACTTATATTTAGAATGAGAAAGGGGCAGTTGAAATTTTTAGGACACATAATGAGGAAAATAAGTTTAGAAAATTTGACCCTCACAGAACATAATGAAAGCAATATGAAAATAGTGAGTAATTTACCTAATGAGATTGTGTAGGTTGATATCAAGACAGGGAGTGGAAGGAATACTAAAAAGACTAATGTTGCTAAGAGCTACAAAGTATAAGCTGTAGAAAGCCATGATCTGCCACATCCTGAATGGACACAGCACATGAAAGAAGAACTGCTCTATTCAGGAATGTGTTTAAAACAAAGAGATTTTTCATTTTCATGGGTTATCAAAATGATCTTCTGTTTACCAGATAACAATATAGATATACTTTTATAGTTACCTATAATATGGATAAATGCAATATCTGAGATACAAATAAAAAGTTAAACCTACAAGTTCTTAAAGCAAATATTGTAATGTTTTCCATTAGATATAAAGTGGATGGTCAGTTTAATACTTACATTAAAACAAAATTGATTCCTCAATTTTAGGTTTACCAATTTTTTTAATTAAAGAAATTTAAATAGATATTGAAGACACAATAAACGACTGTATAAAACAAAGCCACTCAGCCTCCAGTAATTAATTTTACTCTTTCCTGAGATATAAAGAGGATAATATGTTTAGTGGTTATACAGTAATAAAAAGTGTTAATTCGTTTAATACTTACCAAATATACAAATAAACTCTTCTGTGTATCATAAAAACAAAATAAGTGGCTGGCAGCTTATTTCCAAATACGCCCTTTTGCTAAGGTAGCTCACTAATCCATGTTGCAGATAACTGCTCAGGCACTTGTGTTTCTTTAACAACTCCAGTGCCAACTTGTAGTTTATACTGCAACTATGCTGAGTGGACTTTAGTTACAATTTCTGGGAGAGAGTTCATAATCTGGCATGATCAACAGTTTTGAACAAGACCAGTACACCTAAAAACTTGGTCATACTAGTACAACCATCAATGGGTTCTGAACATTTTTGTCTATCCACTATCACACACAAGGCTTGGATCAACTTACAAGATGTTTTTTATGCACTTTCCAATGGTTCCACATAATGGGATTGACTCCCTCAGAAAATATTATCAAGAAGTCGCCTCCTTCACAAGTTGCCTATGGTGAGATTTGAACCTGGGTCTCATGGTCAGAAGACTAAATTTATAGCTGTGGTATAATAAATACAAAAATGCAAACAGACAAGCCTTCAAACTATGCAAGACACCCAATACAAGTTGAATCAATTCTGAATTATGAAATTGATCAGGTACTTATTACTTTAATTTTCATAACCAGAAACTGGTACTCATAGACTCTTTAAATATTTTAATTTCCATAAAATATTAAATTCAACACACAGTAATCCAAATGTTAAGATATAATTAAACTTCCTAAGACATCATTTTTTTTCTTGTACTTTCATTCACTGCACAATCTCTACATGATTATGAAATGAATAGAGATTAACCAATCAAAATAGAGTGGACTCTGACCTTCTGTGTAATATTTACCATAAGACTGTGATAGTTTGATTGACTTATTTCTCATACATTAATGTATGACAGGCTTGCTACCCCAGGGCTTGAACTTGAGCCAGCTAGGTTATCAACATTAACAATGCACTGACAGGAGCAGTCATCTTGTTCTGAACCATTTCAATTAAGAGTCACATCTCCATAAATACTGCCTCTGCTTCAGTCAGCATTCTTGTAATTTAAGATGGCCATTAACTGCCTTCAACTTAGCATATACTTATATATTAAATGCAAGCAAGATTATCTTGCATTCTCTTGGTTAGAATAGCTTCCAAAATCATTGTGAACCCTTGTTGTTTAATTTTCTTTTATATTCAAGGAATTTTGAACTGGACCCTTTATTTAATCTAAGGCAGTGATTCTCAATTGCCAGGCTGCAGCATACTAGTGTGCTGTAAAATATTGTCACAGTATTTTGATACGTTTCCTTCAATTCATACCACCTGCATTAAAGAAATGATCCCTCTGGTTACACATCTGAAAGTGCTTGGTGAAAATGTTATTTTCTATCATTGAGCACAAAAAAGTATGATTGGATCCAAAACCCCTTCATAAATGTTCCTTCTAATATTGAACTTCAGTTATGTGAAAAAGAATTGTCCACCATTTCTAGTGATCAAGGGCTCAAAATAAAACATTTTATAGTACCCATTGATACATTTTGGATTTCAATACTAAAGGAATATCCCTCATTATTCTTTTTAGTCTTTATCAGTTTTATTGCAATTTTCTACTTCTTATTTATGTAAATTAGACTTCTCAACCCTCCCTAAATAACATCAAAAATAAGAAATGAGAAAGACTATGCTCAACTGAAGAAGAAATGAGGGTCTGCTTATCGCACATTCAACCAAACATTAAAGATATCACAAAAAAAAACAGACACAGTTTTCACACTAAATAAGCTGCACAAATACTTGAATAAAAACATTGAAATAAAGTAAGTTCATATTTGTGTGTGTATTTGTTTTTCAATCTATGGTTTTATTTGATAACATTTAAATGTACACCCTTTAAATATTTTGATAAGTGTGCCATAGTATTTTCCTTTGCTCCTAGGTGTGCTGTTGCTTAAAAAGGTTGAGAAACACTGATCGAAGTATTGTCCCATGAGACAATAGTCTAAGGGATTTGGTAGGATAGTAATTGTGAGTTCAATCCCTAGAGAAAGTAGTACATATGCATACTCATACAACTAAAAAGACCAAAACAAGATATCCTTAGATGTGGACAGTAGAATGAGAACAGTCTACCATTGTGGATTAAATAAAATGTTCATTTCAAACCAAATTGAAAGATACCTGAAGAAGGTTACAAGATACAATGGCTGAAATCTTTTTGTAATATCAACAAAGATGAGGACATTAGTTTGACTTCACAAGTTTGAACATAACATTTCAGACAATAATTTTTAGAATTTTTAATGGTCTAGATGCACATATACAGGGTATATAGATGTCATCTAAATTATGCAAAAATGAAAATAACACTGACATCTCATTTTAACAGATATATTTACCAAAATTACACAAAAATATCTTGAAATACTAAAGAGTAAATTTATGCAATAAAACCATTGGCTTAAACCACAGCCTCCAGATGACTTTGCAATCTCCTGCAACAATTTTTAAACAAGAAGTTGGTGAATGCTGCGATAATCCTTGCCTTCAGTTGATTTTTGGTGTTACAAGGAATTTTGTTGGTCTCTCACACAATAGTAATGAAGGGGGTTACAGTCTGGGGAGTTAGGTGGCCAGATGTAAGGGGCGATGTGTTTGCAGAAATTGTTTGACAGCCATGACTGGGTTCTCCTGCTTGTGTGGCATGGTGCAGAGTCCTGTTGCCAGATACAGTGTCTTCCAGCAGCCACTCTCTTGACCTAGAGAAGCACTACCTCCTCAAGGCACTTGATATAGGTCTCTATGTTTAGTCTGAGGTCTCCACCCATAAATTTAGGATTTCTTTTCTTATCAGAAAAATCAGTGCGTTTTCTGAGC
This sequence comes from Acanthosepion pharaonis, assembly GCA_903632075.3. Lineage (NCBI taxonomy): Eukaryota > Metazoa > Mollusca > Cephalopoda > Sepiida > Sepiidae > Acanthosepion > Acanthosepion pharaonis. The sequence continues at coordinate 38,454 of CAHIKZ030000273.1, forward strand.
TGCCATACCTTCATATTCACCATTAGACTCATCCAACTGTTTTCAAATTCTCTGCACTGTTCTCAGATTGACCACCAAACACTCTGAAATGTTCATATTGGAGCTTATGGCATGAATACCAAGCAGTACAGCATACCATTTCCAAATTTCTGGCAGAGTGAATCATGTCATAGTTCTCTTTTTCTCACAGACAGTGCCCAATTGACCCTACTCTACTGTGCAGCTGACAAACTTTAAAACAATGTGCATATGCAAAATTAAATATATAAAATGGCAACAATTTACCCATCGCACCCTGTATAAACTCATAGAAAAATAATTTTCATATATTAAATGAATGTATTGAGAAGGATAAAAATGTTTTAACTACACCAACTCTAAACATTATTAGAAAACTCAGAACAATGACAAACACAGATAAAATCACATCACTTTATTTATTTTTTAAAGTGGACATCAACATACATTTTTGGCAGTGTTGAGTTTTCATCATTTAGATCAATTTAAAGTATAAAAAACAAAGAATACATTGATTATAAACCATATACTATTAGCAATGCAAGCTATATTTTAATCTTCCTTTTTTAGTATTTTTTTCTATTTTTTAAGAACAGCTTACTCATTTATATCCTTTATTTATCTTTTGTTTTCTCAGTGAACAAAGAATATATTTTTGATAAAACACTAAAAAAATTTTTGACTTTTTGCCCAAATCTTTTAAAAGAAAGTAAGCAGACATGTCCATCTCCCCCTTTTTACAGGAAACTTTTCCAAGTTGCATAAATCACTTGATGTACATCACAAGTGATCAGCTTTGTTAAATAGATGTTGATAAGAACAAAAATCTCTTTGTTACTTTATGAACAGTAAATAAAATACTTTTGTTTCAACATAAAGCAAAGGATCATAAATGTGAAACCCTGAAACTTGAAAAGTAATTTATATTGTTTATCATAGGTTATAAAAATTGGGTTTTGTTCCTGAATAGTTATAAATCATAGGTTATAAAAAACTGTTTTTGTTTCTGAATAGGTAGAAATTTGATCACATCTCAGATACATTAAGTTTATATAAAAGTAGTGTTTATTTCTGTACATGAATGATAACAAAACAAAGTTTCCATTTTATATCACTATATATATGTTTCAATCTAAAAATGATGATAATATACATTTATTTATCAATATACAATATTTTATATATCACTACACTATTTCAGTGTTTCAGGTTTGATGTGTTAAATTTACTTTTAATGAATGAAGGTTCTTTACCCTTAATTTGAAATTTAATTTTTTTCCTGAATTAAACATGTGTAAATAATATAATGTTATGGACATGGAGAATGCACCTTTTGAAACAAAATTCAAATTCTGCCCAAAACTGTCGTGTTCACTTTTCTACTAATACTCTTGGGAAAGGCATGAATCCATCTTCTATACTTCCTACCTATAGGTTAAATAGCAGTGTAAACTGGCTTCTCTAGCTTCGGATGGTATCCAGTCTAGGAGAAGGAAAACTCTGACTCCAAAACCGTGGAGAAGATAACAGGAAATAATTTCAGTGTCTTTCCAAAAAGTCATTGCATTTCAAAGATATTTGTAATATAGCAACAACTCTAAGTAGAAGCTTATGAAACTTTATTTGACTAATTCAGCTTTAGCACTAAAAACGTTTATTTTATTATAGTGGATGGTTACAAATGAGAGGGAAGATGGGATGTGCTTATTTTATTATCACAATATATAAACTAAAATTAACTTATAAATGTTGATATTTTTAAAATCATTTCACCCCAAGCAAGGTGATAAAGCCACAAAAAATGCAAGGGTTTACTTAGGATGAAAGAGTAAAAGAAACTGAGAAAATTTTACTGAAGAGAAAGGTCAATAAAAGGAACAGAATTCAAGAAGATGATGATTGATGCTGCATTTGAATTTTTGTAGATTGTAGTCAGCAGGATAGCAAGAAGCTGGAAGAGAGTTCCATAGGAAAGAAGTGCACTATTAGAATAGAACTTACAGTTGCATCTAACAATTTCAACAGTAAAATTATGAGACCTATCTGCCAATCTAGTACTACACTTAAATTCATCTAGTTAAGGTACCAACAAGGAAAGCTCATCAAGACAATGGCCATGAAAATATTTGTAAAAATGACACAGGGAAGCTACATTACAGTGGTGTGAAAGTGGAAAGAAAATTTTCAGATGTGAAGAAATGGTATAAGATTAAAAAGTTTCTATATCACTTCTGGAACAATGATTTTAAGTTGGGAGAACAAGATGAATAATCAAGATGTTAAAACAGAAAATTTTTTCCAGATTATACACAATAAAACAAAATTGAACCATCTTTTTCTTAATATATTCCAGATGATTATGTAAAAGTATATTTAGGGAAGTACACTCTGTTGCATTCTAATGGGCAATCACCATGTAATCTCCATTGCCTCAAAACAAAACTAGGAATGCATTGAGCCTTGTAACTTGATAAATTGAACTATTGGTCCTTGGCATACAAAGAAACATGGGAAAATAAGAATGATGTGCACATTGTTGAGAAGAGTGTTCGAGGAGTGAATGCTGTAAAGTACTCAGTCTGGCACTTCATTTCAAAAATCCAATCAAATGACCAAACATGGGAATTTTTTCATTAATGAAATTTAGAAAATTGTCACCTACCAATATTTGCAAAATAAGTTACATAAATTATGTTTAAAATATCTAATTTATATTAACAAACTTTGTTTGGTAAATAACTTTTTTTACACCTGTAATGATTAATATTGTGTGTGTGTGTGTGTGTGTGTGTGTGTGTGTGTGTGTGTGTGTGTGTGTGTGTGTAAATTGCTCTTGAGTAATTTGTAACATGTATTTATCATCTCTCAGTTGCATCTCTGTCTTTAAGGCAACTGAGGAAAATTATACTGAGAGGTGCCCAGCCCTGGAGAACAGCTGCCTGAGGCTGTATCCTCTCATTACACCAGAGAGAGGGATCTGTGCTCACACCGAGGTCAGTGCAACTGATGGTTGCCAGGACTTGGAGAATTTTTGTTCCTAGCCCAGGTGTATGTGCTTGGGTCCTCACCTTAAAAACTGACCTTGTGGGGAGAGTAAATACCATGTGTGTGTGTGCATGTATGTGTGTACATGTGTGAGACTTTTACAATTTCCAGAATTAGATGGAAGCAATAAACATTATGGTCATTAAAAATTCAAATACATAATAATTATAGGATTTTGAATCTGTTACATTCTGTTCTAGTAAGTTATATCATGATATTGTGAAATAATACAATCAGCCTAAGTTTCTGTAACCATAAAATGTTTGTCAGGTAATACATTTCCATTGCAACCTCTCCTACCTTGACTAATAAAATAAAATTAACTACAAAAAATATAATAACAAATAGACAATAATGATAAGGTTATGCCCTCTTCAGCAAGATTCAAACTTGTGTTCCCCTGAGCAGAGGGAACATTGTTAGATCTAACATGCTTTAACCAACTCGGCCACGGAGAACCTTTGCGAATCAAGTGCCTTTCAACGTTCTCATCTTAGACTCTTGAAATTTTTCATATTTGCTCAGTTTCATATCCAAACATAAACAAAGCAATTTCTAAAGAAGTAATGGATTTTATTTATTAGTCCGACAGATTTTATCACTTTAAACATTATTTTTAGTGGATACTCATATTTGAGTAGATACTTCATTTATTTATTAAACAGTATATTTATTTATTTTCAGCTACTGGCCTGAATATTTGAGAAATCTTAAAGAAAAATATGTGCTCTCCTGCAAGATTTGTACACCTGCATACCCCACCCTTGGCCTTCTCCATAAGCTCAAGGGTTATGGTGTCTGTGGCCAAATATTAATCCAATCATTCTTAACAAATCATCTAATGAAGGTTGTGTTGCACAGCCATGCTTCTAGATCCTTTCACATTAATGTGAGCACCACCCCCAGGGTTCTCTCCTTGAACCTACATTGTTTCTTATCTTCATCAATGGCCTTCCTGATATCATCAGTTCCTAACTATGTATTTATTTTGATCACATAAATATTTACTCCTGTCTTAATAGTAAGTCCAGTAGGTCTGACAAAGTAAACTAGCAACTGCTCTCAAAAATGACCTCCAGTTGTTAACTGGGACAAGAAATGACTTTAATATTTAGGTATTTTAATACCTCCAAAACAAAGCCACTTATCTTTTAATCACCATAGCAAACTATTTTTGCCTTTCATCAGCACGGCTGATGCTAACTTCCAGGAGAGCAACTCATTGTACCTCATGTTTTCTGCTGACATGAAATGGAGGGATTATATTGAATCAATTGCTGGGTTTGCTTCTAAGAAAGTTGGTTCACTGTGTTGTGCCAGACAATTTTGTCACATCAATTCCATCTTACACATTTATAAATCTACCATTGGTCTGTGCATTGAATATTACTGCTATATCTGGTGATATATCTTGAAATTCTTGACAAAATTAAAAAATGTGTCTGTAATGTTATTGGTCCTGACCTGGCATCACAACTTCAGTCACTTTCCAACCACCATGATGTGGTTTCCCTCTGTCTTTTCTATAAATATTTTTATGGTAGTTGTTTTAATGATCTCTCCACATGAATTTAAGATACTACTAGATTGGCAACTAGGTGTTGTAATAAGCGATTGGTTGTAAAGGAAAGAAACAAACAAGGATTAAGATTTCAACAACATGTATTGGTCAAATTTCAAAATATGTACATAATTGTGTGAAAGGTGGCAAAAACTGTTCAGATGTTGCCTTTGGTAAGGAAAGTGATTAGGTGTACAGGTTTTGTTGCTAGGACTAGTAATTGACCGATTTCTTGAGTTGGTTGGCCGAGGTCACAGTTGGTGTTAGAGTATAAGTCTGGAATGGATTAGTCATTGGTGGGATTTGATACAAATCTTTCTTTAAGGTTGAAATTGACAAGTGTGAGATGTTTGATGGGCTGGCATTTGTGTGATGCTAAGATGTTGAAGCCAAACTGCTTGGTAAAGTGGGTTGACAGGTTGGTTGATCAAGGTCATGGTGGTGGGTTCATTTGTGTTAAGGCGCATTGGTTGCCAAGGTTATGGTGGTGGTGACAAGGGATTAGTTGTAGATAGTGAACATTGATCAAACGGAAGGTCTCTGTTAGATTCTGGTCTAATGTGGTATCAGTAAGATGGATTAGGTGCAGATAGTGAATGTTGAATGAGTGGAATATCTCTGTTGGGTTCTGGTCTAATGTGGTATCAATGAGACAGGTTCATGATGGTGATGATGAGGGATGCCTGGTGTGTAAACATTGATGTGTTAGAAATCAAGGTGGTTGACATTGGGATCCCAGTGCTGTTGAATCTGGCATGTTGGCTGTATTCCACATGGGAAGAGTCAGGTGAGATTAGTAAAGCTTGGGCGAGGTCTTGGTTGTGACAAGAGAAGCACTCATGGCAGTGGCGGTGACAGCACATTGCACCTCAGTTAGTTATTACAAAAGGCTTTCTTTTAAGCAAATCTGGTGGTCCCCAGAGTCATCCTTTTTCTTTTGGTAGTGATGTTCATGATTGGCTATTGTATTTTTAATGTGGGGTTTTGTTTTGCGAACTGGATGTGATACTCGGAGCCCATGTGCAGAAAACAACATTTTTATTTTGTGTTTTGCTTTCTTGGCACCCACATCTGTCTGACATTGTAGTATGAATAAGAAAACAATCTAATTGCAGTGAAATATAACATAGGCCTCATCATTTTACTACAGAAATAGCTAAATGTAATCATAAGTTATATTCTTATTAGTTTTTTTTTCTCATACTTCTCATCTGTGAAACTCCCTTCCATTTTTTTGCTTCCCTTCCACTTACAATCTCCAAAAATTTAAATCAAATGTCAGTTGCAATTTTTTGTCTTCTTGAAACCTTTTATTTTATTGTCCTTTCTCCCTACTAAAATATTCTCATTCTCTTTCACTTCTAGTAACCCCTTGCATTTTAATGGCATCATTACCTCGTTTGGAGTGAAATAATTTTTAAAAATGTTCTAATATAATTAATGGATATATATTTTCACATCATTTGAGACAACACCAATAGCAACACAAATTGAAGAATGAGTCACTATAGACAAATAAAACAGCATTAAGAAATCAGTATTGGTTTCTTAAAAGTTTTAGTGATTTCTAGTCCCTGGAAAGTAATGTCACATGACTTCTGAGACATATAATAAAATAAGCTTGCATGCAATCTGCATTTGTAAAAAAAAAATGAACAAAAACATTACTTTATACTAAAATAATTTGCTTCTGAAAAAATATGTACTATTTTATATCTTTGTCTTTTCCAGGTCAGTATCTAACTCCACATTGTGTTCCTATTCTATCTCAGTCTGGCTCTTGTGAAAATGGCAGTATTTCTTGCAAAAAATATCATTTAACTACCTCAGAGATGCAACAACCTTTACGAGATGTTTCCACACAGTTATTCTTGGTCAGAGTCTTCATACCTAACTTACAGTGGCTCACAGTGCTTCTTATGACACACATCCACAATTTCAAGAAGTTGATTAGGAACAATCAACCCATTCCAACATCCCAAATGTTGCTCCTGGAATCACACATGCTTGACTAAAGAGACTAACACATGTATTTGCTGGTATAAAAGATTTTTGTTTTTTTATTTCAGGTAATAATACTGAAAGATTTTTTTCAAATTTTTTTCACTTGAAGGCCTGAATACCTTTCAAAGCTAACATGCAAGACTTCCCAATAAGTTAATGAGGCCTTAGAAAGTAAACAATAAAAAAACAGATATAGAATATAGCAATGGATACCATTGCTGTTATGAAAATGTCCAGGTCAGTATTTATTCCATTCCATGTGATAAAGAATGCAGTACAAAGCCTTTTTAATGTGAATTAGATTGAGCATGGAAATGGACCTAATGCTAAAAATCTGCTCACTTGGCTCTCAAAATGTCCAGGACAATCAATCACATAAATAAAAAACATAAATAAAATGATTATATCTGACATTAAAACAAGTGCAGGTTGGCTCCTTTAATATAATACAAAAGTTTCCCATTTATAGATAAAAACAAAGTATGGTAAAACTACTCTGTAGAATAAAAATAAAATTTATATTTAAGAATATTTGCAATTTCACATCAAGGCTGCTTTTATTTTAGATTTGGATACTATCTATCTGGAAATTATTAATGTAATATAACCAATATAATCTTAGATAGAATTCACCTCATATCAGAAGAATCAGACTTGCCAGTAGATATACATATAAAAACATTTCAAAATTATTTTAAACTTTTTAGATTCTTGTGATAACTAACCACAGGTTGATGTTGAACAAGAGATTTTATTTACAGTAATATATAGATATATAGCATGTGCAGTTAAGTCCACCATGTTGTTTTTTTTCTCTTTTACCTTCTTGTTTTTCTCCAAGAATTTTCTAATCTTGCTACATCGAGAGTTTGACTATACTACAATTCTCCAATTTATTATAAAGATTCTTGTAAAATCATCAAAATTATGCATTACTAAACATGATAAGTACTTTAATAATTATTATTTGACCACCTGATGATCATTTGGGAATTTCAAATCTTGTAAGCAAAATCTAGTTTTTCACTACTACTAATTTCAAAAGTGAAAACAGACAATTTTCCTTTTTTCATCACAAAATTTTGAATGTAGTAAATCAGAGGTTATTAAGATATTACAAAAGTGACTTTCAAAGTATATTTATCAGACATTCAAGGTTACAAATATATATTAGGTTGCAGATTAAGTCAATGCAAACTGCATAAAAAAATTAAATTCTTGGCCATTTCTTTAAAAAATACTTATACTCTGTAATTTATTTTACTTGCTTTGGTGATGACTGTAACAAAATAACAGCTTAATATAAAATATATTTAAAAAAAGAAAAGTGCATATGTTTTAATATAAATATACTTTTTCTTCCTCATTATAACTCATCTATTAACATCCCCTTTTTTCTTTACAAAATTTCAGCCTAAAAAGCTTCAGTTGTAAATAGTCTAAAAGGGAAAAAGTTATTGGTTATATGTTTTTTCCACTTCCAAGATGAACTTTTCTGTTTTACAAACATTATCAATATTAATTGAAGACAAATCTTGATAGTGATAGTGCATGCAGATTTTGCAAAAATATATAATCTTGGGCTCAGTTCATGAAAGACATGCCTAAGATCTATATAACTATTACTTGGTCAAATTCAAACTACAATGGAGTGACCAAGTGACCAAAAATCAATTCTTTTATTTATCTTGAAGGGCTTCTTGGATGAACTGTGAACTTTTCCTTCTTCCCATCCTGATCTGGGTTGTTATCTAAAAAATCAATTTAATATCGTGGCTAATGAATACCTGATAATTTAAATAGAAGAACTACACTACCTTTTCAAAATGTATATACAATGAAAGTAATGATAAAGAAAAAGCAATTATTTTGCTAAAATAACCTGTGAAATAACTAACAGCCTTTTTCTGAAAATCAAAGAAACATCTATATAATTTATATCTGCCTTTTGTGTGAAGAAATTTATAAAAATGCAAATCCACTGCAAACACTGCACATAAGTTTAAAAACTATTCAAATTTATATGATTATATTTGCATTCATATTACTCAACTCATGTATTTATGGAAGGGAATTATTCTGCTATACTGAAAATTCTGTCTAAATTGACTGATAGTAAACTATTTATTCAAGTTTATCTAGAAAATATATACTAAGCAGTGCTAAAAAGTTCTCAGCCTGACTAAGAGGGGATTAAAAAGAAGAAAATAAAGGTTTTTTTGATGTTTGACTATTTGGTCAGATTTTGAGAAGTGGGTCAGGCCAACATCTTTTCATCCCCTCATAAGCACAAACCTAAGCCAAAAATTTTATCAACTTTTTTGGAACTGATGTCCATTTTTAGAAAAGCAAACCATTAAAGCAAGAAATGTCATAAACTTGAGGATATAACTGATCTTACAAGAAAGTGTATAACTTAGTTCTTGATTTAATAATTATCTAAAGTTTGATAATTATTCTTTATATGGAATATAAATATATGTTCTGTATGGAATTAGAAATTTGTTGATATTTTGTAAACAGATTTAAAGTATTCATAAACACAAAACCAACTTTTATATTTTCAAATGTACTAATGTAATGATATCATTTTATCTATTCATGTTTTAAAAATTGATAAAACAAAACCTGTCACTACATTTATTCTGTTGTAAAATCTGCAATATTTGTTTCTTTTTTTAAACATCCCATTGCTTGAAGGAGCTAATTGTAAAATGCTATGCTTGCATTTGAGGCCAAGAAATGTTCATGTGATCTTGAGTTAATGTTTGAAAACCTACGCTATATTCAATTTGTATAGTTTTTTCAGGTTATATTATTAGTCATGTAAGGGGAACATTTTGTCTGTTCAATGTTTTTAAAATAGACTGACAATCATGCAACTTTTGTGAGAAGGTTTCCAATTTATATACTTCCAACATTGGAGTTTACTTGTTAACAAAATCGCTTGGCTCAAATTTGTACCAATTATTTATTTGCTTGGAAGGAGTTAAGAGCTAATATAAAAGGAGTTACATTTCAATGTACATTAAGTCGCTGAAACGCAGCATTTATAATGATATTAACAAAGAAATGCATTGTTAAGCCCAGGTTAGGACATATTTATATCTAGACAAGTATCATATTAATCACACATATTCATCACTACAGTAATATACAAGGAAATATTTAACTTCAAGCACACACAGATATATATATATATATATATATACACAAATTTATATATTAAATCAAATAATATTGATTCATAATTAATATTTTATGCTTCAAACACTTTCATAAATAAACTGCTGTACAAACATATTACATTGTATTCTATAAATAAAATTTATAATCTTTATACTATATTATACTTTCAAAAAACTTGTATGTGATGGAAATAATTGTCTTCATACACACAGAATATAGATATATGTATAAGTATACAGTATAATGGCTGGCTCCTCATTTCTGACCACACCAGTCTACCAGGCCAGCTAGCAAATCCCTATTACAGATGCCCACACAATCAACAGAGTCCACCGGTGGTTTTATACTGCAACTATACTGAGCAGACCTTAGTTACAATTTCTAGGAGTGACTGCATAATCTATCATGATCAATTTTTTTAACAATGCCAGCATGCTCAAAACCTCTGTTATGTTGACTTCATGCTGGCACAAATATTGATGAATTCCAAAAGGTTCTGTCAACCCAATTTTATTCACAAGGCTTGGGTTAACCTGTGGTATGGTTTTCAGGCACTTTTCAAAGGTGCCACAGGCAGGGGACACCTCCCCAGGCTGATATTTTCAAGAAGACACGTCTATGACAAATCAATCATGGTGAGATTCAAATATGGATTTCATGGCCAGATGGTAAACATTCTAACCCCTTGGCCACATATGCCCATATATACAGTTCATTTTCAAGAACACAAACACACACATTTTTATATACACACATATATTTTTATGATACCATGCCACTGCAGAACAGAGGTGATCATGGCTTTCTACAGATTTCTTTTCTTTTACTATCTGTGAATTACCATAACTTCTTGGGAAAGATAGTGGAGTGCTTTCCAGTTGCTGTTTTCATGATTTTGAATTCAGAGTTCTCTTTCTCCATTACTAGCTATTATACAAGGCTCATGAGCCCAGACTGCTCTGCTATTTAACTCATAGTTGGAGAGAGAAGACATGGGTTCATGGCAAAGGAATTTATGCGAAATTCAATACAACGGGTTAGGCTGGAATTTGGACTCAGCTTGCCTAGTTCACTTCCCATGCTAATAACCACTATGCTACATGCGCATTCCCCAAATACACATGCACATATTCATATATTATACTTTTTGTCTTAATTCTTCACAAACTACTTATATTACTCTGCAGTGTGCATGTGTGAGAGAAACAGAGACAGAGAGTTTCCAGCAATATTGACATCACTCAACCATATTAAACCAACGTACAAAATATTTGGGATTTGATTGTACTGTCCATAGGAATTGAAACCTAAACACAAAATATGGTTTCAGTGTTAAGATAGAATCAGATAACTAGTGGAGATTTGCTCCTTTATATGAAATGCTAGCCATTCATACATATTCATATATTAAATGAACATAATTATCTATATATTTGTTTAATTTGATCATTTTTTTCTCTGCCTTATCAAACCTTTGCAGGTTATTTGAAGCCAGAAAATATTTTTAGATTGTAAGAATTTTTTGTTTTTGAGATAATAATAATTCAGTGATCCATCTTACTAATTAACCCATAGCTGGAAGTAGAAGAGGTGGATCCATACCTTTCCCAAGGGTATTTGTGTATAAGTGAATATAATGAGCCCAACAGAAATTGAAACTCATCTCACCAATTAACAATTCTAAGCCATTATCCATTACTTACACCCACTGCACAAGGTGGTCACCCATCTAGGTACTGACCAGGTTCAATGTTGCTTAATTTTGGTGATCATATAGGAATCACTGTTTCAACATATATATATATATATATGTAGTCCATGCGTGTATGGATAAACACTATTATTCACATACAGACAGACAGACACACACATATATATATATATGTATATATATATATATATATATATTATTCACATATAGACATGTAAAATCCATTAATTCTTTGGAAAACGGAATGAGTGAGTGCTTTTTAAAGGCAAAATAGAACCTTGCTTTATTGTGAAGCTCTTTGTAGCTGAACAATCAACCCAAATATTTTTGTTGATTTTTTTTTATTATGTAATTATTATTTAAATTTTTTTAGTTTGAGAAATTAATTTATGTATTATATATTTTAAATAATGGAAGGTTTAGAATTTAACCATTTCCTTTTAATTAAAAAAATTTTATCATCTTGTATGTTGGTTTGAGAAAGGAGCATATCTTTTGGGGAAGGAGATATTTGAAAAAAAGTCCTTCAGAGGATGAAACACTATGAAAATTTGTCCTTTTGTCTTTATTCATATGTCTTTTAGCAGACATATTTTTAGTTATATCTGAATTTTTACACACACACACACACACACACACACACACACACACACACATATATATATATATATATATATATATATATATTAATAAATATATATATTATCTCTCATATATACATACAAAGACACACCTTAATACATAGCCATAATGAGTAGATAACTGTTTTTATAATTGTACACATGAAGACAGGACTAACTTATATGTTCAATAGCAAAATAAGTATTGTCAAAAAAAACTAGTTTATTGCATTATTTACCTATAATGTAGGCATTTACCTCAGAATTAAACCATGTACATGCTTCATCTTTACAGTAGTAAATTTAAATAAAAATTTCAACAGATATACTTATATAAAATTTATAAAAGATTTATTACTAAAAGGTAAGGCAAAAAAGTATTCAGCACCTGACACAAAGCAGAATCAAACAGAGATCAATACTTTGTTCATGATGACAGTCTCCGCTCACTTCCTCTAAGTAGCTGTTAAGTTCAAACACTGGTCTGCTGGTATTTTGAGCCACTCATCATAGCTGATTTTCACTTCATTCAAATTACTAGGCTGATGAACACAGACACAAATTTTCAATCAAGTTCAGATCAGAGAACTGACTGGACTACATCAGTAAGTTGATTTTCTTAATTTCAAACATATGTATGGTGTATGGTGTAATTTTGAGGTAAATACTTTATATATATATATATATATATATATATATATATATATATATATATATATATATATATATATATATATATATATATATATATAAACACAATAAACTGATTTTTGGAGCATGTATTGAATACTTATTTTCTCTGCTATACTATGTCTTAATATATGTTTGTACATCTGTATATTCTTTTATATGAATGTATATAAGCCTAAATTCTGTATAAAATGCATATATGTACTAAATCTTGTAATCAATTGGCTAAAATCCTAACATCACAGATAAATAAATAAATAGTAAGTAAATTTTTCCCTTTTTTTACTTGCTTACCTACACCGTCATCAGCAGTTGTGGTTTAAAAATACTATTGCAATAAAAATAAAACCAGTATTTTGTACTCTGTGCCAATTATTGTTTATATTGATATAAAATCCTAAATCCTTGTTGTGTACCTGTTTCTTTTATTTCTCTCATTTTTTTATTACATGTAAAAGTTTTTAAAAACTCATGTAAATTATTATAAAATCCAGATATTATTTCGAAACAACTTTGTTTCATTTCAATTTATTAGATTTTAAATTAAATATTTTAAAAATGTGACTATTTTATTATTCTTCATAACATCACAAGTTTTACAGAATTATATTTGTCATGGGATTGGTTTAGCTAATAGGTAATTCGCATAAAGAGAGCTATAACTATAGCTCAAGCACAATTTTGAGCCAGAGTACGTAGAATATTTACAGCTACTAAGTTTGATCACCATAACAAAATGTTGTCACCTGATGGAGCTCTGTTGAACAAAAAAGAACCTGAAAACATAAAGATTTGGATAAAATGCTTTGAGGCATGTTCCAGAATAAAGCAGTTATGAGATGACCAAACACCTGAAGGACAGAAAGAAATCACAGATATATTTTTGGCCACTGTGAGATGCGAAGTCATTAGGCAGATTACATTAATGACTTACCCGGCTGAAATTGAAAACTTGACATTTAATGAAGTCAAAGAAATAATATTGAGAAATATTCAACCAAAGAAAAGATTGGTCATAGCTGACCAAACCAAATTCTTAGCATTGAGACAAGAATTTGGGAAGCCTATGAGGAAATATCTAAGAAGGTTAAGAGATACCAGCTGATATTGTGAATTTCATGAACTAGGACAATAAGGAATAAGCACAGAGGAAGAATTAATTCAATTCTAATTGGTAGAAGGACTGTACAATACCTCTCATAGAGTAAAAATTTTACAGCAGTTACAGACAAGCCAAATGATTTTAGAAGCTTGTATTGACTTCATACAACAAGGGGAGTTAATTGAAAAATTTAATACAAATGAAAATCAACCTGAGTTTATTGACAAGAGAGAGAAATGTCCAGCATGGGAACAGATATGTAATAAGTGCAAAAAAAAAAATTACTTACAAGTCATATGTAGCTGGCGAGATACCAATGTAAAAACTGTTGAAATAATACACAACAATGTAAAAAGTCAAATAAACGTTTTTCAGTAGAAAGGAGAAACAAAAAACACCTTCATGAATATTAAATTAAACTGTGCAAGCTTAAAAATATAAGTTGACACTGGAAGCGAAGTGACCATTATTCTGAAGAATTTTGGGGGACAATTATCAAAACCAAAATTAAAGAAAAGCTTAGTAAGATTAAGACAGTTTGATGGAACATTTATAAAAATATTAGAGTCCTTTCAAGGCACTTTTGAAACAAAAATAGAATCAAAACTGTCGCTATTATATCATAGACTGTATAAAAAGTCACAGTTTAGTAGGAACTGATTTGATAAATATTAATAGCACATGTTTACTGGGACATTAAAAAACTATAAAGTGAGCTTTAAGTTAAAAAGAAATATCAATCCATCGTATTTTGAAAGCTATAGACTTCCCATTCATATAAAGCCAATAGTAGTTAAGCTGCAAAAAATGGTGGAAGAAGGCATTCTTCAATATGTAGAACCTGGAGGCAACAAATGGACATCACCTATTGTGGTTTTAAGAAAACCTGATGGTGTTTTTAAAATTTGCAGAGATTACAAAGCAGGTATAAATCATAAGATTTATTTGGATTACTACCCTGTTCCAAACATAGAAAACATGCTACATTCTCTGGCAGGAATGAAATATTTTACAAAAATTGGTTTAAAAAATGTGTACCACCAAATTCAAATAGATGACAAATTTAAGGAAATCACAATAAACTCTCCTATAGGCTTACTTAGATGGTCCGGCTTACCATTTAGAATTAAGACAGCCAGCTTGATTTTTCAAAAAGCTGTGGAAAATTTGTTAGTGGGGAGAGTAGAAAATATGATAATTTATCAGGAGGATATATGTTAACGTGCAGCCACTGAAAAAAAACTGAAACAAAAAAATAAATTTGCAATGGATAAGTTGAGGAAGGCAGGAATGATGATAAATGAAGATAAGTGTAAAGAATTAACATTCTTGAGTTACCAAATTTCAGAAAATGGCACTTCACTGGACCCAATGTTAATACAAAAATATTAAAAGTATCTTCTCCAACTAATAAAAAAGAAATGGAATCATTTGTCGGATTAGCCAATTTTTATAGAAAATTCTTGTCAAAATATTCTGAAAGAATTGAAGTGTTTTCTGAATTGCAAAAGAAGAATAAAGAGTTTGAATGGACTAGAACACACCAAACAGACTTCATTAAATTAAAAGAAGCTCTATCTAAAAACCTATGGTCAAGATTTTTGACTTTAAAAAGGATGTTACATTAAGCACAGATGTGAGTAGCCAGTTTGTATCGGCAATTTTGTCCCAGGAAGGACACCTGGTGATGTATCTTTCTAGGTATTGAACACCAGCTGAATTGAACTACTATAATATTGAAAAAGAAGCACTTGCAATTGTATGGAGTATTACCAGAGCAAGACAATTTTTATTAGGAAAAAAAATTTTGTTGAGGTTCAATCATAAGCCCTTAGAATTTATATTCCATCCTAGGAAGGAATTGCCAAAAGTTACATCATCCAGAATATTAAGATGAGCTATGAAGTTAATGGTTTTTGCTTATGATATAGAATATGTGAAGAGAAACAAGATACCACATGTAGACACATTGTCCCAACTACAATTTGTAAAGGGACAAAACAAAAAAGCATAAAAAAGTTGAGGATGAATTTTTGCATTGGGTGGAAATGGATGTGTTGCCCAAGAATAGACTAGTTATGGAGACATTACAAGATCCAGTTTTAAGTCAAGTTTTATCTAGAATAAGAAATAATAAATGGAGTAATTGTTCAAAAGCAGAAAAACCATACAACGAAACCAGACACAAGCTATCAATAAAAAATGGCCTAATATGTAGTGGTGACTTAGTCGTACCATTAGAAAAATGTAGAAAAGAAGTAATTAAAAGTATATATGATGGTGTGCATTGTAGGATAACTGCTACACCAAAAGAGTTAAGACTGGAAGCATGATGGCCAGGACACACCAGAGATGTGGAGAATTACATACGCAAATGTCTTAAATGTGCCGAAATAAAGAATTTTAGCCACAATATATTATACTCTTAGCCTAAGGAAACAGAACTGTGGTCTAGAGTTCATATGGATCATGCACAAGTTAACAGGGTAGGTTTATGTCTAATAATGGTTGACACTTTTTCCACCTGGCATGAAGTTTTCCAATTTCGGGATAAAAAAAATCTATTACGGTAAAATAAATATTACACATAATATCTGCTAAAAATGGAGCACTAAAACATTAGTAAGTGATAATACTCCCAAATTCTGTTATGAAAGTCTATGCTTGTGGTTAAGGAAGATTGGCTGTGTCCCATATAAAACATTTCCTTACCATACTCAATCAAATAGGATTGCTGAACGAATGGTCCAAACAATAAAAATGGGATTGAAAGCATTTTCTTCTCAGCAAGAAAAGATTGAAACTTTTATACTATTTTATACTCGATTATTGTTGAGTTACAGAATGATACCACATGTTGACAGACTAGAGAGCCCATCTGCATTAATGGGCAGACAGATTAGAGCTCCGTTAAGCATGTCTTACTCTATTAATGAAAATATATGGTACAAAAGAAATAAAGAAAACAGGTTGGAAAAGGCAAATTTCATAATGCAAAAAGAATACAACACAGCATTAATATGCAAGAATGGTAAAAATATTGTGGCCTATGCAGACCAGTTAAGAGCTAGCCAAAATTATGAGGAAGTACAAAGTGAAACTAGTTTAAATGTAGATGAACAAGAAAGCAATGGGCAATCAAAGTCCTTTGGAAGACTCAGAGTACAAAACATAAGACACTGAGAATAAAAGAACTAGATCAAGGTCCCCCATCATGAGAAATACTTGTGAAACCGGTAGGGAAGGGAATGTAGGAGAAGTTGCAGATCCATGCAGGGTGTGAAACCCAAAAGATTCAGGAAGATGTAATGGGATTGGTCTAGCTAATAGGTAATTAGCATAAAGAGAGTTATAACTATAGTTCACATGAAACTTTGAGTACGTAGAATATCTATGACTACTAAGTTTGATCATCATAACAATATTTTTTAAAACTTGTAATGTTATGATGGAAATAAGACAGCCAATCAGTTGACATTTCAGTTAGCATTTTGCTGAATAAAATGGCAAAAAAATTTCAAAAATTAATTAAAAATAAACATTTGTGAAATGTGGGCTATAAGTATTTATTTTTCATGGTTTATCTTTATTTTTCTTTTGTCTGTATTTGCAGTGAGTCACCTGATGATGACTAAAGAGTACCTAACCAAAATCTAAAAAATATAAAAGCAAAAACAACAAAGGATACTAACCAATAGAATCATATAAATCAGCTATGGGTAAACTGAGGCCTGTATGCTTGCATGCAGCCCATTTGGCATTCTAAATGCTTAATTTCACAAGGAAAATAACTTTCATTAAAATTTTTAATGTTTTGTTTCATTCTCACTTGTTCACTCACATACTCTCTCATACATAATGGCATAAAAATAATTAAGTACAATGTTTCTTGAATTTTGTAACATTTCATTGAAGCTAACTTTTCTAGCATTTTAAACCACTGACATTTTTTACTAAGGATGATCATATGTGTAACCATCTTAGGCTTTAGAAAGAAGAAATGTTCATAATAATTTTTATTTATCTGGAGAAGAAATGTATTTTTCTTTCATTTTTTCCATACTTAAATGAATAAATTATAAACAAATTGCATGCAGCAGCATATGTCAATAATATTGTTATAAGTATTAATATTATAAATTAATATATTAAATTTTTAATTATAAAATATACTCCAAAGGAAAAAAAATCAACTTCATATTTCTAAGGCAGATACTTATATCTATAGACTTCTGTAGTTAAAATGGCTGTGGTATTTTCAATGAAAAATTACATTGAATATTTTTAAAAGTGTGACGCACATTATAATGAGCCATATCTGATGTGGCCCACTTCTCAAAAAAAAGTTGCTCATGCCTGATGTATGTACTTGTAGCCATTCAGTATACAAATATTAAATCATAGCTACTGTCTTTAGAAAGATATTTCTACTAAAGCATTCTCCAAAATAAATCCAGAAATACCAAACATTATTTTTATTATGGTCTTCCTTCATTCCATATAATATTTACAAATGCTCTCTGTGATTTCAAGAATGTAAAAGGAAAGAAGTGATACCTCCTCCAGTTTTCTTTATAAAATGATGGCATTTTCACAATATATATTCATTGTTCACTAACGTTAATGTAATGTCAATAGGATAGAAAAAAACAAGAAATCTCTGTTTTAGATACATTGCAAGTTATATTCCTTGATTCATATGTATAAAAAAATCATATATATGATAGTTTAAGATGTTAAAAATATTCATAAAAAAGAAAATTAAAAAATGGTTATTTTTCCATTATTTTAAAACTCTGTGTCAAAAATATTTTAGAAGAAAAAAGAAAAATATTTTAACATTTCATATGAGATACAATGAAGCTATATTTTAAAGTAATGAAATATACGAGGTGGTATTAGAATGTCCCTGGATTAGGATCACCTGACACAATTCATAACTTATTACAATCATATGAGAGAGAGAGATGCTGGATTGTTCAGTGACAGTCCTCAAGTTCAGGATATATTTCTACATTATCTAGCATTTTGCTAGTAATTGGTCATCCTGTCTGGACACCTATAATCTTTAATTGATATTCAAGTTTCTTTAAAACATGTATGCGGTTCAAAAAATCTGAATTCAACTTAAAGATTGTTCACCAAAAGTCTGAGACAGCATTTCAAGGTTTTCAGTAGTAGATTTGCTGAGGTCTGTCAGTGAATGGTGGTGGTGGTGGTGGGGGGGGGCAGTTGCAAAATTAATATTAGCTCAAGCCCCAGGAAGTCATCCTCCCAGGCAGTATCTCTCATTCAGGAGAGATCTGGTGTCATTACTCACTTATTGCCCAAGGCATCCCAAAAAGGGGAAGTGCTGAGAGGGTTTGATCAATTTTTGTACGGCTACTGAAATCCCATTTTAAACTTGACATTGGGTCAAATCCTGTGCAAGTGGATAAATCCCACATGCAAAATGCAAGTATGTTGCACAAATTTATCAGCTATTCCAACACTTTACCAAACCTTGTGTAATAAATGAACTCAAGTAGATAGCATGAAAACTATTGGCAGACTAACTCAGTAGGCTTGATATTAACCAGAACAAGCTGCGTATCATTAAACCTTAGCATGTACAGTTCAGGAACTTTCTGATACGACCTTGTATCTCTGGGTTTTTTTAATATTTAAAAAAAATTTAAATGTTTGCTAAAATAATTCTGATGCAACTGTTTTTTTTTCAGCAAGATATATTTATATATATGTATAAATATTCTCAGATGGAGTATACCTGTAGAAGAGACAATATGAATTTGCATTGATAAAGTCAGAGTGACCAAACACATTGGCTAAACTAAGTATAGTTTTCCAATTGTTTTTTCATTCATTTATATATATATAGAATATATGATATATTGAAACTAATTGTAGTGAATTAATTCTAATTCAATATTGCATATCTTTTTGCTTCCATAGACCATTTTGAGTTCAAACTTCATTGAGTGTTTACATTTGTCGCCCTGTACCATACTAAGCTAAGTTTAGTAAATGTTAATGGCTTTAATCCCTAAGAATTCAAATAAAATGCTTAGTGATGATTTTATCAACTTTTACACAGAGAATATCACTCTAACCATAATTCAATGTTACAAAAACAAAATAATTTATATCTGAATTTCTTGGATGAGAAGTTATTAATATTTATCTTCTTTACATCCAGAGTAATGTTTTCATCTTTATTATCATCATAACATTTTGGCCATTGTGCTTTCCAGCTATCTTCAAGTGTCTGTCATACCAAATAACTTTAAAGGAATATTGAACTGAACACTTTATTTAATCTATGGAGTAGATTATTCTCATTTCCCTGTCCATGTCTCGAGATGTCTTGTTCTTTTTAGTACTGATCAATTATTACTAAATGTGCTCCCACTGCATCTGAACCTGTAATACCTGGCCCAGGGATTGAACTCACAATTCCTATGCCGCCAAATTCTCAAATCAACAATTTAGACCTCTAGACTATCGTCCAAGATATTTCTAGACACAGCTGAATGAGAACAATCTAACCCAGTAGATTAAATAAAGTGTTCAGTTTGAAATCCCCTGAAGGTTACCTGGATTGACCCTGAAAAAAGCTGGTACAAGGGCTGAAACATTGTGATAACAACAACAAAGATGAAAACATTAGTCTGAATTATAAATAATGTAAATAATAAAAACAAAATATATGTATCACTCTTGAAAGCTTAAAAGTTTGAATTTTATAAATTATTTTTTTATGAGAGGCAGCCAAATGTGAAAGTTGTTGTTGTTCTATGTGCTATGTCCCTTCAGGCAGGATGTTGGCAACCATGGTTCTCCATAATTTCCTGTCCTTTGTAGCTCTTAGTAAATTCTGTCTTTTTGTTATCTCTCCTAAACTCTATTCTACCATCTCATTAGGTAGGTTATATGCTGTTTTCCTCTATCTCTCTTGCCTTCAATATGTCATGTGAGTGGCAAATTTTTTTATCCCTCTTTCATCATTATGTGCCCTATAAATTTCAACTATCTCTTTCTGATGTTAGGTATAAGTGTCTTTTTTGTTTCCATTTTCTTCAAAAACTTCATTGCTCAAATGTTCAGTCCATGATATTCTCAGCATCCTTCTGTAGAACCACATTTCTATTGCTTCAGGTCTCTTCTTCATCTGCAAGGAGATTGCCCAGCATTCACTGACATATAGGAGGACTGATATTATATAACAGTTCAGTATACTTTTCTTTGTTTCTAACAAAATTTTCCCATTTCTCAATTCACTCATTTACTTTGTAAAGAATGAAATCAAAGTTTCTAGTTTAAAAGATAAGTGCATAAACTAACTTAGGCAGCAATAAGTGTAATAACTTGCAAAATGGAAACAATTAGACATCATATATCAATATGTTTATTATAAAACAGGAATAGGAAATAATAAGAATATGTATAAACAATATTACTTTAACCTGAATATGATCTTCAAGTTTGATGTCTTGTAAAGTATTGCTATTACTATTCCTCCAATTGTACTGATTACGACTGAGTATTTCAAGATTATGCACTCTATTAGTTTTATTGTACTAGTCAATGTTATCACAATAAAATTGGTTGTAACCAACAAATGTTAGCAAAATTTACAGGATATGCTTATATTTATATGAACAATATACTATTTGAATATAGGGTCGAATAAAGGATTGTCTCTGATTGATTACTATAAAATATCCTTAACCACCCAGCTTTACACATTAACCATCTAGTGGTTAACCTTCCATTCACAATACCTGCATATTGAATGTAGTGTAATATTTAGATAGTCTTAGGAAAAAGTGCCTCTTATAGGCTAGCAAATAGAGTATCTTGTTGCAGCATTAGAACATTGCCATTTTCTAAGAGCATTAAAATTCTTGTACACATAATCAATACCAATTGAAAAAAATACTGAATGCAGCAGAATTTTGGATTGTCTCTGGTTTGTTGTGACTGACATAAAATATGAAGATATTGTTCCTTTTTAACAAGAACCAATATTATTTCCCCTAAACTAAGTAGATGCCTCAAGAAATATTTAAAAGAAGTGATTGAAATATTAAAATTGGCTTATAAGATATGGCATTTTTTAAAATTATGCAACTTAAACTATGCTTTTCCTTCTTATTTTTTCTCTCTCTTTTTTTCAATTTATGACTTAAATATCAACTTTACTTCAGAGGATAGACGAATTAAATTAAACATTTGAAGAAAAATAAATAAGATCACTATATTACAGAGTGAAAAATTAAAATTGTAACCTTAGGTATCTGTAATCTTTATGCAATTGATTGCTTTGTTCACTTCTATAATATATACTGAATTAGTTTAGGGGTGTTCTGGTTTCTTTTTTTCTTATTTCATATTATGAATATACCTTATTTAAATTTTTTTCAAATGATTATCTTTTGAAGGCAATGGCAAAAATATTTAAAAAAAAAAAGTTGTATTTATTAAATTTAATAACTGCAGAAGTGTTTTTGACAATCATTCAAAGGCAAATTGTCTCCATACAAATTGCTATAAATGTAGTCATGTGACCAAAGAAAACTACTGATCCATTCATGTTATGCATATTGTGACTATTTCATAGAACAGTAATGTCACTGTTATTAAATTGTGGAAGGCTGAGGAGGGGTAAAAATTTGTCCTTGTCAAAATATTCAACTCATCCAAAAAGAAATAGGAAAAGAAAAGAAAGCAGATAAAGTATAAAGACAAAGATTTTTATATTATAGAAATTGCTTAGATGCTTTCCAAAATTTGTCTCTTTTTTTCAGTTCAGTTCCTTCTTATGAAGACAATTTTCATGTCAGAAAATAGACTAGACATATGAATATTTCTTAATGTCTTTTCTAACTATTTCAATACAGACTTTTACTTCGAATAGCTACTTGATATGTTGTCTTTTATTTATACATGGAATGCAGACATAATATTAAACACAAGAATGCATTTGAATATTTAACAGAAAAGTGATTGGATCTATTCTAAAGGGTGTTACTTGAAGAGTATAAAATTTCTCATAACTTAATAACTATACATGCTTAAAAACTGAAACTTAATAATTTGATATATTGTATGTTTTACATGCTATGTAATTTTTTATCTTTCTCCATAAATTATAAGTCACTTAAATTTTATTTTAAGTTGGTATCCACTCAGTAGGGATATCATATCTTATTAATAATTTGAAATATAAAGAAGTTTTTATTTTGTCTGAAACTTATTGATTAACAGAATATGTTTTAATAATGTGTCTATTTTTGAGGACTAAGTGTCTGGAAGAAATGTCCATAGTGTTTATTGTCTCACATACTTTCAACTAATATTTTAGTCATTTTCATGGGGAAAAGTATGTTTTTGGTTTTATTTTCTATCATGGGTTTTAAAAGTGCACATAAGTGGAATAAAAACTTACAAAACCTTGTCTCCTATATTTAATAAAACATGCTTAAAATAAGTATTTCTACTCAAATATATACCGATCA
Organism: Acanthosepion pharaonis; assembly: GCA_903632075.3. Classification (NCBI taxonomy): domain Eukaryota; kingdom Metazoa; phylum Mollusca; class Cephalopoda; order Sepiida; family Sepiidae; genus Acanthosepion; species Acanthosepion pharaonis. Next base: position 61,912 of record CAHIKZ030000273.1, read on the forward strand.
AAATGAAAGTAAATGCTGCAACATCAAACAACAGAATGTAAAACATTGTTTCTCTGGAGATGCTATTTGCTTCTTTTTCATCCAAACAATAAAATGTAAAACTAAAGTCTGAAGTCTCATTTCAGTGTCCAAGCTTATAAATTTCTTTTGAGGATGGAAAACAGGGTATTTAAAAATATCATCATTGCCATTGTTTTCAAACATGACTTTAACTGCTTGGATATGGTGTTGCTTTCCTTCCTGCAATCTGTTCATCATTCTTTGCTTCTTTTTCAGTTGAAATAAAGCAAAATATTTCTCATAAAGCATCTTCTTTAAAGAAATGGTTATTAGAAGAGTACCATAAAAAATATATTGTGCTGAGTTGGTGACTTAATAAAATACTGATATCATTGTTGTCACAGATTGTCTAAGCATACAAATGGGTTAAATGTAAAAGGTAAGAAGTGAAAAGATATGCCCAAAATCTAGCTGCCAACTTTAAGCATCTGCATTTCATGATCACAGGTCCTGTAATCCATTAGGATCATCTGGGCACCATATGTACTTCAGCCATAGCAGCAATGGTTTGTTTTGGGCAAGATCGCCTAATGGAGCCCAGCCCTCTCCAGGCTGGTTTGAATTCAGAGTTTTCCTTCTAGACTGGTTGCTAACCAAGGCTATAGAGTTCAGTCTGTCTTGTTAGTTACCCATAGTTGATGGGAGTGGGGAGAAGAAATGGATTCATGCCTTCCCAAGGGTATTTGTGCATAAGTAACAAACACAACAGGAATATCCAATTTCTCATTCTGAGCTGCTATCCATTTCACCATCCATCAGTATTTATAAGGACAGTTGAACAACCAGCTAGTTTAAGAAATATGCTATGGCACAATTTAAGTAGATTCCTTTGTGATCCATGCTTGGTTCATACTTGAATTATGTGAAAGATGTATAAATTTGTTATTTGACTTTGCACAGATGGATAAATCCATAATGCTTGAGAATATTTTAAAGCAAAATACTAAGCAGAATTATTGATTTTCATAATATTGTGTGAAATAAAGAAAATTTCACTGTGCCTTTATAGTTCATATCTTCTATGAAACTTGCCTAACAAATTAATTCAAATTGTTACTGTTCCCATTTTTTAAAAACTGTCACTGATTAAATACAATAAAACAGCAGATGTATTTAAATCAGAAGTTACAAAACATAGAACTAAATCAGTTAAATTTATCAATATTCTGAATGACCAAATACTACTTAAATACAGGATGAATCAAATGTTATACATCAGAAGATTAAATTAGTTTATCCTCATACACGTTCTAAATAACCAGCAACTTCAAAATGGTTCCTAACCAAGCATTTGAATGCTGTCAGAACACTTCAAATGTCTCTTCTTTAATTTCATTATATTTCCATCAAAGTGCTCTTTGCCAATAATTACAATAGTGCATTCTAATCAGTTGGCCCCCGGTTTAAATCATGCCTCTTAACTTTTAAGATGACCTATGGAATCATTCTAATGGCTTTCCAACTGTTCACCACAAGGTGCATATTAACAATCTCACTATTTATTACAGATTACTGTATTTCTTGGTATATTTTAGTAATAAGAGAAAATGACAATAAGCTGACAAATCTAAGAGAAAGATGAACAAGTTTCCCCACTACACATTCACAAAAAAGAAAAGAATCTAATAATTGTATATCAAAGTGTAGTAAAATCCATATCATGAATATAGCCTTAAATATTTTGAATATAACTAGAAATATTGTTTTGAATTTTATTTATATTTATATATTATTTTTGTTGATTTTTGTATTACAATTATTCAGACCATCATTCTAGAACCATTTAGTAAACTGTACAAGTAAATCTGAAATTCTGTGGAACTGTGGTGTTTACAAAGAAAAATTTAAAATCTGTATAAATTAAGATTTTGCAAAACAAATTAGATTCAAATTATAGAAAACAGATTGAAACATATTCTGTTAATTAATCAGTGTCTGACAAAATAAAAACTTTGTATTCAAAATTATTAAGATACAATATACCTAGTGAGTGGATACCAAAATTAAACTGGTTTATAATTTACAGAGAACGATAAAAATTACAGAATTTAAAACATATCAAATTATTACCCAGCATAATTTCAGTTTTTAAGCCATGAGAAATTTTATAATCTTGAAGTAACATATTTAAATTGAGCCAAGCCTTTTTCTGTTAAATATTTGAACATATTTTGTCTACTACTACATCTGAGAACCATGTATAAATAAAAGACATCTCAACTGATGTTTAGTCCTTTTTTCTCACTTTCCTTTACTATTTTCTGTAGGAATTCTTATTTCCTTTCTTTGTCTGGCATCAACACTTTGTCATCTGCATATCTAATGTCATTAAGATTGTGGCCACCAATAATGAATCCAAGTAGGACTTCTAATTCTTTCAGAATAACCTTACTGAAAGTTTGAACAAGTCTGATGCAAAGTCACATCTTTGTCTTATCCCCATTTTATTTTTATGTATTTACTGAATTCTTTTTCTGCCTATATACAGGCAGTTTGCTCCCTATATAAGTTCTGAATTATTCTAATAACTTTCCCAAATAAATCGAGCTTACCTAGCAGTTCAAACTGTTCTTTGTGTTATAGAGTGATAAAATCCAATAGTTTAACCAAATTGCTTTATTTCTTATTTGAATCATCATCATTATCATCCTTCTTCTTCTTCTTGCCATGTTCCTTCAGGACGTTGATGATCATGGCACTCCACAATTTTCTGTCCTTTGTAGCCCTTAATAAATTTTGTCTTTTTGTTACCTCTCCTAAACCCTGCTCCACAATCCATTTATTCAAGATCATCAGGTAGGTTATACATAGTTTTCCTCTGTTCCTCTTGTCTTCCATCTGTCCTATGAGTATCAAATTTCCCAAGCCCACTTTCTTTGTTACCTGACTTAAAAATTCCAACTGTCTCTTCCTCATGTTAAGTATAAATGTCCTTTTTGTTTCCATTTTCTCGTTCATGGCTTTTAACAATCAAAATTACTCTGTTGTTAGAGCTAAATTTTGATTTATATAATTATTGGTAACAGTTTTGTATTTTTCTAACAATAATCTGCACTGATCGATCTATAAAATAAGCATGTAAATTAATTTCAGAAAAAAACAAATTATTTAACAATAGCTAGAATATACTTAATTCAGCATATAAGGCTCTACAAATACACACACATATATACTGCTAAAATCTATTATATATTTTGTGGCTAATGATAAGGAAGCATTTTAAACCATTTTCCTAGTTTTTAATATTCTCAAGTATTTTTTTAAAAAAAAATTCATCCTTTTCTTTTTAATAATGAGAATAATAATATAAGGCAAAACAATATAAATATACAGTTAAGCAGACAAAATTTCATTATCTAAGAGATAATTTCCTATTGATTTTCATTATATTCATATGAGAATGTTTGTCTTTGCATATAAAATATTTTCCTTTAGAATTAAAATTTATCCACATTTTCTGTTTTTGTTTTTTTTTTTTAATTTTCCTGTTTAGTTCTTTTTTATTGATTTAAATTGTTTTTTTTATGTATTAAATTCCCTTTAGAAATTCAATATATCTTCCTTTTTTTAGTGGAAACTTGAGGCTATGTTCACTGATATATTTTTTTCCTCTCATATTCTTCTCACATGATCTGCATTCCTTATTGAAAAAGTAACTTTTGAATTGCATGTTTTCTTTTATTGCAATTTTTTCTATAATAGCATTTTATATTTCTTTTTTTTATTTCCTGTGACCAGAAGTAACATTGAGTACTTAAAAATAACAGCAAAAACAACCCAAAAAAACCAGAGAGGCACCAATATTGCTAATCTGAACTACAATGAGTACCAATATCTGAGATCCTAAAGAACTTTAGTTCAAGCATTAGTTGTTCTACCAATACTAATAATCCTAATGACCTATTAACTCCAATCAAAAAAAAAAGATCTTCCCACTCAAGTGAATTGTTCTTATATAAAGATTACAATCTCCAAATGTTACATGTTGGAGCTGAGTACATTATATTCTAAACTAAATAAATGATTGCAATGGAACAGTACTTCCAATTTTACCATTTTACTTATATTGTAATATAGTCTTTTATAGCAAAATTAAAAAATAATTTTTTTTTATTTATCTTTTAGTTTGTACCAAAGGTAGTTACTAAATCACTTTTTTAATTAAATCCTATATATAAAGTAACAATAATAATAATAAAATAATTAGTTTCCACAGCTTATATCATGTTGAAACACAAGTTCTCATTTGATCACCAAAGTTAAGCAACATTGAGCCTGGTCAGTACTCAGATGGGTGACCACTGGGGAATACCATGTGACAAACTTAACAAGCTGATGAGATACAATCTTGCTACTTATGCTACCAGAAAACCTTGATATGTAAAGGTGCTTCTGAACTGACAGGACACAACTTACCTGGAGTTGGGTGAGTGAGATGAGCAAGTTTCTACTGGTAAAAAATTGCAATGGTAATCGTAAATTTAGCCATTTCCTTATAAGGAAACATTTGGCATTCATTGACTGAGCAGTTATTGCTGTTGTTGGTTGAAATTTATAAAATCTTTCTCTTAAAACAATTTTTCAGGAAAATAGGTTTCTGAATCCCAGTAGCTGTTATCACTCTTTTCAGTACTGATGGGAGTTTCCTTATATCTTAGTGGCATTATTGCCTTGCTTGAGGTGAAATGATTAAAAAAAGGCATAAACCCATTTTTTTTATCTCATCTATGGTTTAAATAGCAGAGCAGATATGGCTCTTGAGCCTTGTGTAGCAGCCAGTCTAAGAATGGAACTATTCTGAATTTGAAACCATCAAAAAGACAATAGGAAAGCACTCTAGTGTCTTTTTCAAAAAGTCATTGAAGTTTATGAATATTAAAGAGAAGGAAACTGTTGAAAGCTATGACAGCTTATATGAATTTTTTTTAAATCCTGAAGGGACATGATATTTCTTTTTAAAATTGGCTAATTGGAGAGTAAAACTGAAGGAAAACAGTCCCTTACCAAGATCATCATAAGAAGAGGAATCTTCTAAATTGATTCCAATTCTCTGTTGCTATTCATCATAACAATGACACCATTCAATTTTATTTTATGAAGTTGTAATGGAAGATATGGATTTACAAAACCACAGGAAAATTCAACCTTCTTATGAATGACTAGAAGATCATTGCCAAGAACAAAAATAAATTGAAGACCTTAATACAAATGGTCAGACTCTCCAGACAGAACATTAGAAAAATATTCAGAATTGAGAAACGTTGCAATGGTGGTGATGCCCAAAGGTAAAACAGGAAGAACAGAAAGAACTGAATTACAACCAGGATGCTGAGCAAGAAATAAATTTTTAAGTATCGAGGATCAGTGGGAACAAATTCATGTAAACATTATACAGGATGTGGTAGAAATACCTTTCACATAATTGTAAGATATTAGTGGCAATGGTGTCTTCATTGAGCTGATGTCTTACCATTATGTGAGAAGTATTTCTACTGAAACCTGTATAATGTAAAAGAAAAAGTCAGCAAAGTTTATCTCAGAGGAGCAAAATAAATATGAGAAATTAAACTCAGCAGCAAAAAATTGATCAAAGAAGTAAATAATTCGGAAATTTATATTTTAAGATATTGATGATTCTTTTTTAAACTGGATAAGAAGGGAATTGGAGAAGTTGCATAAATCCTTCCACCCAAGAAATGATGACGATAAACTCTATATGAGAAGGAAAATAGAAAAATTTTCAGCAATGAAGATTTTATTAACTTAGCTGTCAAAGGACTTGAGAACTACCCACACTAGAATCATAAAAGCATAATTATAACAGATAAATTTTGCATAGAACTAATGGGATGAAAACAAAAAAAGGAGCATGAAAATCCAGAACAAATAGTGTGTTATAAAATGTGATTCCCTTCAAATTTTCTCAGGCCTTCGGTATTCATTAATCTTGTGTACCATACTATGCCCCTCCCCTTACTGCTTTGAGAGGATACTGGTCCTCAAACACACACCCGACCTCAAGTGGAACTCCTATATATGATCCATTGCTAAAGATGTAGGTAAAATGATCCTGTACCACTCTAGTATGTACCTGACTCCTCATGTTATCCACTATTTTTATAAAAGCCAGATCAGGCTGAAAATGGAGTACTGTTGCTATATTTGTGGAGGAGCTGCTCAGATCTCACTTTCCAGTCTTGACAGAGTTCAAAAACGTTTCTTTGTTGATGAAGAATTATTTTCCCCCTTCCAACCTCTATCTCCCAAGCAGGATGTGACAAGTCTCTCACTGCTCTGTTGCTACTTCCATGGAAAGTGCTCAAATGAACTACATTCCTTGCTTCCACTAGGCCTAGCTTTCACAGCTAGGACCTACCATGCAACTTACATAGTAGCAAACCACCCACATTCCCTCCATATTCCATTGTCGAGAAGTAAGTTTGACTCAAACAGCTTACTTCCTGCAAACCACTGCCCTGTGGAACAAACTCCCAAGAGGATGTTCCCCGATCACTACAATCTTAACCCATTCAAGTCTAGAGTTAACTGTTATCTTCCCTTGCTATCATATAAACTACCCCTTAATGTAACCATCTACCTTGAGTGCAACCCCCCCCCCCCCCACCCCAAGGCCTTGTACAGAGTGAACCTTACTGTAAAAAAATGAAAAACTCTAAACACAAACCCTGGAGCCTTTTCAATAACAATTTAAAAAGAAGTAAATCTCTCCATGAAAAATGTCATTCTCCAGAAAAGTGCAGTCTTATACTTATAAAGTCCATTATATAAATATCAACCATTTAGATGGTTTTATTTTGAGATATTGAAGCATATATTTTATCATAATAATATGCTTATATAAGAAAAATATCTATACATACGATTAAAAAAAAAAATTCTCTTTTTAATACTCCTAGTGAAAACTTTATTAAGCTAGTATAAAAGATGAATTTGTAAAAATATATGAAGGAGCTTTTAATTTCCTGCCAACAATTTTCAATTTGAAAATTCTCTTGAGAAGTAGTGAACAGGTTTGAGATTATAAATTTAGAATATACTTATAATTTATATAATTAATCTGAAAGCAAATGATTTATATCTTAAAATCAATATACTGTTTATATCTATATGATTTTTTATATTTAATATATTTTCATAACATGCCAGGTTCTGGGGTGTAAAATTTATTTCACACACACACTTATCGCTCGCAATCAAATATCGCTAATTCTAATGCAAGGGGAACAACTCTTTAAAGTTACTGTACTGATGCCGAGTAAGCTTTATCATTGACCAAAACAAAATAAATGCATCCACAAATAAATATAAGACAATGTTTTGAATTTTCTGTTAATTAGTCTTTTTAATTTACTTTATTTTACTTCTAGTAAAAAAATTAACTTATTGTGATAAGATGAAATTAAGTATGAAATTGAAAGGAATAATGGATGCCACTTCTAAAACAGATAATCAGATGCCCCATTTTTATTTTGACTTTAAACAGTGTGTATTAAGTCTATCAACCTGCGTACTCGAGAAATCTTAATAGATAAAATGTGTTCTCTGGCAGGACCGAACTTACGTCTCCCTTTGTAAGAGAAAACACCATTTGATCCAGTGTACTTTACCACTGGATTATGAAGAACGCCACAGTCCAACAAGGTACTATTTACCCTTTTAAATTAAAGGTAAGAAGTTACACTAGAGATCAAACGGGGGGTTTCTTTTACAAAGGAGAATGCAGGTTCACTCCCTGCAGAGGAGCACATTTCTTTTATTAAGATTTCTCAAATACCCAGACCGATTGAATAGATGTAATACATACAATTTAAAGTAAAAAATAAAATAAAAAGTGGGTGTCTATTTCAAATATGAGTATGCTATGTACTAACGTTTGAAGTGCCTGATTAAAAGCAAATCCATTAATTCTCAGGGATATATATAATCAGTATTCACTTAACAAATTTGAGCCATTAAGTTTTTTTTATAAGTTGATGTTTATTGCCATTACACAAGAATGTAAGATTTTTACCTATTCATATGATTATACATAAAACAAAAAAGTAAGTAACCGAAATACACTAAAATATGGATCCAAACCAAAAGAGATATCCAAATGAATCAATATGAACCAAATTAGAGTAAATAGATAAAAATAAAAAGTATACATTAAGTAAAGCATAAAGAGATAAATGAAAGATAAGAATATATAAGTAAAGTAAAAGAATAAAGGGATGTGCAGTGTGGTGTAATGGATAACAGCTCAGAATGGGAAATTAGAGAGCCATATTTGAATTCCAGTTGAGTTCGTTACATTTACTTATGCACAAATACTCTTGGTTAAATTATGAATCCACCTCTTCTCCACAGCTATGGGTTAAATTAAGGTTGAATAGCAGGACAGATTTGGTCCTGTAGCCTTGGTTGGTAACCAGTCTACCACAGAAAGAAACAGTCGTCTACTGCAGGGAAATCTTCTGCCTAGTCAGCCATAAATCAAAAAAACATGATTGCCCAAGTGTGTATCACATATAGCACTCATAATGGAAGTTTTTTTTTCTCCTTTTTAAGATTTAATCTGACAAAATATTATGCATGAATTTGTGATAATAAACAGGGAAAGTTTACAAAACTATTTTAAATAAAGATTTAGGATACTAAGCAAGGCTAAAAAAGAGTGTTGCATAAGATAGTTTCCTCTATTATATTATTTACTAACAATGCCACTTGAGCTAAAGATTATAATGCTCAGCAATAATAGATTCACTAAAAGACATTTTAAAATAGGTTAAACAGATCAATTTTTGATAGTACATGATCAGTAATCTCTTTGGCATACTTGTCTTTTGTTTTTTCTACACTCAGAATCAAATAAGTTTACACACACACACACACATACATGCACATATATATTGAATGTTTCCTTATAAAGAAACAGCTAATATTACCAGTCTGTTTCATGGTTGAATGCACTCTTCAGACCGTAAAGATTGTGTTCAAGCATGAAACAGACTATTGCCATTTGGTGTTGACCTCAGTGTCCACTCTTAAATATATATATCTTATTTTGTTAAAAACAAAATAAGATATATGTTTTGTTAAAAAAAATACAGTCAAAACGCATAGTAAAAATATAATTTTCTTCCCTTTGAACTGAATTTGAAAATGAATCAGTCATCATTTATATTTGTTTGCAAGTTGATTCATAAAATATTTCAAGGAACCCCTCCCTGGATTTGAACAGGAGTAAAGCTTTATCGTGTGTTCCCTGTTTAGGATTGGGTTTCCAGTTCCTTCTAAAGTCTACTTCAACTCTATATTTTCACATCTCCACTTTAACTCAGAAGTTTTACTTACTAATTTTTTTTTCTTCTCAATAAGAGTAGATAGGTTTGCCTAGTGTCTAGTTCACACTCCTCCCTGGGCTTTTGAACATGAGCAGAGGTTTATCCCTTGTTCCATGTTCAGGATTGAGCTTCCAGCTTTGACAAAGTCTTTACATTCTTGTTCACTCTCAGTAGCCTCTTGTGTCTTAATGGCATATCACCTTGCTTGGGGTGAATTGATTAAAGAATTATTTAGAATTTTATATTTATTCACTCTAAAAATTTGAGTCTAAATTGTTTTCTCTATAACATGATCTTTGCCAAAATTCTTTAAAATAAAGACATCTGCAACTATAAAGAATATCAATCCAAAGGACCAAGTCTTTTTTTTACTCTTCATATTCCTCCATTTTCAATCATTATATTCTTATCTTTCATGTTAAATGAAGTTTTAAAGAAAAATTTATCAATAATATCAAAGCTATTCCCACCTAGATAAGCTTGATACTACTTATACATATACTAACACATATATACATATCCAAAAATGAAATGTATATATATCCAAAAATGAAATGTATATATATATAAATGGATTTGTTTTTAATCCAACATCTTTATTACTTTAACCATTATTTTTAGTGGATACCTGTATTTGAAATAGATGATTACAACACTACATAAGAGTTCTCATGTTACAAAACTTTAATTCAATTTAATTCAAATAATTATATTGAAGTTTTCAGCTCTTGTTTTGAAACATGAGAACTCTTATGTAGCGATGGAATCATATTTTAAAAATAATTATATATATATATATATATATATATATATATATATATATATATATATATATATATATATATATATATATATATATCATGAAATATAGTTTTATTCTATACTATATTTATAGTCAAAAGTGTGTGTAAATATTAGATTTGACACTCTGGTCAATACCAAGTGGTAACAGTCTCTTTCATGCTTGAATGCAATCTTCTGCCCCATGATTTTTCCAGAAACAAGTCCTACTATTTAACCTATAGCTAGGAGAGGAGATGGAGTTATACCTTTTCCAAAGGTATTTGCATGTAATTGAATGTAACAAACCTGACAAAAAATTTAACTCAGTTCTCTGATTTCTCATTCCAAGCCACTATCCATTACACCAGCCACACATCCATACATCTTACAACTAAACAAGCAAGTAGATGATATAATGAATGATTATATCATTTCTTTTAAAATTCATTTAAAATTAAGATTGCAGTTGGTTTAAAAATAAACAGAATTTTTCAAGGCAAAGGTGCCTGCTAATATTCTAAAACCTGAACTAACCCTAATTATATAAGTATCAATTGTTAAAGATGCATCTCCTTTAATACATGTGCCATCGCACTTATTCTGGTAGGAGGTTGCATTTTACATTACTAAAACAGGGTAAAACAAAAGGAATTGAAAAGCTGTAATTTTTCATTGTAAATACATAAAAAAAATAATTTCCTTTAAACACAAAGTGTAAATGTTTTCTATTCAGAGTTTTAATGAATCAGCCAATCAACTGCTTGACTCATAAGCAGCAATATTCAGCAGATATGCAGCGTTCTTTTTATAAGCATGCATGCCAGACTTTGTACCTCTCATACAAGTACTCCAGTGAATAATAGAAACTGAAGAATTTTAAATGGAAATTTAAGCAACATACCACTGAATTCTGTAGAAATTTTAATTTCACAGGTGAGTACTAATTCATTTTTCTATTTAGATCTTTTTATTGTTTGGGTCTCTATATAGAACTTTTGGGGTTGATATGAATGCAGGTTTGAATTATACCACTGCTTAATTTATTGTACATTAATTGATTGATTGATTGTTTTTTATGGGTTATCATCCTTTTACAGATTAATTAAAGACAGAAAATATCTTTTAGATCATAAGAATTTTTTGAGACAATAATAAGTCCTACTAACCCATAACTGTGGGGAGAAGAGGTGGATTCAACCCCTTTCCCAAGAGTATTTGCATATAAGTGAATATAACAAACCCGATTTTAGTCAGTATTAAGCTCTCCAATTTATTGAAGAGATATTGTGTATATTGTCTTTCTTTCTCTCTCTCTTTAAATATATATATATATATATATATATATATATATATAGAGAGAGAGAGAGAGAGAGAGAGAGAGAGACAAAAGGAAAACTTTTCTTTACTAATACATCCTCTAATGGAATTTATCATGTTTAAGTGATGACAACAGACACATTGTCAAAGAAAAGTTTTCCTTTTGTCATTATTCCTATTTTCTTTTTACAGATATATTTTATTTATATCTGAATTTTTATGCACATGCATACATACATTTATATATATATAGATAATTAATGTAGAGAAACTTGTCACTTAACAGTTAAGTGACAAGTTTCTCCACATTAATTCTATTAATACTCTATCCTTACTTTTTGATATTGAGCACTTTAAGACAAAAAACCTGCTTGCCTAAAATGCCTTTCCACCAGTAAACTATGGAAAAAGAACCAGCAATTTTGACACTTAACACTGTTACAAATTTAATATTATATATATATATATATATATATATATATATATATATATATATATATATATAGACATGTAGTGAGATGATTACTAGCAAGCATTGTGATATGTGTACATACATTTTTGTGCTAGATAGTAATTCTATAATTACAGTATTGTTTAGGAGACTTCAAGGCCAACAGTTCAATTGTCATTTACTTAGAATAAATAAAGATCCCAAATGCAAATCAACAATTTCAAAAGCATAAAAACTTAATCTCTTTCACTAGTGAGAGAACTAAGAAATGCACACATGATTAAAATACAGTTGTAAGAAAAGAGAAGCATCAAAGCAAACTTTAATATAATTTATGATAATCAGTCAATGACATTTTCTTGTAAGTCTTTTCATGGATTTATTGGATTAAAGAAACAGATTTGAATCTGACTTCTTTTGTAGCAAATCTCTTCTCCATAAACAAACAAGAACATGCACATAAAACTTTGGAATATCCATAGTAATTTTCATGAAGATGATTTTCTGTTGCTTTTGAAATTTAACTATTTCTCTAGTTTTAATTATTTTATTTTAAGAATTTTTATATGTTTGCTATAGTAATTAACTTCAGTGTCCACAGTAAACTCACTTTTAAGAAGATTTTTTTTTACTGGGCTCTTTAGCTGTATTCAGCAACCAGTCTAGAAGGTCAGCTCTGAAATCAAGACCACATGTAGACCTGGCAAAACATGTACTGTATAGTGACTGAAAGGATCATGGAATTCACAATGACTATGATCCCAAATGTGGTCGATCTGATAGATGGATGGACTTTTTCAATGATTTTACAAAGCAGCTGGACAAAATAAACTATGGCTAACTTTTGTTAATTATTGCTCTATATCAGAGTATGAAGAGGCAAAGTGCATCAGGATTATAGGGAGATTGATGACAGAGGGTGGTGAATTACCTTGGGTGGTAAGTAGCAGATTATATTCTACAGTGGGGAGTGAAATGCTTTAATGGAAATAAAAGCAAACATTCCAGAACACTGTAAATGTGGTCTTCGTAGTTCAGACATCTTCTATCATTAACTAGAAAACACACAGTATCAAAAGCACACATATAAATGATATGTCAAAAGGGTTGTTTTCTCTTGGCTGCTAATACTGCATACAATTTTGACTCCCTCAGCAATGTTTATTGTTTTAAAAAGCAACGATTAGAATTTTAATAAAGCCCAAACATATGAAAGTGGATTTATACATTTTCTTTATTCTTAATAATTGACACAAAAGATATTAAACTATTTATTAGATTGATTAAAAAATGGTTTTCATAGTTATTTATAAAATAATAAATATTACATTGTAGTTGGTTTACATATTTTGATAATTTTGTAATTTTTTATAAATTTTTTAATAAAAAGATTTATTTTCAAATTTATTTCTCTATAAAATGGTAAATAACGAATATATCATGTTACCTGGTTCACATATTTTTATAATCTTGTAAATAAACATGACAAGAGAGTTAAGTGTATACAGTAATTGGAGGTGTCAAGAGAATAACCATCCTTTTGAGACTGTGTTTTTGTGAATATGAAAGTTAAACATTGCTGTATCAACCATATGCTATAAAATTTAAAAATATATTTATAAAACATATGACTATGTAACAATGACAATGATTCTGACAATATTATCTGTACATAATTTTTAATATACCTTTATATATTCTGCTTATGAAAGATTGCTTAGAAAGTTACCCTAAATTATATTAAAATATTCAGTAGATAAATGTATATTAAAAAATTAAATACTTCATTAAAAATTTCTAATATATGTGTGTGTGTGTGTAAAACTTTCCCCCGTTCCAAATATAAGAATTTAAATTTTATAGAGAAATAGATAAAAATTTAAACTAACATGACTTTATAAAATGCATTATTAAATAATTTCCACTTTGTTGTTTGCCATAGAATAAGCTTTGGTTTCAAGGTCATAAATTTCTCACTCGTATTTGACTTGAGTCAACCCATTCAGAATGATTATTTTTAAATTATTAGCCTTAGGGACAGTACACTTACCACGAGCCTACTACAGAATATTTTATTCATAAAAAATAAATCCATAATTATATTATAAATGTCTCTAAAGTTTTAAAACAACAATACAGACATTTAAATTATTAAAGCATCAGCATTAAACAAATAAAAAGAAACTAAAAAAAATATGTTTTCATAGAGAAAAACGTTTGCAGAACAAATCTACAGCTATTGTGTTCTATTTACAAATGAAAAGGAGAAGGGAGGCAACTCTTGTATGTTTTCAGTTTTACCTAATGAATGGCATTTGTTCGTTAATTAATTATGCCATTGTTAACTGGCGTCATGATTAATAACATATTCATAACATATTGTACACAGAGCAGAGGATAAAATAACTTATTACAGTGTCTTATATTATTTCTTTCGTGCTGAATTGTCTTCTTTTTAAAAGGAAGTGGGAAAAGAAAATTATGTTGATAAATGTTGAATTGAATCATTCTCGTAAGTTTTAAATGCTTATATTGTACAGAAACCACGTCGTGGTTTCTGTAAGTGTAAGGATATTTTACTTACAAGAATGATTCAACACTTAAATCAATATTATATATATATATATATATATATTTGGGACAAATATAACATTCGTGGTTTCTGTCTAGACCGGTCAACCCTTTGATCATACTTTAAAGTACCTTTGATCATCTTTAAGTATACTGTAATAAATAAATTATAAATACATACACACACACATACATACATACGTACATATATATATACATACATATATATATATATATATATATATATATATATATATAATTATTTATAAATTTACTAAATTCTTAATATATATATATATATATATATATATATATATATATATACATATATATTATAGTAAAAAAAGAAAGAACAGTAAGATATATAATCTGGTGTTCTTATTGATATTTTTATTTTTACAAAACAGTGCTCAATGTAAATTTACAGAGCATAAATATTATAAATTAAATGATTTAAAAATATGGTTTCATCTCTACACAAGAATTTTGGGTTCCAAAATTCACTTGAAGATGAAACAGACCTAATGCTTTTGATTTAATTATATGATTGAATTTGAAGTTTTTAGTTTTTGAAACATGGTAATTCCTGTGTATCGATGAAACCATATTTTTAAATCAGTTAATTTATATATATATATATATATATATATATATATATATATATATAATTTGGGTAAATTTTTTTCAAAACATACTTTCATGAACGTTTTTCCCTATTGTAATTTAATGTGTTTATATATATATAATTTATGCACAAACATATTTCACATATTTTGTAAACATAAATAAATTTTACACTAACAAACACACATGTACACATAAATATTTATCCATGTGACCACTCAAATGGAATATGGCACAAGGCACAAGTCCTAAGTGTAAATTGGACAACTTTTTGTTAATAATCCTATCTTTCTTAGCAATTCCATTTGGAATGTCTCAAGAATCAGAAAGTGACCTAGCACCACCACTTTTTAGCAAAATGGAAGAAGTGTTGCCTGGGAGAGAGAGGATCAATAAAAAAAAGAACATAATCAATTTGTGCTTCCGGTTACAATAAGATATGCATTATAAATGACATAGCTGCATACAGTATTCACGCTCTTTCTCTCACAAACATACATACAGGGCTGGTGTATACTAACTCCGAACCCAAACACACTGACTGGGGATGGGCCCCAAGTAGTGTTTTGTGACCTTTATTAGCTTATCAATATTAGCATTTTTCTACTTACATTTATATATTTTACAAATTAAACTAAGCACAACTGATTATTAAAAGATGAAAAATTTCCACAGATTTTGATGTCATTCTGGGGTCTTTTTTTCATCCAAATCTGTGAATTTGTTTTACTCATGCTAAATCTTGACAAAAGAATATAAAATTTACTATTTTTTCTCCATAATGATGAATATGTTAAAATTATTCAACTTTTTAGCAAGAAAAATATTAAGTCTGCGATTCACTATGGATGTGGAGAGTAACTGCACTTTGTCCTTCCTGGATGTTCTTATTGAATGTAGGGATGGTATTTTTCGTAAACCTACATTTACAGCAGTGTTTCTCAAACCTTTTTTACACACTTGTCGAATAACTAAAACTCTGGGGTGCACTTTAAATTTTAATAAAGAAAAATAAGTTCTGAAATTTGAAAATAGGAAAATAATTTCAAAGTTTCCTGAAATAAGCATTTATTTTTAAGACATTACTTTGCTTGGGGTCTCTAGTTTTTTTTTAAATAATTTTTTTTAATGTAAAAATAATTTATAAATTACTCTTCTGTTAGATTGAAACACACCTGGCTACCTTTCAGGGCACATTTGTGCATCCAGGTGCACCCATTGAGAAATGCTGATTTACAGGTTTATACACAAATTGGAACTCTTTTGTTCCTAAGACTCACAAGATTGGCCTGATATCCACTTTGGTCCACCACACTTTAATGATTTGTTCTCCTAGTACTTTTTGAACAAAAGACCTTCATGAAATTCCAGAAAAATATTGGCAAGTATTGGACCCAAAATGACGTCATCTTTGTTTAAATCTATGTTCTTCTACTGTGGGTTCAAGTCCTCATGTACACATACACACACACACATAGCCTGAAAATTGCATTTAAGTATGAAACAGATGGTTGACACTAGGTGTTGACCTCAGTGTCCACTTTTATACATACATATATATATATATGTAAAATATAAAAGTGTACACTGAAATCAACACTGAGCAGTGACAGTTTGAAGACAATCTTCAGGCCTGAAGATTGCATTCAAGTATGTAACAGTCTATCACCAATATTGCTTTTGATATCAGTGTACACACACACACACACACGCACATATATATATATATATATATATATATATATATATATAGTCAAACACATACACATACAGATCTTTTCCTGTATATTAATATATTAATGCATATTTCTGTAATAAATATTTACTGTATTAATTATATATATTTTATCAATTTCATATTTATTAATTATATATATTTTATAAATTTCATTATGAGAAAAGTTTATAAAAATGAAATGTATATTACACTTTTTATAAACTATAAACATTTATATATATATATATATATATATATATATTCAGTTATATGGATATGAAATTCATACAACTCATATCCTCATTCAACTGAATATGTTAGCTCTATCACTGATGTTGAGCACTTTCCACTAAGTCCTGCATATATATATATATATATATATATATATACCTTGTGTAAATGACTATTTGTGCATTTTCAATCTGTGAATAAACTGTGTTTGTAATCACCAGTAGATGAAGGAAAAAGATAAACTGTAAAGGGTAGCATTAGAAGAAATAGAGAAAGGGCAAAATGTCAGAAAAGATGATACAGTATGTGTAGATGTAATAGTATTGCCATAATATCAGTCTCTCAATAAATTGACAGTAAATTTGACTTTCACTCATCATTTTCAGATTTTCAGATTTACCCCTTTATTTTTTCATGAATTGTGCACAAAAAAATTTAACATAGGCAAAAAACCTGCAGATTTGTTAGGTTATATTATATGTTCTGTGTATAACACAACAAGCAAATACACTTAGATGCAGTATTTTCAATGTAGTATATTTTTTGTATGTACGTTTCATGTATTAAATTTGTATTTTTATATATTTTAATATTTTTCTGAGTTTTTTGAGAACCTATCGAAATTAGATAAGCATTATGTAAGGGAGATAACTATTCCAAGTCAGTGGAGTTAAGATAAATGAATCAATTTAGACAAAAATTAATCCACTTTAAAATTATTACATGATTTTAATACATTTTTATATTCTTTAACTTTTTTCTTTAAATAATTTTAATTTTATACTGACCTATCATTTTAAACATTTTAATTATTCAAGTTCATTACATGAATCCATATTGATAAAAAGTATGAAACTGATAAAGAAGATTTATAAAGGGATTTATTTTAGAAAAAAAGAGAGGGATAATATATAATGTATACATATTATGTTTTGAAATAATTCCTTAAAAATGAAATTGTGTATAATAATGATTTCTTTCATTAATTTATATTCCAAATATTTTTTATGTATATTTCATGTTTTCACCTTATATTGAACAGATTGTCTTTCATAAAAGAAATTACTAATCAATTTTAGCTTCTATCTCCTTTTTATTTTATTTTCTAAATTTTTCTTTTTTTATTTTTTAAATTTTTTCAAAGTCCATAATCAAATGTTCTAAACTGTTCAAACTTACAAGAAAGTCAATGTGGCAGAAACATTTCACTGAGAGGCAGTACTAGAGTAGGATAAAGGGATGAGTAAAACTAACAGTTGCATTTTTTTAAAGTCATTTCACCTTAAGTAAGGCAATAGAGCCACTAACAAGCAGGGAGTACGAGAGAATATAAGGAAAACATTATTAAGAAAAGAGAACAATAAAAGAACAGAATTTAAGAGGACAGACAATAATGAGTAAGAAGTGTGAGAAAAGAAACTGTTAATGTAGAACTTATGATTACACCTAACCATTTCAACTGTAAAATGATGAGGTCTTTCCGCCAATCTATTCATGTACTTAAATTCAAAGTCTAGGTACCATAGAGGAAAGTTCTTCAGAACATTAACCATGAAAGTATTTATAGAAAAGGCAGCTACCTTACAGCAGTGAGAAAGTGACTGAAGTCAAGATGCCAGGTTACTGAGAAAAATTTCATGGTTTTCCTTTTCTTAATTTAATAACTGAATATATTTCTTGCAATTTTCCCAACTATACAGTAGCCCTGGAAATGCCACCATTTTACCATTAAATATTTAAGTTTAACAACTTAACAAAATATGGGAAACAATTGTTTTCACCATTTTATATTCTATTGTCATTATGTGTGTTTAAATGAGTTCTGTGGTCAGATAGGTGTAACATAACTCATCTGGATAGGCATGTAGTAGTGTGAACAATGTAATTATTTATTAGTTTGATCAGGAAAAACTGTGTAAAGGTCACTGACTATGATGCAGGTAAAAGCAAGAAAGTCAGCTGCTCTCTAAACCATGATAACACAAAAACCTACCAGACTCCATCTGAAACATACTAGTAGAATTACAAGTATAATAAGCTCATCCACATGTAAAAAAAAGGTTAAAAATAATGGAAGCCCTAATTAACTATGAACATGACCACAATGTGCTGATTGTGTTTGGAAAATAAAACATCCCTATAACTCTAGATACATACATAACAGAACCCAAACATTCAGTTAAAAGTAGAAATAAAATGATCCTTGATAATGGCTAAACATATAGCCAAAAGTACTCATAAATTGCAGAACTTTTGCACAGTTTTTACACACTTTGTGTCCAGAAAATTAAATAAAAAGCTTAATTGCAGTACCTTGTTAGTCATCTTTAACAACACACACAAATATATATATATATATATATATATATATAGCACTTTACATTTTGCATATTTATTGATTTAGTGTAAAATAAAAATGTTTTTGAAAAAATATATGGTGTATTTATATTTGTGTTTTGTTTTGTTTTTTTCAGATTAATCCAGTGTCTTAGGCACAATAAGAAATTGAAAGAAGTTGAACAAATTCAGCAAGAAAAGATGTTCATACAAGTTTATGCCTTATTATCAGTGTTACATGGATGTCTTTGTGTGGATCTCACTTACACTGTGGAAGAAGAAAAAAGCAAAGGTGCTTATTTGGGTGATATTGCAGCAGATTTAGGTATGAGAAATGACCCTAGTCTGATAACCTACAGATGGCTACAACAAGGCATAAACAACAATACCCTGTTGTTCCATGTCTCTGAGAAAACAGGGAAAATGTACACAACAGTGGTTCTTGATGCTGAGACACTTTGCAGTCATAATATAGAATGCTTTGAAATGGTAGATGTTGTGGTTCAAAAGGCAAACTCTTTCATCAAATTATTAGAAGTCAACGTGATAATAAAAGATATCAATGATCACCAACCAGTATTTCCTACAAACCAATTTAGTATAGAATTTTCTGAAGATGATAGAAAAGGAGCCAAGAGAGCGGTACCTAATGCTATTGATCTCGATGTTAGTAAAGAAAATTCTATGATTAGTTATCATTTAAAGAATAACATTGATGAATTATTTACTTTATCAGTGTTTACAAGTTTTGATGGGACATCAAAACTGAGTATCATTTTAGAAAACCAGCTTGATAGAGAACTGAAAGATTTTTATATCATCCAAGTGGTTGCAAAAGATGGAGGTTCTCCAATGAAGCAAAATATTTTGAATGTCAATATCACAGTGGCAGATGTCAATGATAATAATCCAATTTTTTCTCAGAATGTGTACAATGTAACTGTTTCAAATCAAAAGACAACATCTGTTGTATCTTTATTAGCACAAGATTTGGATTCAGGAAAAAATGGAAGAGTTTTTTACCAACTAAATTATAAAACATCACAAACAGCCAAAGAGCATTTTTTGCTAAATAAATCAACTGGAGTAGTGTCTTTGATTAAAGAATTTTCTTTAGGAGAAAAGTTAGAACAAAAGTTATATATTGATGCTATAGATAAAGGCAATCCTCCTTTGAGTTCAACTGCAATGGTTTTGGTGAATGTGATCAACCAGCAAAACAACCCACCTTCAATAGAAGTGAACTTTGTTCTTACATCTAAGGAAAATGTTGTTGCAATTTTTGAAGACATTGAAGTGGGAAGTTTTATTGCCTATGTAAAGGTCACTGACTATGATGCAGGTCAAAATGGGAAAGTCAGCTGCTTTCTGAACCATGATAAATTCCAGCTGCAAAGGCTTGGTTCAAGGAAGTACAAAATTACTGTGAAAAATCCACTTGATAGAGAAACAAAAGATCATCATAACATCACAATCAATTGTCAAGACAATGGATCACCAGTCATGTCCTCTGAAAACACTTTTACCATACATGTTATGGATGTAAATGATGAGAGACCAAAATTAGAACAAAAGCATTACAAATTTTTTATAAAAGAGAACCAAAATCCTAAAACTAAAGTTGGTTATATCAATGCTACTGATCCAGATCTTGGAGAAAGTGGTAAACTAATATATTCTCTTGTACATAACACTAAAGAATTCTTCCCATTTCAGATTTCAAAAGATGGGTTGATCTCAACAATGCTTTCATTAGACCACGAATTAAAAGAGTCTTATGAATTTAAAGTTCTAGTAAAAGATAATGGAACAAATCCACTGAATAATACAGCCAACATTTTTATTAGAATTACAGATGAGAATGATAATGCTCCTTATTTTGTCTTTCCCAAAGTTAACCCATTATACCTTAATTTTCATTATTATCCACATCACACAAAGAACATCACTCTGCTCAAGGCATTGGACAAAGACAGCCGAGAGAATGCATTTCTGAAATATGAAATAACAAAAGGCAACCAACAGTTATTCACTATTAATCATTACACAGGTCAACTGACTTTTACCCATGTTGCCATGCAGAAAGATGCAGGTTCTTATGTGCTGGAAATCCTTGTCAGAGATAGTGGTATACCAGTACTCTCAGCCACAACTGTTTTGTATCTCACATTGACAGCAAACAATAAATCCACAGAAAAATTGAGTCCCATTCCTACACAAACAAATGAGAAGATTAATATCAAACTTGTGACTATTGTCACCACAATTGCTGTAACTGTATCTGTAGCCATTACAGCTTCAATATCAATCTGCATTATTCGATATGCTAGCCGTGAAAATACTTTTCACACTACACAGATGAGCTTGTTTAATAGATGTGTTCATAAGGAAAGTGATTCAGTGTGCTTCTCTTATGTGGCAAACTCTTGGCCAGATGTCCCTGTTACCAATGTGACCAATCAGGTCTTACCAAAAATAGCCCATTTAACAGGATTAAGAAAAGAAACCCAGCTCTTTAAAAATGAACTTTGTAATAACTATAAAGGATTAACTCCAATGCAGAAACCAAAGACATTAGATACGATATATAAGGTAGGTTTTTAAGTTCCATGAACTTTTTTAAAAATTATTTAATCATGAATATATGCATTTGTGTGTGTGTGTGTGTGGTTAAATGTTTTGATAAAATGCTTCTTTTCAAATTCATTTCATTAAATGTAATGTAATATTTTTTGATGATAATAGCTCTTTCCAAAGTCATTATGTGAAGTATAAGCATTTTGTTTTCTCACACTATGGAGTAGTTGGCCATGGTTAAATGTAATTGGCAGAAATGCCCAAGTAGAATTGACAAAGTTTGCAATAAACTATAACGAGAAAGAAAAGAACAGGACAAAAATATTAAGTAAGCAAACAATATATGCAAGGTGAAAATTTCACAAACTAAGAATGTTGTTAACCCACAAAAGGGGATACAGACAAGTGATCACAGCATTATGGCTTCAAGGCAAGAAAGAACAAACTAAGTTTGATTAGACTGAGAAGTGGCCTATCTTATTGGTTAGGAAAAAATCCCAACATCTGTGTGTTTTGTCTATAAATTTGGGGATTGGGGAGTTTTTGCAGTCATTTCTACTAATTGGAACAAACACATACTGTTTACTTGATATCAAGATGTAGTTGCATGTTCTGATGTAGTACATATTCAGGATATCATTATTTCTTAGAAAGCCTCTCTTTACTCTCTGTAGAATCCATTTGTATATCATAATAATTTGCTTAATTAAACATATAATAATTTTTGATACAATATGTTTCTAAACCAAGTCTACTCGTATATCATTTCATATACATTAACAAGTTTATTCTTATATATACATAGTATTATTATATACCAATATTAAATACTTGTGAACTGTCTGAAAAACTGATATATATGAATGTGTTTATGCATATATAAGAGGGTCTTGAAATATTTTCAGCTTGACAAATAAAAGATACAAAACAAATTTCTAATGTTTGTTCATAGTTTAGGAAATGAGTCAGGCTTCAGCACACCTTGTACACACCCAAATGACTGTACATATATATATATATATATATATATATATATATATATATATGTGTGTGTGTGTGTGTGTGTGTGTTTGTATTCATAATCTTTGTTTTTAAAACTATATATTAAATATAGAAGTGTATCTATATATGCCAATATATATATTTGGTCATTTCAAATTGCATATCTATTCATCTGCCCTTTCTCAGAAACATCTGAATGTACAATGGTGAAAACTAGTTTATTACATTATTTACCTACATGCAGAGTAAGTAATGAGCTCAGTTATACCACATAAGATTTAATCTTTATAATAGTAAATAAGAGCAAAATATCAATAAATACATTTATATAAAATTATAAAAGATATATTTTAAAAAGATGAAACAAAAACCTATTGAACAACCATTGATAGAAGCAAATAAATACCAGCAGAAAATGAACATTTATAAATGGTAGGTTCTAAGGTTCTAAAGAGTTGTAGGTTATTCTACAGCATTTTAAGTAGTAGTTAACATTCTTGGGGTGATATTACTTCTATCATTTTAGTGGCAGCTATAATGTCAGAAATTGAGGAACAGTTTACAAATTTCAGAGACACTGTAGTTAGTCTTTATCATAAAGGTGAAGGGTCACAGAGTCATTGGTATTGTGCACTGTGCAAGTAGAAGAAACATGGCTTGATAGTAGAGAAGACCTTTAGTTATTATGCTTCAAATGATTTCAACCATACACTAAGCAGGACTGAAGGCAAGGTAAAGGTAAGGATTATTGGCAAAGAGATGGTAGAAGAATTCTCAGCATCAAAAGCAACAGTTATAACACAAACTGTCAGTGACATACTTGCATGATTTTCCATCTTGTAGACCATGAAAAGTATCACTTCTGAAGAAATCAGGTTTGGAAGCATGTCCCAACTGTGAAGAATACTGGTGGCAATGTAATGATACCCAAAAAATGAAAACAACCCATTTCAGACAAAAGACCTAGAATATATATTAATAACTAAGTAAAACCCAGAAACACTTGTTAGATACACTTTTTCATATTACCAATATTCATAAAACCTACACTCAATGAATGTAAGATCCAAACATTTTCAGATTATATAACCCAGTATATTACATATTCACTTGTCGTATCTATCATGCATTCACTAATATACCCAATTTTTAATGTTTTAATATGTAAAGATTTCAAGAACTGAACTGTAACTCTTTTTTCACACACAGACTCCATGATGTAAACACAAGACAAAAAAATTGATATATACATAAATATCAATGCCATTAAATTAAAATACACTGTCTACCCAACCAATGAAAACATAACAACATAGAATTTAAAAATCAAAAGAACTCCACATTATTTCATTTCCCCTCTATATTCTAGTGAAATGAAATAAAAAGCAAAACATTAAATTTATAAAGGTTTTCAATTGGTTTCTTAATCACACACACACACACACACACACACACATGCATGTCTTTCTATATATATATATGTTAGTGATTTTTTCTATCATAGTATTCTTAAATTTTTCTATTTGGTGGGGGTAAGGGAGTGTAAAAATTGTCTGTAGTGTCTATTGTTCCAAGTGCTTTCGGCCATTTGTTTAGCCATTTTCATGGGGTTTGTTCTTAATTGTTAATTTCTTTTCATAGTTGTCTTTTAAGATGAAAAAGATCTTAAAAGACAATTCATCAAATTTTCCTTGTATCATATTCAAGAAAACATGTTTCAAAGAAAGATTGCTGCCCAAATATACATTATATATATATATATATATATAAGTAAATACAAAGATATTTTTTTCAGATCTGTGCACAGGAAACAAAAGTGTCTCCAGAAAAGTATGAAAAAGGCACTATTGCAGCTCCTGGCTATTTCACATGGAAATCAAACACAATCTCATGTAATAACAACAAAAGTGTTGAAAGTGAAGCAGAAGACAAAGAACTAGGTAAGTGATTCAGCAAAAGCAAATATCCCACTATGATTAGACAATAAATAATATAAAAGAGTTACAGTTCAACCTTTTGGTAAATATAATATTTGGCAATAATATCTGTCACAGAACAAAATTATGGCTTGAGTCCTTTCCTTACTGAGTGCTTTATAAATATGGCCCTGTGCCAAAGTTGGTTTCATCTCCCCAAGTATCCATAATTTTAGACAAATGTGTATGTATTGAATATTCTATCTTTTTTAAATATAGCTTTTATAATTTTATCTAAATACTAGCAGACTTCATTTGTTCACTATCACTTCACAAAGTAAAATATATTCACTACTAGAAATCCTTGAAACAAAAATTTTAACTGAACATTTCATTCATAAATTGGCTTGTTATAGTTACAGAAAATTTTACAAATAGATGCCAACTTGTTGAAGACCTAGTAAAATGCAAATTTCATGCACTCTTCTGCACTATATAAGACATTATTCTTAAAGAAAAATAATTTTGATATGAAAATCAAAACAATCCTCAAATAAAAGAAAAGTAATGCGGGACAGTTAATTAATGAAATATACTTTTTTAAAATCAACATGCAAATTAGTTAAACCTGAAGAGTGATATCAACTAGAAGTAAATAATATATAAAACAGATATTGAGCTTTTAGCATGTCGTGAGAAGTTTCTAATGTATTACTTATCATCTCTCATTTATTTTTACCCTTTCCATTTCCCCTAGTGAGTGTGCTTCTTGATTTTGTCTATCAACAGAATACAGCAGCCAATCTTATTATTTTGAGGGATGGTCGGATCCTATTAACATTGTTTTGTTTTAGTTTTATCTTTGTGTTTCGTTTTTTTTCTGGTTTCATCCTCCCACCCCATCATTTAATAAATCATGGAATCTAATTACAAATGGACTTTATGGATAATGTAATAGATTTAAATTTTAACATCATAGGATGTTTTGTAGGTCTCCTGTGAGTATGCGGTATTTTGGTATATGCCAGATTAAGTGGTGATGGATGAATCATACTGAATGGACAAATTGTAATAAATGAATGGGTCATAATTGTGATTAACTAGGACTAGGATAGCTAATGAAGACCAACCTCTCCCCATTTCCCCTTTGGCCTTGTGCCACATTTTTTGTATTTTTTACAAAATAAATAATCTTATCATCTCTCAGTTGTGTCTCTGTCTTTGGGCAGAGGGTGCTCAGGGGCTTCTCTGTCAAAGGACAGAGGGGCAACTGAGAAAATTATACTGAGAGGTGCCAAGCACCAGCTGCCGGAGGCTGCACCCTCCCATTGCACCAGAGGGAGGGATCAGTGCTCACACTGAGGCCAGTGCAACCGGCAGTTGTGGGGACCAAGGGGAATTTTTGTTCCTTGCCCAGGTGTTTGTGCTTGGGTCCCCACCTTAAAAAAGGTTTTGTGTCACATCTTGTCTCAGTGAGGAGACAGAGTGGGGGGGGGTCAAGTAAATATCAAATTACTCTCTCTTGAGTGGTTTGTACCACATTACTTATCATCTCTCAGTTGCAGTAAATACAAATTACTCTCTCTCAAGTAATTTGTAACACCCTATTTATCATTTCTCAGTTGTGTCTCTGCCTTTGGGCAGAGTGCACTCAGGGGTGACTCCATCAAAGGACAGAGTCGCAACTGAAGAAAATTATACTGAGAGGTGCCCAGCTCTGTGGAACAGCTGCTCATGGCCACACCCTCTCATTGCACCAGAGAGAGGGATCGGTGCTCACACTGAGGCCAGTTGCGGGGACTGTGGACAATTTTTGTTCCTGGCCCGGATGTATGCACACAGGTCCCCACCTTAAAAAAGACCTTGTGCCATAACTCACCTTAGTGAGGAGACAGAGCAAATACCTAGAGTGTAAATTACCAAATTTTTATGTCATCAGGTGTTTTGTAGGTCCCCTGTGAATATGCAGTATTGTGGCATATGCAGGATTGTGTGTTTTTGTGGTGCATGAGTAAATTTTATTGAATGAATAGATTGTGAGTCAGATTAACTAGGACTCAAATAGCTAATGAAGACCAGCCCCTCCCTATTTCCTCCTTGGCCTTGTGCCACAAATCTGTATTGTTCAGAATAAATCTCAAATTAATATAAAGTACAGTTGGGGCTTTTTAACCCCAGAATTTGTGGAAGAATTGTGCTCCAATTTCACATTTATTCATATCGATATTTGTTGAAATTTTATCTCATATTTAATATTGTAAAAATGAAACCTGTATGTGGCATAATTTTGAAGTATTGATTGATTTGTTTTTAACCAATTTTTTGTGGGTTATTTAGTCAAAATATATTTTTGGATTGTAAGATTATTTTTGAGAGTGAATATTGCATTAAATTTTTTTGAGATAACCATGATTCTACCATATAGAAGTCCTACTATTTAACCCATAGCTAGGGAAAAAAGAGCTTGATACATACCCTTCCCAAGTAATTTTGAAGTAAATACTTAGTATATGTATCTATAAATAATACAATAAACTGAATTTGCAGCATTTATTGAATACTTGTTTTCCCAATTGTATATAGGTGAATAAATCATATATATATTTATGATTAATACAAATATAAAATTTGTCACTGAGTTGATTGATGCATTTTAATAGACAAAAATCTTAGCATTGGAAATTCCATAAAGATATCACTAAAACTATTGATTCAAACTTTGTTTCTTTTCAGATTTGTTTAAACATCAGACCTCAGCTCTTCCTGATCAAAATGACAGCTCAAAACTGAAACCTCATGAGGAAGCTTACAGCTCTCCTTATGACACAACCATTACTGCAATGTATTTTTATCAACCAGTTTCTCGTAAAAACAGTTTCAAAAGAGATGATACAGATCAAAGGTCTTCCACTTTTGAAAGTGGCACCTCTAGCGTACTTTCAGAAACAAGTATTGATATTAGTAACCATTGTCTTTCCTCTGTTGTCAGACCATTACCTCCAGTCCCTAAAGTCCCTCAGTGTTCAGAACTTAAGTAATTTATGAATGTAAATAAAAGAAATTATAACTTACTCTACTTTCTCAAAAGTATCCCAGACACTACTTCAATTCATAGAAGTAGGACTATGAATTATTTTCCATAATGCACTTCTGTACATAGTTACATCAATGTTTTCTCTAGCCTAATGATAGAAAAAGCATTTTCTCTAACTTTGAATGAATTAAAAACATAACTAATATTGCAAAGTGGATGTTTGGGAACTCTCACTGGGTATAACTTCAAACTGCCTGGGTACTTGGTCTACCCATTGCTGATAAATTGAATTGTGAAATTGATATAGTCATGACCATTTTTTTATTATCATCCTTTATTTGTTTGTTTCTTTTTTTAAGAAGAAGAAATGAGTTTACATTGTTCTCATGTAATACACCTGATGAAGGCTGAAGAATAGATTGGTTGAAATGTTATGATTATGACAGCAAGTATACAAATATGTTCAAATACCTTAACAGTATTAGGTTTTAGAAACATTTATTTTACACAGACAGATATTTATTTTTACCAATTAACTTAATTCTGCAATAAATATTAACAGATAGATCACACATGAAAAAATGGGCAATTCAGATTAAAATTCTGCTGTTAACTACACATCAAGAGTTAAAATTGTAGTTAGCTATTCTTGAATTTGTTTTCTTTTAAGAAATTAGGTACAAATTCAGCATCTATACTTTTCATTCTCAAAAAAATACAGAAATCTTTTAAGGGCTTGATTTAGCACTCACTGAAATGTGTATAGAAATGAATAATACATTATACATTTTGATAAATGCACCAATAAAATAAACTTTGCCACTATATCCAAAATTATATTCTTTTGTTAACAATTATATTATCTTATGAACATAAAAATGAAATGAAAATTTAATTCACTCCCATTATAGCAATAATATAAATCACTATAACTTTGTCCATCAGTTTTACATTTAGAACATAAAGAAAATAACTTTAATAAACATAATTGCAGGTTATCAACTAAGAAATCCCCAGAAGTTAATGGCTGGCTGCTTGTAGCTGAGTACACCTGAATAATAACATACCTACATAGCATATGGACCAGATGGTATCCCTGTAATAGTCCTTAAGAAATGTACTCCCAAACTGGCTCCAGTTCTTTCTAAACTGTACAATAAATGCTGTGCTGCCTCTTGTTTTCCTGCTTGTTGGAAATCTTCCTCTGTTGTTCCAGTCTTTAAGAACTCAGGTAAACTGTCTGGCCCTTTGAATTATTGGTTTACTAGCCTTCTCGCTCTTTTTGGCAAACTACTAGAGGCTCTAATCAACTCTGAATTGGTTAAGCATCTCACACTGCATGGCCTTCTTTCAAACAATCAATATCGCTTTCACTTCTCTAGGTCAACTGCTGATGTATTAATGACTATTGCTGAAAAAGTCTATCAAGCTTTAGATAAGACAGGTGAAGCTTGAGCTCTTGCTTTGAACATCTTGAAAGTGTTTGACAGGGTTTGGCATACCGGTCTTCTTCATAAGTTGAAAGGCTATGGTATTTCGGGACAAATTTTTGAACTGACTCAGTCTTTCTTATCAAATTGTGAAATGAAAGTTGTACTGAATGGCCACTCTTCTAGATTTTTTTGTACTACTGCAGGTGTCCTACAGGGCTTTATCTTTGGGCCTACTTTGTTCTTAATTTTCATCAATGACCTACCTGGTGATATCAGTTTTTAATGTGATATCTATGCTGATGAAACAATCATTTACTCCTGTCTTAATACTAAGTCTGGTCAGTTCGATAAGGTTAAATTATCAGCTGATCTAAAAAATAATCAACAGTCTGTTGTTAACTGGGGCAAGGAATGGCTTGTTAATTAATTTTAATGCCTTCAAAACTTCTCTCTATTAATCCCATGAAACAAGGCTGATATTACAAGAGTGATTTGTTGCACCATTTTAGGCTAACATTCTCAGTTGAAATGAAATGGAAAGATTATATTGAATCCATTGCTAAGTCTGCTGCTAAAAAAAGTTGGTTCATTGTGTTATATGGGACAGTTTTTCTCTCCAGAATCTATCTTACATATTTATGTCTACCATTCGTCCATACTTTAAATATTGCTGCCACATATGGTCCAGTGCTCCTGCTATATATTTAGAGATTCTTGATAAAATCTAATAAAAAATCAGTAATATTATTGGTCCTAACCTGGTGGCTTGGCTTCAGTCTCTCTCGCATAATGTAGCTTTACTGTGCCTTTTCTATAAATACTTTCATGGTAATTGTATGGATTAAATCTTTATTATGGTAACTGGATTTTATGAATTTAATTGCAATATTAGATTGGCGGCAAGGTCTCATCAATTCATAGTTGAATTGACTAGATGTAATTGTAATTTCTATATTAACAGTTTCTTTTCTCATGCTTCTCACTTGTGGAACTCTCTTCTAGCTCCAAGCTTTCCAGCTAACTTTGATCTTTTTTAAATTTTAAAGCAATGTCAGTCATTGTCTACTGTCTTCCTTTTCTTTATTATTTTTGAATTGCCAAGACCTTTGGAAAAGATAGTGAAGTTGTTTCTCAATGCCTTCTCCACAGTTTTGAATTCAAAGTTATCCTTCTCCTCGACTGGTTGCTATGTAAGGCTTCAGAGCCTAGTCCTTCTTGTTATTTAACCCATAGTTGGGGAAGATGAGATGGATTTATGCCTTTAAGAAAGGCATTCATGCAAAAGTGAATGCAATAGAATAGGTTAGAATTTGAATTTGGTCTGCTGATTTCATTCTCTGTGTCAATATCCATATACACTAATCACATATCCTGTAACCAAAATGGCTGGTGTAGGTTGTTAGATCTGGATTTAGCTCTCATAACCAACAACTTCCTTGTTGTCTTTATTTATATATTCTATGCATATATGAATTTACAGGCTGGAAAAAATAAGATGCAATACAATAATTTTTTTATGTGCTTCTTGGTTTAATTTAACCAAGAATTTTTAAGAAATATTAATTATTGAATCCTAGATAAATTCCTTACATGAACCTAATATGTAAAATTTACATGGAAACAGAACTAGCAATAATTGGTCATTTTTGTTTAGCAGCATATGTGTTATTTAATGCAGAAATCTAAATATTTCTTATGCAGTTTTATTTTTTTGAGATAAGAGAGGTATTAATAATTCACCTAAAGCTGGGGAGAGAATATGTGGATTCATACCTTTCTCAAGGATATTTACACATAAGTGAATATAACAAACCCAACTGGAATTGGAATTTGGCTCTCTGATTAACAATTCCAAGCCATTATTCATTACACCACCTGCACATCCAAGCTTACAGCACCTGGTATTCCCAAGTGGCCACCTAAATAGTTACTGACCTAATATGACATTCCTTAACTTTGATGATTGTATGAGAACCGATGTTTCAATGTGATGTGGCCACAAGCTGACTAGCAATAACTGAACAGTACCAAAAAAGAACAAGACAATATATCCCTAGGCATGGACAGCAGAAAATGAACAATCTACACCTATTGATTAAATAAAGGGTTCAATTTAAAATTCCCTGAAGGCTAATGAGATTGGCAGACACCTGAAGAAGGCTGGAGGGCGCAATGGTTGAAACACTGTGATAATAATATCAAAAATGGGGATTTTAGTCAGACTGTAAATAATTTAATTGTATGGTTGCCAAAATTTGGTTGAAAACAAAAAAAAAGAAAAAGGATAATTTACAGTATGACACTTGTAAAAGTAAATACTTTTTTATATTCTTGTATAAAACTACTTTAATGTTTGAGATAGTTATTTGGAAATATGGTATGCATATTTGTACAGACATAAATTATATAAGTAGAATAATGTTAATTGTATCACTACAAGCATAGACTAAATAATTAAAAGCTAGAGAATTTTGAAAATTTTCCCATGTGACAAAGCTACCAGCCAATATTGGCATTGTTTAAAATGAGTAGAACTGGAAAACTTGGTATTGGTTGTTTTGTTCAATTATCAACTGTTTTACTATTATGACTAAATATTGTATGTAGGTACACATGTCTCGTTAAAAGAATGAACACATAGTAAGGCAATTTTATTTTAGCAGTTTATAATATTTCTCAATGAAAAATTTCTAATAAAAACATTTTTAAAATACTACTTTATTTGTTTCTTTTCTTTTTCAAGTTAATAATATGTTCATTAGTGTATTCTGCCTATTGTTTACTAATGAATGTTGTGGTTTATTTATCTAATATTCTAAAACCATTTTCTTATTCCCTGTTATTTTCTAAATCTTCCTCTCTGTATATGGCTGCTGCTCCTCTATTTCCAAATCTAATGAAATAGGTGTTGTTGTTTTAAAAATTATAGCTTGCAACCTGATTAAGATTGCTGTAATGGCTATCCTCATGTACCTTTCTGTTCATTAATATAAGATTTTGGATAGCATGCATTACAAAATTAAAGAATTTATTTTATATTACTCTAAATGTTATTTTTATTGTATACATGTGTTTGAATAGACACCCAGTTTTCTTTTTTTAAACAATGTGAATTATGTCTGCTGGTCTGTGCATTCAAGAGACTTTATAAGTAATGTCAGATTAAATATAAACTACATTAAATTCTTAGAAATTACTTTATGCTTCAGATAAGAAAATAAAAAAAATCAGCATATATGAACTTTTGAGCTGATATGATCTTTCAAGATCTGAATGAGAGAATGTACATTCTTTAAAAAGGATAATTGATCCTTGCTGGGCTGTAATATTTACTGTGGCTCGGCGGGCTAAGGCACATCAGATATATCGTGGTTTCCCTTACAAAGGGAGATGCAAGTTTGAACACTGTTGGAGAGCATATTTTCATTATTAATCCTCTCAAATATGCAAGCCAATAGTTGTAATTCACACAATTAAAAAAAATAGGATATTTATATAAAATCCATTAATTCCTTAGAAATTAATTTAAGGAAAAATAGATTTTGTCAATAATACAATCATGAATATTACTTTGGAACTTAAATTTTTACCTAAAAATGATTAAATAATTTCACTTTACTTTCAACACAGACAAAAATCAACACATAAAAATTAATACCCCCCTGTCTCATAATGTAAGTTAATTAGAAAAATTATTTAAATCTATTTCTATTAATTTTCATATTCCCCCACCCATTATATATAATAAGCATGTTAGATTAACTTTGCTTTTTCTTTCCTAATTAGTATGAATCCTGTTTTACTGGCCATGTAATGACCAGCAAAATCACGAATCAATGAAGCCTTAGTCTGTACAGGAGACAGTTCATGGATAGTTGCCACAAAGAAAAGATGCTTTCCTGACCTGTGTGTAAAACCACAGACTCTTGCAATATGATGTGCTGGAATTGTGAGTAAAAAAACAGTAACATTCACTAGCTTTCCATTTCAGGGTTAGAGAGAAGGCATGTAACAATTTTCTATACTTTGTTAGCATGTTCTCTTTCAATAAAATAAATCTTCTATTATATTCTTCAACTTCTCCCTAGCCATCATTACTTTTATTTTTAATATTTTGGGGTAAATATCTCTACCTATGGCAAGTACTATTAAAGCCATCCACATATATTTGGAAAATACAACAAGCAAATACATTTAGTCAATATTGGTTAGTGTGAAATGGTTGCTTTACCAGTTAAATTCAGTGTCTCTGAAAAACTTGACATCTTATGAAATCCATATGCACTAAAAATAGTTCAACAGACATAGGTAAAGGATGCCTCATCTCTCCTTGAATTCAGAATGCCACAAATTATCAGAATCTTGTTTCAACAAATAGAATGTATTTGAAGCATAATTAACCAATGAAAATCAGACAACACAAAAGTAAAAATACCAGAATTTTTCTCTTCTTTTTCTCCATATCTCATTCTCTGATGAAGCTTTAATAAAAATGAAACATGTTAAATTGTTAAACATTTCCTATTTGTTCTTTATCTTATCATACACAAGTAAATCATAATATCAAAATAGATTTTTTTAGTTTCACTGACAAAATCAAGTCATGTAAACTGATCACTGATGTCAATACCAAACTAAAAGCATCCCAATATTTATTCTTTTTCTGAAACAGAACTATACAGATTATATCAAATGAATTGCAAGTCAAGGATGTTATCAGTCAAAACAGCCATTTAACAAAATATTTAATAATTTCTTATTCATTAATAAAATTATGAACTCTATGATATCCATAATTCAAATAATTTCTTTATCAAATGACAAAATATTGTCAAAATTTATAATAAGTTTATAATTTATAATCATTTTATTAAATATTTAACATTCACAGTTTCTTGTATTTTTTCCCTTTTATATTTTGTTCAGTCTTTTCTTTAATCTTGCATTGTTTTTCAATCTGGACAAATGATATTTTTCTTTTTTGCTTATATAATTCATTTTTCCAGTATTTTTTTCTTTCATTGCTTCAACTGATCATTTCATTTTCATCTGAGTAATAATATTATACAGATATTTACCCTAAAAAGGGAAAAAATTAAAATGATTTTTACTATTAGTCACTTTTCAAATAACTTTCACAGTGTATATTATCAAGCCAATGAAATCATTATATCAAGTCAAGTGCCACATGTGATACATGCTTGGACAATCATGTCTCTTTCAATTCATGATTGACTAGGTAGAAGATTTCACACAGTAGGCTGTCATTACTTTCTGCAGTAGACTGGTTGCAAACCAAGACTATATAGCCCAGTCTGTCCTGCTATTCAACCCATAGCTGTGGGGTGAAGAAATGGATTCATGCCTTTCCCAATGGTACTTGCATGTAAGTGAATGTAACATGGAAGTACAGTAGAGTAATGGTCAATCAGCAAGGGGTTTCTCCAACAGGAGTGAGAAGGCTTTGGATTTGGTTGGATTTGGAATGTAACAAACCCAAATGGTAATCAAACTCTACTCTGTGATTTCTCATTCTGAGCTGTTAATCTTTACACCACACTACACATCCATGAAATCATTACATATTTTTGTTTTGTTTTGTTTTTAATCAGTATCACACCAAGCAATGCAGTAATGCCACTAAAACACAAGGGATTACAGGATGTGGAAGAATTAGGAACAGAAATGATGGGCAGATAGAGAAAAGAGTAATCAGGAGGACAGTAGATAGTGATTGACATTGCATTTAAATTTTTGCAGATGGCTGGAAAGCATGGAGCTGGAAGGGAGTTTCACAAGCGAGAAGTGCGACAGAAGAAACTGTTAACATAGAATTTATGGCTACATCTAGCCAGCTTAACTGTAAATTGATGAGATCTCAATGCCTGTGGCTAAATTAAAAAAGGTTACGTACCATGGCAAAGAACTCATCTGAACAATTACCATGAAAGTATTTATAAAAAAGACATAGAGATGGAAACTTATGACAACAAAAAAGTGACTGAAGCTGTCACCAGGTCAGGACCAATAATATTGCTGATTCTTCTTTGGATCTTAGCAAGGGAACCAGACCATATGTGGCAGCAATATTCTAAGCATGGATGAATGCTAAATTAAGGATATGTAAGATAGATTCTGGAGAGAAAAATTGTCTTGCCCAACATAGTGAACCGATATTCTTAGCAGCTGACCAAGCAATGGATTCAATATAGGCCTTCCACATCATATCAGCATAGAACATGGGCCCAAGAAGACACAACAAGGCACTCAGCTAGAGGTCAGCATCAGCCATGCTGATGAAAGGTAGTGAAGAGTCTCTCAGATGATTAATGGAGAGAAATGTAGTTTTGGAGGCATTAAAATTAACAAACTATCTTTTTCCTGTTAATGATTGACTTGAGGTCATTTTGGACATTGGCTGCCATTTTGACCTTGCCTTACTATCGTGGCAGGAGTAAATTGTTGTGTCATCAGCATAGATACCAAGTTGAGAGCTAATGTCATCAGGAAGGTGATTAATGAAAATTAAAAACAGAGTAGGACTAAGGATGCACCCCTAGGGGACACCTATGTTAGGATGAAAAGATCTAGATGATCTAGATTCAAGATAACTTTCATTTCATGATTTGATCGGAAAAACTGGATCAGTTCAAAAAAGTATCTGGAGACACTGTGATTTTTCAGCTTTTGAAGAAGACCTGAATGCCAGACTCTGTCAAAGGCTTTTGTGTAAAATATAAACAATGTCTGAAACATACACTGTATTCTGTTTAATATATAAAATAATAATATAAAAAAAAAATAGCCAGAAAATCAAGACAATAAGTAATATTGGTAAATAGTGGTAAAAATATGAATTAATATAGCAGATTGAATAGAACAAATGTAGTAAGTGGTAGATATCAGAGACAAGATCAGAAGGAAAAATCTGAAACTATATTTGTATATCACTGCTTCAAATGACTCTTGACAGAGGAAAAGAAGTAATTCTTTGGATGGGCAAACTAAAATATCTTATATTTCTTTTCTTTATCTTATAGTGTCATATGTTACATAGAAATTGATGAGTGGACACAATTTCTACAAAACTTTAGGTTGAAAAAGTCAGTTTTGAGCATTTTATTTGTTCACTATATATATATATATATATATATATATATATATAATCACTTCAATGTTATTTTTAGTGGATGCCCATATTTGAGTAGATTATCTGTTTATTTATTAAACAGTATATTTATTTTTGTCTGTCGACCAGAATATTCAAGAAATCTTATTAAAGAAAAGATGCACCCTCTGGCAGGGTTGCATATCTGTTCTTTAATAAGATCAAATATAGGTATCCACTAAAAATAACATTTAAGTGATAAAATCTGTTAGATTATTAAATAAAGAATACATTACTTCTGTATATATATATATATATATATATGTGAAAATATATAGAAAATAGGAAGGAACTGGTTAGGTAAATAATCCAAAGTCCCTTAGTATTTTAGTTATTATTTTTAAATAATTTCATTCGATACAAAAAGTAGAGCATAAATATAATTATTTATTTAAAATATGATTCCAAATTGCTACATAAGAGGTCTCATGTTTCAAAACAAGAGAAAACTCCAATATAATCCTTTAAATTAAATTGAGTTGAAATTAAAATGGGCTCCGTTCCATCTTCAAGCTCTTGTTTTGAAACATGAGACCTCTTATGTAGCAATTTGGAATCATATTTTTAAATAAATAATTATACATATATATATATATATATATAATTGGCAGTTACTCATTCCCGAGCACACCCACATGAGAGGACGATTAACCAATCGCTGTTGGAGACACTTGTTCAGGCATATTTGTGTTTGATTAACACACACAGAGCCCAACTACAGCTTTACTGCAACTATGCTGACTGAACGTTAGTTACATTTTCTAGGAGAGACCTCATAATCTGGCATGATCAATAATTTGAATAAATTTGTTTAACCAATTTCACTCACAAAACTTGGGTCAACTTGTGGTATGGTTTTCAAACACTTTTCAGTTGTGCTGCATGCTAGGATTGCCTCCCTAACCCAATAACATCAAGAAGACACCTCCCTGACAAATCAATCATTGTGAGATTGGAACATTGATTTAACACTTGCAATGTGACTGTTCTAAACACTTGGACATGTGTATATTTTATGTTTAGAAAGCAAATGTTCTAACCATTTGGCCATGTACACATTTTATGATATATAGAAAAAGGAAACAAAAAGGACACTTCTACTCAACCTCAGAAAGAGACAATTAAAATTTTTAGGTCACATAATGTGGAAAGAGATAATGGAAAATTAGACATTCACAGGATATATTGAAAGCAAGAGGGACAGAACCTACCTATCAAACTTGTGTAAATAGATAATAGACAAGGATTTAAGAGAGCTAACAAAAAGAAAAAATTTATTAAGAGCTACAAAGGATAGGAAATTCTGGAAAGGCATGATTGCCAAAGTCCTGAAAGGACAAGAGATATAGAAGATATATATATATATATATATATATATATATATATATATATATATATATACATAAGATGTATTTAGGAAGCAAGAGCTTTTTAAAAGAAGTTTTATTGAACAATACAGAGAACTACGTATATATATTATATATATATATACAAACAGGTTTGATTAAAAAGAATTGGGATCAAAATTGTGGATAGGGCTAGATGTAAGTTCTATACTAACAGTTTCTTCTGTCGCACTTCTTGCTTGTGATACTCATCTTACTTCTTACTTTCCAGTCAACATTGGTCTTCAAAAATTTAAATGCAATGTGAATCATCATCTTCTGTCCAAATTCTATTCTTTTAATTTTCTCACTCCTTAATAATCTTTTCTTATATTCTTTCACACTCAGTAACCCCCTAAATGATAGAGGCTCTGTTGCCTTACTTGTGGTAAAATGATTAAAAAGAAACTGTCTGGTTCATATTTGTGGTGTTTTTGTTCAACAACACAAATATGCATTTAAAAATAAACTTAACAGACAGAACTTGGTGGTCCTTTTTAGTCAAACCTATTTGCATGAATTCTTACTACTTAAATATACCTTCTATGTATATATATATATATACTAGCAGCATGGCCCGGCTTTGCCCAAGCTTGATTCAAAAATCATATGACTCATACAGTAATCGCTATCACTTGATTTAAAATATTTTTGCCCTTCCTTGCCTTTAAAGGAGTGCCCTTTGCCATGCTGATGTTGCTATATGTCTTACTTCTTGCCTATCTCACACTGCGAATTTTTTCTAAGCTTTATACTAAACATTAAATCTGTTATGAAAAAAGAACTAAACAAAATGAACACAAAACGATCAGCTTTAAAAAAGGACTCGTAACTGGAAAAACCGAATGTAAAAAGAATGTTAACAAATACTTTTTCCCACACAACCCAGTTCTGCGGAATCAGAATCAACGTTGAGTTTAAGCAAGGGAATGAGCCAATTGGAGTAAAGTGCCATGCAGATTTAAATTTTTCCAATTGTGACAAATGCAGCTATCGATTTTTTTGCATGATAGCATGCTAGTTAACATTCATGTCAGTCAGCTGTTGGCTCTCACGCTGGCCAATAGAATCTTCCTGCCTATTCGTGGCAGCCAGCTATCGGCTCTCACTCTGGCCAGTACAAAATGGCTGTAAACTACATGAAAACTGGCGTAGAAGCATGAAAAAATTGATTATTTCCACTATCGATGGGAGTTGGGAAATGCAAAGCCAGTCTTGGCCTTCCAGCTAACATGGAGCATGTACATGTAAATTTTGGTGCAAATCCATTGAAAATTGTGGCCATGCATTCGTTACACACACACACATGCCTTTTGATATTTTATATATATATATATATATATATATATATATATATAATGTTGAATAATACACAACCTACCAAATATTCATATCATATAAAAAAAAAATTAAAAAAATAGCAAAAAGAGTGCTAAACTGCTATATAATAGCTAATGACAGTGAATGCTGGACAATCTCCTCACAGAATAGGCTTGAAATGACAGAAATTTTAAGAAAAATAGGAATGACAAGGAAATAAACTTACAATCAGAAAGAGACATTTGAAATTTCTGAGAAACTAGGCTTGGAGAATCTTACACAGAATATGTTGAAAGCCAGAGAAGCAAAGAGCAAGAGTTTGTGTGAATAACAAGAACAAGGAGGAGTGGTAAAAAGTCAAAAGAGAGGGAATTGTAGAGATCTATGGTTGCCTACATGCTGAAAGGGCATTGCACATAAAAGAAGAATCTACATTATATGAGAAACAAATAAACTCATGAATTTATCAGCCAATAGGCATATGTAGATATATCAATAAGTCCATAGCTTAATGAGAAAAAAATATTTATTTTGCACAACATATATTTTTTAATATAATCATCTTCCTTATCTTTTCTTTGTGATTTAGGTTTTATATAGTTTTCTTTTTTTACAATGATGCACCAGGCCCAGGAGCCACTTGAGATAGAAAGTTACAAAGTCAGAGGCACAGTTTATGGGAATATGTTTTATCCTTAAAAATGTTTAAAGTATTTTCTTTTTTCATACAAATTGTATTATTTCACTAAAAATGGACATATTTAAAAAAATGTAATATGACCTGAAAAGCAAGGAAAAAGAAGAAAAAATATCATTACCATAAAGAGGTAAATTTAAAAAAGACAAGAAAAGACAAATATGAAAAAATAAAACTCCCCAAAACTGATTGGTTATTGTTTTTCATTCTTCAGAGCTAAATTGTGAAATAAAAATTTAAAAAAGATTTATCTTTAAATAGTGAGAAATGATGACCAGTCAACTTTTCAACATTTTATATTTTTCTTTTCTTTATTTGAATTAACTCTTTATGGTAATTATATTTTTTCTTGTTTTGTTTCTGTTTTTTAAAATGTCCATTTTTACTACAAGATACAATTTTGCACCTCCAGAAAATTAATCATACAAATTAAATTATGTGCTATATGTAGGGTAGCATAATACAGCATAATACAGAAAATTTAGTATCAACTCCACACGCATAAATTGAAATGCCAAAAATTTACAGACAGCAAACTAATAATCTGTATCACCTGAATAATGTCAGAGATTCTGCATGGTGCTTGAGTCATTATGTGGATATATTTGTTTGGGTATGCTCCAGGACTTTGAATAACTGAGTTTTATTTATTAGGTATGGTGGCAGGAATTTGGTGGTACTTCCAGCATATCCCATACATTCTTTTTAATTATTTCACCCCAAGCATGGCAATAAAGCCACTGAGACACAAGTGGTTACTGAGTGTTAGAGAATATGAGAAAAAAATTAAGAAAAGAGAACAATAAAAGAACAGGAATTGGGGAGATGAAGGATAACAATAGACATTGCATTTAAATTTTTGAAAATCAAACTTGACTGGAAAACAAGAAGCCGGAAGAGATTTCCACAAGCAAGAAGTGTGAGAGAAGAAACTGTTAGCACAGAACTTACAGTTACATCTAGCCATTTCAACTGTAAAATGATGAAACCTTGCCACCAATCTAGTACTATGCTTAAATTAAAAAAATTCTAGGTTCTGTAACAAAAAGTATATCAGAACAGTTACCATGAAAATATTTATAGTAAAGACACAAGGATGCTATGTTATGGCAGTGGGAAAATGACTGAAGCTGGGAGGCCAGGTCAGAACTAATAACATTGCAGATTCTTCTTTACATTTTATCAAGAATCTCTAAATACATATCAGAAACACCAGACTAGATCTGGCAGCAATATTCATTGCATGGACAAATGGCACATTTATAAATTGATTCTGGTGAAAAAAACTTGTCTAGAACAATACAGTGAACCAACTTTCCTAGCAGCAGACTCAGCAAATGATTCAATATAATCATAATCCTATAAACATACTCAATGGGATTTAAATCTGGTGGTCAGTGGAGTACTTAGCAGTCAGCTGAATGTTCTTGCAACCAGTTTCATGTCACCCAACATACAATAGAGGGTGTTACATTTTATTGCTGGAACAGACCATAACAATGTTCTGGTCTGCAATAAATTCTGTGCATACCCTCTGGTGCAAATTAATTGAAACAAAATAAATAATTCTGTTATTATTTACTTTTTTTCATATTTTTCTGATGAAACATGACCCAGTGCACATGTTAGTACTTTGTATGTCCATTCCTCAAAGATGTTCCTTGCAGATTGTCCACAGATTCTTGAATGAATTTAAATCAAGAGAGTTTCCAGGTCAGTCTATAGTACTTTGATTTGCTCACTGGTAAGGCTTGCCAGTGTGTTCATGCAGTGTTACAATTTTCGTATGCTTCTTCGAGTAACATCCATCGCAGAAAATGGCTGTAAGTCAACTAATTGACAGTCGAGACAATAGTGTTTAGGCATGATGAAAATCTGATGCAATCACGGATGACAAAATATTTTTCAAGGCCAAACAAATTTCATCATACACCCTGAAAATAGATTCATATTACTGCACACCACTGCAAATGACTTAATCTGAGGAAGAAAAAAGAAATCAATTACACCCTGTCACTCCAGTGGGTCTAAAACTGACTGTATGGTGAAAGAAAGGAAACTAAAGCAGTTGTTTCAATTAATTTGCACAAGGTTGTATCATATCAAAAGAAACTCAAGTGTTAGTAGTAGTCCTTGCAAATTCTAACAGAACTTAACTTCTCTTATTAGGGAGCCACTACAACTTGGATCACACATTGCTGACAGGTTGAGTTCATAGTTTCATGAGATCTCCATATATGAACGAGATCATCTGCCTGAAAAGGCTGGAAACATTA
The DNA here is from genome assembly GCA_903632075.3 of Acanthosepion pharaonis. Classification (NCBI taxonomy): domain Eukaryota; kingdom Metazoa; phylum Mollusca; class Cephalopoda; order Sepiida; family Sepiidae; genus Acanthosepion; species Acanthosepion pharaonis. Next base: position 104,158 of record CAHIKZ030000273.1, read on the forward strand.
CTCATTTAATTAGGAAACATGTTGTCAGTTTTCCATAGTCTATTGGTGATGTTCTCTGGCTTAACTGAGACACAGTAACCAATGCTGTGATGTCAGTAATGGTATTATTAGTGTAATGTATACATTATACAGCATATTGACTGTAGACTTAGAGTGCTTGCCATCTTGGAGATGAATGTCCCATGTTTCTAGCCTTAGCAATCATTCCAATTTCATTTCAGTCTTCTCTATATCACGTAGCTCCCACAGTTACACTATCTCTTTACTTATTATGTTGCAAACATCATACAGTTGAATCTATTTCTAAAAATTGGAGAGGATGAAACTATATAATATATTGCTGTTTCTAGGTTTTGGCACTTAAGTTTATGCATCAAGTATATAACTTCATTCTGAAAAAACATTTATTTTAAACAACAAATATTTATTTTTCATCATAATTTCCTTCCTTTTTAATGCATGATTCAGTGGTGAATATTAATCAAGGGCTGAACATTATCCAGTAATAAAATGATATTTTTAATGTTCCTGTAGAGAATTATGCCACTGAAGCCTCTTCTTGGGGGAAAGCTGGCATTGAAGTTTTCATGCCAGTATAGAAATACAAGTGAAACCATAGTCTTCTACTTAGTTCACTCCCAGCTGCTCAGCCGCTATGGCCCATAGGAATTACTTCTTCCTGCTATACTAATGTGACTTTCTCCAATCTTAACAGCCAACTCTTTGTATCTGCTTGTAATGAGTGTAAGCATATCGTCAATGAGGCAAAGTCACTATTCACTGATAGAATGAAACACTATATAGCCTCTCACAAGTTTGGTTCTAGAGATTACTAGCAGCTCTGTAGGAGTGTTCTGAACAAGAGCAAATTCTTAGTCTGTCCTCTTTTTAATCAGTTTGAAGTATTGTCATCTATTTCAGATAAAGCAGAATGCTTTGCTCAGAAATTCTTTTCCAACTCCACTCTCAACACATCAGGAGTATCTTTTCCTGATTTTCCCTTGAGAAAAGAATCTCTACTGAGTGATATGCACATAACTCTATCCATGGTTTCTGCTATCATCCCTAAGTTAGATCTCCACAAGGCTAGTGTATTCAACACTATCCTAAAGAAATGTTCTCCTGAACTGGCTACTGTTCTCTCCAAACTCTACAATAAATACCTTGCTGTTTCTTACTTTCCAGCTTATTGGAAATCTTCCTCTGTAGTTCCTGCCTTTAAGAACTCTGATGAACCTTCTGACCCCCTCGAATTATTGCATTATTAGTCTTTTTAGAGGCTCTAATCAATGTTGAATTGGTTAAGCATCTCTCTTTATATGATCCTCTTTTGGATAAACAGTATGTCTTTTCGTTTCTCCAGATCTACTGTGGATATATTAATGGTTATTACTGAATTTGTCTATCAGGCTTTAGATAAGAACAGCAAAGCTTGGGCTGTGGCTTTAGATATCTTGAAGATGTTCAATAGGGTTTGACATAGTGGCCTTCACCACAATCTCAAGGGCTATGGTGTCTCAGGATGAATATTTGACTCAATCCAATCCTTAACAAATCATGTCATGAAGGTTGTGTTGAATGGACATACTTCTAGATCATTTCACATTAATGCGAGAATCCCTGTTGGACCTACATTGTTTCTTATTTTCATCAATGACCTTCCCAGTGTCAGCAGTTCTCAACTAGGTATTTATGCTGATTACACAACTATTTACTCCTGTCTTAGTAGCAAGTCCAACAGGTCCAACAAAGTAAAACTGGCAGCTGCTCTTGACAATGATTTCCAATCTATGGTTAACTGGGACAAGGAATGGCTTGTAAATTTTAATACCTCCCAAACAAAACTGCTATCATTTAATCACCATAGAGAATATTTTCAGCCTTCTGTCAGCATAGATGATACTAACCTACAGGAAAGCAACTCTTTTTGCCTTCTGGGGCTCATGTTTTCTCCTGACATGATGTGAAGTGATTATATTGAATCAATTGCTAGCAGTTTGCTAGGTAAGTTGGTTTGTTTTCTTGTGTCAGACAGTTTTTATCGTCAGAATCCATGCTACCATTTGTCTGTACATTGAACTATAAATATCGTAATTCTTGACAAAATTCAAAGAAAGGTCTGAAAAGTAATTGATTCTGACCTGACATCTTGACCAATCATTTTCCCATTATGTGACTTCCCTCTGTGTTTTCTATAAATATTTTCATGGCAATTGTTCTGATCAGCTTTCCAACTTGGCGACTCATTTATAACTAGAACAAATTATTATCACACAACACAAATACAACAACAAAATAATAATAATGATAATAATAATAATAATAATAATAAAAATTGTTAACATGACAAATGTTATCTTCATTGAACATTATTCCATAAAATCAGAAATAGACATAGATTCATTCACGTTATAGAAATTTTTAGATTATTAATATTATTATAACTGAATTGTATTGCATTTATTTTTTGTTACTTTTGTTTCTTTGTGTTCTACTGACAACAATCAAGAAAGAAAGTCATCAAAATTATATTTTTAAAAGTCTTCAACCTCTGAGGCAGTAGAAAAGTTACAAAAGAAATCCATTTAGGTTTTCAACACTTTCATTAATTTTTCTAGCTAACAATACATCCCATGTTCATCATTTTTCACATCAATAATAACAACATCCCTACAACCGTATTATAGCTAACAATAATAATGATTTGGATTGAATAACAGACTATGTATATTTTATATTTTTCCCAGTTATAAAACCCTGCAATGTCAGGTAACTTTGATTTAAATATAATAAAATTCAATGTGGTAAGTTGTTTATGGCTAACTTTGATAATGTGCCCTGACCATATTGTTGATGTAATTTTGCTTAAATGTGACCCTAGTTTTTTCCCAACCAAATTCATAAATAAAAATCTTTTGAAAGGACTTGTTATCCTTTTTGTTCTTTATTCTTCCAATGTATTGATTTTATTTCCATGTTCTCTCATATTTATATTTTCTTTTGACAACAGCATGCCTTCAATAATGTGAGAAAAATTAATTCAGTGACAAATGGACAATGTTTCTATCGTTGCAATGCATGCAATTTTTAAGTCAAAAGCTGACACAAATGCAGGAAACCTACACTTAATAAAATTTTGGAGCTATCTTTTTTATCAACAACAGAATCATTTCATTTCATTTAGGTTTTCTGGTAAATTTAGGTTTCACTGGTAAATAATTGTTTTATAAGAACATAACTAAACCAGTGAATTTCAGAACTATGAAAAGCATTTTTTTAACAAAAAATCTCAGTCCCGTCACAGACTTCCTAAAAGAACCCGAATTTAAAACAATTTTAATTAATTTTAAATAAATGCCTTCTTTGAGCTTAAATTTCAGTTTTATTTGAGAGACACTAATCATCTAAAAAGGCTAATCCTAATTAAAAGAAAAATTAATTTTCGTATATAAATATAAAAAAGTTTTAGGAAGTTTTTAAAACATTAGTACGTTCACTTATTGAACTGCCATCAATGTTATAATTATCATTAATTAACTCTTTCTAAACCAATCTAAATCGACCACACTTTTCTCCTCTGCACACACAAACACATGGCATTCTCATTATTGGACATGCAGTCAACCTGTGTGTCAAAAAAATTTCAACTCCCTTTCCTTTTTCAGGCCATAATAGTAACATTATTCTCTTAGCACTCAACAAAAATTTGAGGTAAGAATACCCTGGACACTTCTTTTATTTTCCAACTAAATTATCTGGACACTCATTACACATGCACACACACAAACACATACACATATATAAAATGTATATGTATATAAATATAAATATATAATATATATGCAATTTTTTATATATATTATTTATATATTATATATGCATGGTACTTATTGGAAAGCACTCAAAATCAGTGATAGAGCTAACATATTTAGTTGGATTGGTGTGAGTTTGTGACTTTGGGTTTCATGCTATTTGCGATCATCAAACTGATTAATTTTTAAAATTTAAAAATTAATCAGTTTGTCTTTTTTTTGGTGAAAAAACTTGATTAAACAATTTTTTATTGTCTAAATGTTTATGTTATTATTAAGAGGAAAGACCAAGTTATTTTTTTAATATTTTAAAAATTTTTTCAATCCTTTCTAGCACGTCTGAAATTTTTGCTAAAAATCTTGTTTTTTTCTTTTTTGAGTCATTAAAATTGACGTAAATCAATCATGTCAGCCATTCTTGATAGTTTTGTAAACAAACGGGAAATTCTCTGTTTAAAAATCTTAATCAAAAGTTATTTTAGGAAAATTAGAAAATTTAAAGTATATTTAATGTAATTTGAAACAAACATTACTTATTTTTTTAGCAGAAAAAATTTAGTTGGAAAAAAAAAATGAATATCTGATCGTGGTGGTTGGTTTTTGGAGGTGTCGAGTGACGCTTTTTACGTCAATGTATCGACAACTAACGATAAGTCAATTTATCGGGCGGAAGGTCAGAAGTGACAGTATTTTAGAATTTTAAGTGAGTCAGCTTATTTAACTATAAAGTAATTCTTAAAAATTAAATACTTTCAAAAGTCTAATATTTTATTGATTTTTAGGTACTTTTTTTTAACGAAGATATGTCCAAAGCCTGCACTGTTTCCATCCCTAGAACTGAATCTAAAAAAGAAAAAAAAATGATTAAATTTAAAAAACGAAAAGAAAATATTTAGTGAAATATGTAAAGAAGAAAAAAAAAGGAAAATGAAAAATTTTGAAAATGCAACGATGATGGTCGGTCAGTCAGAAATTTTGATAGGAAATCAATGCAATTTATGAGGCCGATTCCTCGCTATCAGGAGAAACAATTCTAGCACACTTAACTTAACATTATTTCAGAATTGTACTTCCGTATTGTCGGAGACGATTTTAATACATTTTTTGGCATATTAAAAAATTATTTTAAAAATAGATGCTGTTCGCAGATTGTGATAAGCTTTCAAATTTAAGATCTGTAAAAATAGATCTTTTTAATAAGATCATTTCCAGAGATACACATATTCAAGCTTAATTTTAAAATATTTAACAATTTTATCACATTCTGTATTTAAAATTGAAAAAAAAAGAAAACAATTCTTGTAAAAATTCATTCTTCATTGAAAACATATTTTGGCTTTAGTTTAGTTTAGACAAAAAATGTCCTTAAAAGCTTTTATAATTTAATAATAATGTCTTAGTCTTATTGGGTTTTGTATTTTACAATTCGAAGATAAGTTTGGGTAGATGCTGTTCTTCTCCAATTACAAATAAAAAAATTTGATGATTTATATTCTTCAAAGTCTTCTGCATTTAATTAAAATAATCACAAAATTACACAAAGTCGAATTTTCGTGTTTTCGTAAAATTAAATAAGGGGGTAACTAACAGATGTAAAAAATATTTTTACCATGACTTTCTAAAAAAACGAACATTTCTAAAATAATTTAATTCATTTCTAAATAAGTTCTGAAAGTTTCATTAAAATCCGACAATTATTTGAATTTGATTTTTGCAAGAAGTTCCAAATTAACACTTTTTTTAAACTCTTTCATGACAAAACTTTGTTTTTAAGTTTGGGGCCTTTTTTTTTTTGTTTTTTTTTTTTTTTTTTTTTTTGTTGTTTTTTGGCGAAATATTGGACATAGACACTTTCTTAATCTTTATCTTTATTTTATCATTCTGTCGGATTCTGATCCGTTTGATTTTATTTTGATCTACCCCCAAACTCACAATTTTTTAATCAGTACTCTCACGTGTCCCCAAACACCACGTAACAACACTCGTTTTTGTTGTTTCAGTTTATCATTAAAAATAAAATTTATATATAATTATTTTTATAATTATTTACTTAGTTATAACTCCCCTACAATACAACATAAACTTTTGAAAAGTGGTTGATTCTCTACTCTTGCTAAGCTGTCAGAATCTGAGAATATATTTTTTAGAAAGGTTTTGATTTCATGGACATCATTTATTTTAATTTAAAATTTACAATACGTTTTCGTAAAAAATTGAAGTCATATGGTAATAATACTTAATTAAAGAGTACTAACTACTAAGACTTAGTAGTTAGTACTCTTAAATTAAGTATATCAGAATGTGATTTTTTTTGTTTATGTTTTTAAAAATTAAAATAAACTAGTTTTTACTTTTTCTTAAACTAAAAAGTTATGACTTAAAATTTTAATTGAAAAAAACATTGCCGTTTTAACTTTTTTGCGTTTCCAATTTCGATTTAAAAAAGTACTAGTTAAAAATTTAAAATATAAATTTATCAGATGTTCATATTTATGAAGTTCTGTTGAGTAAAATTTTTTTAAATATCATTTAAATCACCTCTTCAAGTAAATGATCACTCTGATCATTTATTTGATCACCTGATGATAGTTAATTTTTTTTAAGAATAACAAAATTTGGTTTAAATCGTAAAAATGTACATGTCAATCAAAATATCGTATTTTATTAAATTATATAAATAAATTAAAAAATATATATCAACTATTTATTTTTTAATCGTAAACAAAATTTAGTTTATCAAAATAAAATTTCTTAATGACTAATTTTATTTATTAAAATAATTAAATGTGTGGGATTACCACACTTGTCTACCAAACAACCGGGAGATGGCGTTACTTTTAAGCAGTATATAAATTAAAATGGCGCGAAAATTTTTTCTTGTTCCACTTTTGATCACCATTGCGTACAACACAAAAAATATACAATGACTGGAGCTTACTTGACGCCCCCTACAGGAATATCAAATAACCAAACCAACAAAGAACTCTTCTCAAATGTAAGTTTCTCACGATCTGTTATCAGAACTTTGCACACATGTGCGTACGAAATTGGACATTACACACATTCATTCAACCATTATGGTTGAATGAATGTGTGGAAAAATACTGTATTTTTCCTATTTCGTTTGAACAGAAAATAAAATACGTTGTTAATTGTCTGTAACTGTCTCATTATACTTTTAAATTAAATATCTCAAAAAAAAAAAAAAAAAGAAAATATTTTCTTTAAAAAATTAATAATTCTAAATGAAATAGTCAGAATCTTTGTCAAGAATCAGCAGGAGCACCAGACCAGATATAGCAACAGTATTCAATGCATGGGGTGTTTTGTAGGTCCCCTGTGAATATGTGGTATTTGGGTGTATGTAGGATTGAGAGGTGATGGATAAGTTCTTTTGGGGAATGAGTAAATTGTAATGAATGAATGGGTTGTGATTCAGATTAACAAGGACTAGGATAGCTAATGATGACCCCCCTCCTTTCAGCCATGTGCCAAAATTTCTGTATCACCAGAAATAAATATCCAGATGAATGTGTTGCATCCACAGGTTTAGCAACCGAAAGTGGATTATCTCCTTTGATTGCCAATGGTTTTGTTACGTACCTCTATGTACTAGTGTTTCTCAATTCTAATAAAACTTTCAATGTTTCAAAAATTATGTATATACAGTACATTGAAACTTGAACCACTTTGGAATACTAGTAGGAACCTTTGCTTAAAGAAAAGATGTTTTCCAAATGTCTACTTAATTTCTTAGGCAAAGAAATAGGAAAGAACAAGCAAAGTTATGTGACTGTAACAACCTTTTATATATATATATATATATATAATTAAGTTGTTGGTTGTTTGCCAATAATAAAACTTTGGCCTTTTTATTAAGAACTCTGCCTTTTGCTGTATCTCAGTTTTTGGTCTCAATATCTTTCTGTATATATTCCTTATTTATATTTTAAGTGGCAACCCTTCAGTGGGCCACTATACAGTGGTCCCAGAATGGTAATATTTGGTAATTTAGGAATAATTTGAGAAATATTCATGGTATGATGTTGCATGGAGGCTTGTTGGAAGTGAATGGGCAACACGAATTCACTGAATAAAGAAAGTTGAATTTTTTCATATTTTGTGGGGTGTGGGACTGGATAATGGTCCCAAAACATGAAAATTGTTCTAATTTTGGTTTGGTTGCAGATAGGAAAGCCAAACAGTGCTTTCTTGAAAGCTATGAGCAGCACAATATCAATGAAATCAACAAAATCAAATTTTTCCATATGAAAAATCATTTTTTTTTTTTTTCATATTTTTTTGGGTCTGGAATCGGATTTCCATATTTGGGCATTGCAGCACCAAAATACAAAAATTGCTCTAATTTCGGTTTTGTTGACAATAGAAAGGCTATTGATTACCTGAAGTACAGAGAGAAAGAAAAGAAAGTGTTTCCAGTTTTCTTCTTGCCATTAGAAGCTGTTTTGTTCATGCACTGTATGGTTCTCAGTAAAGAGCCGATGAGACAGGTTTGTTATTTCTACAGTCAAAAACAATAAATGCACTCCTTCCTATCAGAAAGTCCTTTAAACCTCAAACATATTCTGTTTTGGATGGCAAAGGAAGAGGCCTTGACTACAAGAACCTTGTAACAGAAACAATAACCTCAGCGGTCAAGATAGTCAAGGAAAATTCTCTAGATCAGTCACTCAATGGTTTGAACATGTACTTGAAAGATGGTGCTGATACAATGCCAATGCTTAAATCGGAAAAGGAGAGAATTAAGGATGGCAACTATGATGAAGTCCACATATTTCAGTATGGTATCATTCTTCAGAAATTTACATGAAATGTTGGTGGCAAAGAAGAGGCAGAACAAAGTACCCAATTCTGCATGATCATTGAGACCTGTGTGTCTGATTAGAGAAGTAGAAAGTAATCTTGACCTCTTCAACTTCATGGTATAAGAAACAGATCATGCTCAGAATGGTTTATCAATTAATGTTGGTGATGATGATTTTAGTGTGTCAAGTCCAAGGTAAAAGATCCAGACAAAATACAAGATAGATTCTAAATCAACAGATCAGCTTCAGATTTGCTAAACAAATTCAATGAAGTCCTCAATATTGATGGAAACATCTGTACTAAACCAGGAGACTTTGGAACCAGAGCTGGTGTCACTCAACAACCACTTTCTGATTCTGACCAGCATTTAGATAAATAGAACAATGTAGTATTTGAAAATGTTGTATCATTGTCATACAGACTACAAGAAATGGGTTGAGAAGGCTGGTTTATGAAATCACCTTGACATATCCAAAGATAAGGTGAGGGACTTCATCAAACAAAAAACTGGTCTGCACTTAGATTACATAAATTCCACAAAAGGTAAAGGTGGTACGTCAACTGATGAGAAACAAGGTTGTTGATTTTATTCTGATACAACAAAGAATCAATATTAAAACTGCACAAACAGTTGAGCATTATTCTCTGGATAGTTTCATGTAACAGAAAGATCGACATTGTTAAATTTGATCAACACTGCAAGGAAACAATGCTTAACATCACCAACAACTTTCTATGGGTTTTGCTGAACTATATATTGCATGGAACCATACAGCATAGGGTAAAATGTGTTTAAATAAGGTTTTTATGTGTCTATGTGATAGATATGATGCAGAAAATAAAAGGATTTGAGTAAAGATTGCATTTTACTTGTCATTTCCCAAAAATACAGATTTTTCATTAAATTCAATGGAAAATGGCATATTTAATTTTTCGTAAATTCCCAACATTGAAATTGCCATAACTTTATGACTAGACAAGATATTGAGCTGATTTGTTTTGCACTGATTCAGAAATTTTATCTAGTTTCCATAAAATATAACTTTTGTATTTTGTTGTTTTTTTGTTTTTTTTTTGGTAGCCATTTTAGCCCAAATTACCACCCCTGGGCCCACTTTGACAAATGGATTCTGACCAAAAAATGTTCTGGTATGACACAGTGAACCAACTTTCCTTCTAGTAGACATAGCAATTGATTCGATATAGTAGCTCCACTTCATATCAGTGAGAAACGTGAGGCCAAGAAGGCATAGTGTGTTACTCCTCTGGAGTTCAGCATCAGCCATGCTGATAGAATGTAGAAAAGGTTCTCTATGGTGATTAAATGAAATCAGTCTTGTTTTGGAGGTGTTAAAATTTACAAGCCATATCTTGCTCCAATTAACTACTGATTGGAGGTCCTTTTCAAGAGCAGTTGCCAGATTTACTTTATCGGGTCTGTTGGAATTGCACCTAAGATATCTGCATAAATACCTAGTTGAAAACTGTTGACATCAGGGAGATCATTGATGAAGATCAGAAACAGGGTAGGTTCAGTAATAGAGCCCTGGGCGACCCCAACACCCAATGTTAGTATGAAATGATCTGGAAATACATTCAACTCAACCTTCATTACATGATGTGTTAAGAACAATTGGATTAAGCCAAATATTTGTTCCATGACACTGTAGCCCTTGAGTTTGCATACAAGGCCAGCATGCTAAGCCCTGTTGAACACCTTTGAGATATCTAGAGCCACTGCCTGAGCTTTGCTATTCTTATCTAAAGCTTGATAGAGAAATTCAGTGATGATCATTAACACATTGGTGGCAGACCTGATGAAACAGAAGCCATATTGTTTGTCAAAAAGAAGGCCGTGTGAAATAAAATGCTAAACTAATTCAGCATTGATTTAGAGACTAATAGGGCGATAATTTGAAGGATCAGTGTTCCCCTGAGTTCTTAAAAACAGGAACTACAGAGGAGGAATTCCAACAAGCTGGAAAGCAGGTAGCAGCAAGACATTTGTTCTAAAGTTTGAAGAGAACAGGAGTCAGCTCAGAAACACATTTTTTAGTATAGCAGCAGGGATCTTTTCTCATCTGTTTGTCTTGTGGGGATATAATTTAGAAATGATGTCAGAAACCAGTGACATATGTTACTCAGTGGACCCTCTGTCCTAGGTGGAAAATACTCCAGTTGAGTGGAGTTGGAAGAGAACTTCTGAGTAAAGTATCCTACCTTATCTGCAGTAGATGTCAATACTTCAAATTGATTGAAGAGAGGAGAGACTGAGGATTTGCTATTGTTCAGCACTCTGTTTGCAGAGAAATGCAAAGAGGAGACTTTCATAAAAGCAGGTTTTAGAAATTGGCAGAAAGAGAAAATGTTATGACGGTTTTAAAATGAGAATATAATTGTTGTTTTTTTGGCCACTTTGTAAATATTACATCTAGCACATGATTAGCCATATTTTGCAAGGATGAATCACATTTCACTCAGTTTTTATAAAGTTGCAATCAAAAATCATTTCCTAAATTTGAGAATTTTATAAGAAAACAGATAAATTTACAAACCATAAAATTCAACATTAAACTCTGTTACATCAAGTTATTCTTAGTGGATCCACTAAGAGGCAGCTTTTATTTTATAATGTGATGAGTATATAGATAATTCTGATAAACAATTGACTTTATATATATATATATATAGGTTTCAGTTCAGTCTGGGTATGCACCAAATTCACATTTTTGATAATACCAGCAAAATGTTAGGAAAATCTTCTGGTATTGCAGCTCAGATGTTAAATATTACACACTTTCAAACATAATCGTTGTCAGTTGGATTAACTGTATTATCTTTCAGCTTGAGAAAGACTCAGAATAGGAATATGACACTCTGACTGGTGTCAAAGGTTGACTGGCAATCTAATTTTTTTTTCTAAAGAAAGAAAAATATTTTTCATGTTAAAACAATACAATACTATGAATTTTCTGGTTTGTGTTACTTATGGAGTATAGTGTGAGAGGTGAGCTTGGGTAGGATTGGTTGGTAGGTACAGGCTTGAGTGTTTTCATTTGATAAATGGTTCATTGAAATGTGTGATGCAAAGCAAATCTTTACAGGTTAAGTTTATTTTGATCAGTGATATAACACATTTTCAGAAAGAGGTGACAACACCTGTGATAATTAGGTTAAATAAGGGTGAGATTCTGGAATATGGGAAATGTTCCGCTGAAGGTAGATATGAGTGATGCAAGGCCACAATTTTGATTGACCCACCAATGAGAGAAGGGCTGAGATGGAGCTTCTTGTCTCCCCCTCTGATACTTACAGCATAGTACCATGATTTTGATTGGATCACCAGTCATATGGGGTTCTTGGAGGCTTTTCTTCCTCTCCTTCAAGGTGTATGACACAAGACCATTGGTCAAGCATTATTATTGGCTGGCCAATCAGAGCAGTGCAATTGGGATTTGCACCCCCATAAAAGCAACTGCCAAAAAAGTAAAAGTAGCTGGTCTCACCGCAAGTAAACCAACGCTCTTCCTGCTGAATGACCATGGTGCCTCAATCAGCTCAGGTCCTGTTCTCTGTTCCACTTTTTGAATTCTCTCGATCAACTGCCTTCATTTAAATAGTTGAATGATTCTGGGATGTTTAGCCATAACTGCAACTAAGTCAAACTCTCTCTCCCAGCTTAAGAATTCCTTATATGGGGAAACTTCTTTAAATCCATTTTATTTATGTATTCATGATATTAATCATAGTACTATAAATAAAAGTTGTTATTTTTACACTTGCTAATGAGTGTTGTTGAAGTTCATTAAGTTTACCAGTGACTTCAGTCTTTCACAATCATGGCCAGAACAGAGAGGACTGGTCTTCAACATTCCTTCACCAATATTCCTGTGGATACTGAAACAAAAAGCACAATGTGGAGGCACAAGATTGAGGCAGAGTGGGCTTGCCAGAGATGGGCTAATGATCACAGACAAAAGTAAGAGTGGCATCTTGTGAAGCATGCAGCAACAGGATCACAGGGGCCTGTGGAGACATATGAAAATCTTTCTACCTTCTGTGTATACACTATCTTTATTTATAAAACCTAGATCTGGGAAGTAATGTCACTACATTCCTTTCCTTTTGTTAGTCAAAGAAAATAAGCAAATGTAACACTCCACATTTTTTACTTTTAAGTCCATTACAGAATTGTCAAATTTCTTTGGCAATTTTGTTTCATCTGACTAGTTGTAATTCTGTTGATGTAGTTGCTATCCCCTGTAACTGGCCTTGCTGCATGTAGTATCTCTCTGGACAGGTGTAGTTGGTTTTGTCAGATTGGATTTTTTCTGTTAATTTTACCCCAAAATATTAATTTAGCCTAAAATAAAAATAATTTATATTTACTGAAATTCACAACAAAATTCTCCCAGGGCAAGGCCCTTGCATTGCACTCAGGCTAGGTTGACATATGTGGGCATCTCTGGTGTACTATTTCTAAGTGTGCAGTTCTCCATTTATACTCACCCTGATAAACAAGCCCCAAAACATATTTTTTCTTTTTTTTTTTTAAATTGTAAAAAAATTCCTTGTAAGTACCTCAAATATCATCCACACTGATGAAATGTGAATAACTGCCTGATTTTGGATAATTTTTCATTCTGAGAGTTGGAGTTGTTGTGAGGCATACTAAAGAAATTTTGATTTATAATTTCAAAAGGCTGCCAAAAATTTAATAAAAAACAAATACTTTGATTTAAAATTTATAATTTCTTTGACTGAATTAACAGAAAAGATTTGTCAGGTCTATTGGAGCTGCCTGAAGCGTTTCCACTGGTGTTGGCCTATTTGTTTGCTCATCTATTTTTCCAGGTAGAATAACTTTAGCGTGCACATGTTTGAAAAACAAGAAGTTGCATGTGATTTGTTGGTCAGCAAGCTTTTCCGTCACTATATTACCCACTTTATTTTTTATATGGCCTCAGATTGAAAGGTAGAGGGAGAGTATGGGTTTGTGTTAACAAAAACGGAATGTCATTGTTTAGATACAGTGCATCTGATTGGCTTATGTTTTAATCTTGTCTTTGCCTTAAAAGGGAGGACAGATTGTCTCTAATCTTCTCATCAGAGAGAAAGAACAACTTTGTTAAGTAATGAGTCAGTTTTATCAGATTGAGAAACTCTGGCACCTTTGTCAAAGATATCTATGATCATCACCTATGTGAACATTCTCTTGACTAGTTTCCTAGCTGACAAAGTTGCCAGCATTAACATTCAACTAAAGGTAACTATGATAGGTTGCATAGCAAACCAAAATTACTAAGAGTAAATGCAAATATACATGTATAATTTGACATGGGCACTCCCTGATGGTGGATCTTTCAATGCCAACCTTACCTATAAGGGCAGTTGACCAAACCAACACTAAACATTGTAGACATCATTGATGTCTGGCATCAACCCAGGATGTAGAATTTATTGAGTATCTCCTCTGAGTACAAAACAATTCACTCTATTTTTTTCTTCTCTTCACCTCAGCATATTGAATTGATTTCCTTCACTCTTTGACAGAGAATAGGGAAGATTTCAGGAATCAAAGTTAGACTTCATATTGACTCTTTTCAGAAAAACACCAGATGTTAACTGTATAATCTTATCACTGACCTTAGTTTGTTCAAGATGAATCTTTCAAATGCATATCATCAGCTTGAGCTAGAGGAATTATGTCAATACATAAGCATTCACTGCACATGCAGGGTTATACTAATGCAAGAGATTGTTATTTAGTGTCTGACAGATGCAAGCAAAGTGGTTTAATTTTTAACAGTTCTTGCATTTATCTCTCACAGGTCAAGAAATATGTAAGACCTACTTCTGTAGTAACACATGGTAATACTGCTGTTTTTGTGGGACCTATTAGAGCTATGCTGGAATTTGAAGTTGTGTCAGGGTTGGTAATTATTTCTGTGGTTACCCACTTCTTTTTTTCTTTGTTCAATCCACTTCCTTGTTTGTTGCTTTGGCTACTATTGTTGACAGCCATACTGTTGACTCTGCAATTTTCTATTTCTGTGACTCTCATGTCCCTAAGTTCAGTTGCTCTCATATCATCCAAAAGATGTTTTAATGAGAAATTATCTTTCAGGACTTTCTGATTCTTGAATAAGAGCAACCTTAAATTATTTATTGCTAGAATTTACTTTTTTGCATTTGCAGAATTTGTAGTTCAAAGACTTGTGTAGTCAGCATCTATGCCTTATCCTGTTATCTGGGTAGTGAACTTGAATACTTCATATAAAGCATTTTTCTTTTGGTGTGAAATATTCTGTGAAAGGAATATTGTACTTTTTCATACTTTGCCGATATCACATTATTGTTTGTATTCTCTATTATGTTAATGGCTTTTCTCTTGTTAAACCTATGAAAAATGTAACACTTTGTTACCAGAGTTGCCTTCCATTTTTATTTTGTATGTTTATTGCACACAATAAAATATTGAAATTTATTATTTTCAAATTTTTTCAACCCTTTATGCCACCTCATGCCTGTGGTGTGCTCATTGTTATAAACCATGAATAATGGAAATGTGGATTGAATGTTTACTACTGTTATTTTTTATTATTGTTATATGCAAGAAGTTCTTAGTACCAATTGTTGCCAAGTGTAATATATTTTAGATTGCAAAAGACTCTGAGTAGGGACACATTTAGTAGTACTCCCAAAAATAAACCAGAGACAACATTTAAAGCTTCTAACATGCATATGAGGAGATCTGAAAGTTTTTTTGTTTTTTTTAACCTTCTGTGCCTGCAATATCTTTATTTACAAGACTTAGTCCTTGGAGTTATGACATCACAGCAATGAAAAAGATTATTACCTTGATTAGATATTCTTCCAAGAGAAAATTTGGGCAGTCTAAAAGAAGTATCAGAATGGAAACATTTATCAAGCTGACAGCAATTTGAAACTATCATAAACATGATAGCTATGCAGATGGTTTTAAAAGAATTATGGACAATTAAGGTCCATTTATTGAATGCCTTGGGAAGACTCTTTCCAGAATGATCAACTGAAGCAGATAGTATCCTTTGAATTTTTTTTTTTGTGCTAAATTTGGATGAGGTACTTACACTCAGTTTTGATGTCCTGGTTTAAAATGAAATTTTAAAAATGAAAAAGCGTTCTTGAAGCTTTCTTTTTAGTTTTAATTGAAAGCTAAATGATTAAATTTACTATTTCCCGTAAGCAAAACACTGGTGTATTTCAAATAGAAATTATATTGATTAGAATCTCAACTTGCTTGCTTTCAGAAATCATTTAAATTCATCTATTTTTGGCACATTTGTAAACAAAACTTAATTTTTGATTTTAAAAATCTTCCAAAAATAAAATATACTTTTCTGAAACTTTATTTGAGGAATATTAGCTGATTTAAAGTATAATTAATCTGATTTGAAACATTATTTACTTTAAGTTTAAAATAACAGAGAAATTGGTTTTTAAAACAAACAGTAGCTCAATTAAGTGCTTGTCAACACCTCATAAATTACTTGAGTAATTTAAGAAGTGTTTATTATTGTTTTAAGGAGACCTTATCTGTTAAAACATAATTTAAGAAAATGATGGGTGAATGCTTTTTTTATATAATTTTTAAGTACTCAGTAATCTTGAAAATGTTGGAAAATGTTCTCTGTAATCTAATTTTAGGAATGTTGAATTGCTCTTATTTTTTTATTATGTTGTGTATGTTCACCATACTTTTAAACAGGTACATTATATATACATAAAAAATGAAAATATCTTTTAAAAATATTGGGTGCAAATGACTTTCAATGAGCTTTTCAATTTTTGATTTGTAAATATAGTTTTCACTTAATAACAATATCATCTAACTAGATTGAAATAGTGCAGAATTTGAAACAATTTATAACATTATAAATTATTATAATTAAAATTTAAAAAAATGTAAATAATTCTTGTAAAAATTTATTATCCATTGAAAAACTTTTTTTTTTAAGACAATAGTGTCCTTAATAAATCTTATTTATAAAAGCAATTAAATCTTTTCGGATTCAATAATGTCAGAGCTTTTAGCAATTTTTATTTTACAATTCAAATTTTTAGTAATAGGGTGTTCTGTTTTACAAAAAAAAATTGATTTACATTACCCAATGAGTCCTTCTTTTAACTAATAAAACAAATTTTGGAATTGCAATTTAATTTCTCTAAATTTCATGAAATTAAGTAAGTGGGGCTTAACAGATGTAAAAAAAAAAAAAGGATTTTTTATCAAGATTTTCTAAAGAAAAATTCATTAAAATCCCATAATTATTTGATTTTTGCAAGAATTTCACTGTTAAAAAGTGCAAAAACAGTAACTGTAATTATTATGTCAACCGCGATGAAAAAAAAAAAAAAAACAAGATTTTTAACAAAAATTTCGAACATTTTAGAAAGGAGTATAAAATAATTAAAAAATACTTTGTTTTTTTCTCTTAATAATAACATAAACATTTTGATGATAAAACTTTGGTTTTTATTAAGTATGGGGCCTCTTTTCATCATGCTATGCTGTTTTTCAGCAAAAAAGTGCAGGAACCTAATTTTGACCATTGAATATATTCATGCACTTCTAATCTACCTAAAACAAAAATCAAATAATATTGGCATGGAACAGCAAGAGGTTTGCAGAAATGTCATATGTTCTTGAGAAGCTCAGAAACTATCATTTATTTGATGTCATCATAAAGAAGGCCAAAGATTATAGCTTTATTAATGGGTCGGTGAAATCACATGTTATTCTCCACAAAGAATTTACACCTGAATTGAGTTTGGCAACCCTAGCAAATTAATTTTTGTGCTAAATTCAATAGTGAACATTTAATTGTTGGACATTTTTAAATATACAAGTATTAAATTTTGTGAAAAATATACAATTATTTCCTGATTTAGGTCCCTCCATTTTTGTCTTTATTTTTGTGTGCATTGATTTACATGTATAACATACCAAGATTTTGAAAAATAGCCAAAAATCAACTAATTATAAAATTTAAGTAACATTTTCAGTATTTATTCATTAAAGTACTTAATTCATTAATGAATGAAATTATTTGTAGAAATAATTTTGTAATAAAAATGTGGGCAAATATTTTTTAATAACTGTCCTTGATCTAATCTTTTGAACTTGCTGTAAAATATCATATGTAAACTGGACTTAAATTTTCTATGAAGATAAGTCTCCTCTGAATCTGGACCAGTTGAAGTTTTTTTTATTTTACTTTTTTTACTTTATAGATATTTTTATATATAAATGACTAATGATGTACTAAAAGTGTTATTGGCTTAGATTCAGAGGCACCTACAAAGGGGAATGTAGATGAAGTATATAGTATGTAAGTAGCTATTTACAGCAGCCATCCCTATGGGGAAAATTGCTTCCTGCAGGGCATCCCATTTAGCTTGTGTCACACTCCAGTAACACTCTGGAATTTTGGATGTAGAAAAGTGGCCTGATTCCAAAAATTTAAACAATGCAATAACATGAAAATATTGTTTTTTGAAATTTTTTTATAAGTATATTTTGACTTTTGAACTTATATATATATATATATATATATATATATATATATATATATATATTATAGGAAAATCAGTACTTAAAAGTCTTTTCTTTATGTAAGTATAAATGAATGAAACATTTTTTCCTTAAAATGGTATATATGTAAATTAAAGATTTAAAACATTGAACATTTTAAAACTGGGTATAATTTTAAAAAAATTTGTTGAAGGCTGTAACATTTATAACCAGTCTCTTTTTATTGTGTTTGCAAAGCTAACTTACTGCCCACAAATATTTAAAGGAGTTGCTTTTTTTTCAACAGTAATGTATTTATTTTTAGGTTCAACCATAGTTTTAAAAAACACCAAAAATGGTAATTGTCCAACATTTTTGTTGCTACTTTCCTAATGGGAGCATTGATATGAAAGTTTATATTAAATTTACCCCTTTTACTTTTTATTTCATTGTATACCTGTTTCATAATTGTAATATACTTACTGAAATCAAAGAAAATGGAATCTTAGTTTTACATGATTTGAGAATTCCACATGCTTCAAACAAAAAATATTTATCCCCCTATACAGTATTTCACTAATAAGTGATGAAACCCATTTAACTTAGTATTAGACTTCACTGTTTTAATTTTTTGTCTAATAATCTCATAATTTCATGAGCAACTATTCGTTATATATAAAAAATAGAAATTAGTTGAATTTTTTAATATCTAAGATTACAGAACAGAACAATTCTCTAAATAGGATTACATTTCAAGCATTCAAGAAAATATGGTATGCGTAAGATTTTTTTCCCATTAAAATTGCACCAACAATGCTGAGATCAAATGTTAATTAGAAATTAAGGTCATGTCATCAAAAGCTTAAAAAAATGAAAGAAGACAAGGCTCTGAAAACTATGTTGAAAAAAACGCAAGCAATTTTTATTTTAAAATGGAAAATATAGTGACAGATTTGTTTTCAAACATTTTAATGAACAGGAAACAATTAACAAATTATTGTAAACCACAGATAAATTAAGCAAAAATTCAATAATTGAATTAATTGAAAACATACTCAAAATCCTTTCAAGGAAGATCTGAACTTTTAACAGATAAATTGGCACAAAGAAAAGACAAATTTAATTCTGATATGTTGATTGTAAATAAAGATGTTACTCTTAGAAAATATCAAGCCTGCACAAATCTCAACATTTAATCCTGTTCATCCTGTTTAAGTGAAATTTGTTCAACTGTTGTTCTATTATTTCCCTGACATACTTAAAGTCAAATGGATCACAGAGAATTAGTGTTAATATCTAGCTTTCAGGTTGTGCCTGCACACCAGGCAATTATGATACATATAAATAATTTTGGATTACATTCTGAAATACAATTTATATAAGACCAGAATTTTTTGAATTTGAGTCAAGTCTGACGAACATACAGTAGGTAAGAAGTATCTAGATTTAGATGATATATATTACCATTGATAGAATGTGCATTGTCTGCTCATATCAGGCTTAGCTACATTGGATAGTTTGTCTCTAGGTTTGTGCTTGAATGTTGAAGGTAATTTTGTCTATTAAAGTTTCAATACTTAATGTGTATATAATTGAAATAAACAAACAGTAAAAAGGTAATAATTTGATTTGTGTATTTTTTCTGGTATTGACAAAGTAGATTGAGTGATCAAAACTGATTTTCTTGTTGGAATTTTAGTCATAAGTGATTTTAAGTTAAAGACCTTTTTCTCAAACCAAATACAAGTAAATTAGAATGGGAAAAGTATTCAATAAATTTCACAAAAACCAGTTTATTGCATTTACCTGAAAATTATATCAGATATGTTTCATCTTTATAAAAGAGCAAAAATTTCAACAAATATTTTGAAAAGGAGTAAAACAGAAAAAGCATTCAATACCCTACAGAAAGCAAAGTAGTCAAATAAAAAAAATAATGGCCTAGTAGTTTTTCTTTATTACAATCACCTCTAGTAACTTCCTATAAGTAGCCATTAACTTTGAACACTCATCTGTTTGTCTTTTGGACTATTCTTTAAGGCAAATCAAAATTATGTAACTGACACAAATTTTCAGTTGGGTTCATTTCAGGGAATTAACTGGACCTGTTTAATAGTTTTTTTTTCATTTTCAAGCCACTTTTTGATTGTGCTGGTGGCATGTTTATAATTACTATCCTGCTAAAACCTCCAGTTGCACAGGAAGTATATAATTAATAATTGTTCCTTAGTAAACTTCAGACTCAACTACACATGTCATTTCTTCAGAATTGGTACTGTTAAAGTTCAACAAGATCACAAATCATGTTGGTAAAGTATGTTAATGACAGCATATAGTCAAACAGTTGTCCCTTATGTTCAAAGAGTTTCTACTTACCCATTTTCAGCAATCCTTAGCTACAATCCTGGTTGCAGCACTTTTGGAAATCTTTTGAGGGTTATCAGATCAAGAACAGTTCTCTGAAGCCACATTTCTTTCAGTTGTGAATAGCAACACATGGATGAACTAAGTAGCACTTTACTAAATCTTTGTAATCTTTATTTTTACAATAAGGATCAACTACAGTATTTCTGGAGGTCTGTAAAATGTTTCTAAGCTCTGAGCATTGTGACTGCTACTGTTAGACCAGTTAGCAGTCATCATCTCAAGAGTGTTAGCTACTACTTAGAATTTTCTAAAATAATTTTACTGTTTAGAACCAATTACATAAGAATTTACAGTTTCCATTTATTAGGTGATATTGAATATGTTGTTTCATCTTTTTCAATAATATCCTTGTATATCACTAAAATAAATATACAGATAATTTTTTATTTTTATTTATTTAATTTTCAATAGAATAACTTGTACATCACTAATAACCTTTTGATTTATTCAAAAATATTTTTCTCATCTTTGCTAGTTATAAATGTTATTATAAATCAACATTTTGGCTGTCTTCTGATGTATATATTTTTTTATCTGACAGATATTTTATGTTAGCTGATTATTGTGTTATTGTTATCCCTGTGATGCCATTTATTTTTTGTTTTTTTACAATAATGTTCATCCTGTACAAAGCCCAAGAACCAATCAAGGTAGAGGGTATAGAGTAAGAGGCACAGCTTATGGGGATATGTGGGGAAGATAACAGTTGACCTTAGACATGAACAAGCCAAGATTGTAGTAATCAGGGAAGCATCTTAGGAGTTGGGTCCTCAAAGCAACACTTTGTGGGAAGAAGCTGCTCAAGTGGAACTTAAATCTCAACAATGGAATATGAAAGTCTGGTCAAAG
The DNA here is from genome assembly GCA_903632075.3 of Acanthosepion pharaonis. Classification (NCBI taxonomy): domain Eukaryota; kingdom Metazoa; phylum Mollusca; class Cephalopoda; order Sepiida; family Sepiidae; genus Acanthosepion; species Acanthosepion pharaonis. The sequence goes on from CAHIKZ030000273.1 coordinate 125,629, forward strand.
TTCCGGAGATGTACCTATATACTGTTGTATCATCAGCTTAAATATTCACAGATGATGGGAGTATACTCTTAGGCAGATCATTTATGTAAAGTTGAAGGAAGGTTGGACCAAGAAGCAAGTGTTGGGGGATTCCTGTGTTGATCAGTTGGGTCTTGGATGAATGGCTGTTAACAGCTACCTTCAGGGATCTACCCATTAAGGACTTTTTCTTGTTGAACCAGCATATATGGAATTCTGTACCTGATCCAGAGATTAAACTTACTTGTCAGATTTTTTATGCTGATGGATTGGGGGAGGGGAAAACTTGGACAGACAGCTAGGCAACCCAGAAGTGTTGTACCCAAAACTTGATGTGAAAGGAGAGAAAAAAAGATAGAACTCTTGCCTGTTGTAGCAGTACTTCACAGTGTCCCTGGATAATAATAGTTTGAGATTGCAACAAATTACCTTGTTGCTTAAAAGCAACGTTTGTCCTTGTAATAGTAACAGTATTTAATATTCTTATAGTACAACATAGTAACAGACCAATAGAACTGACAAAAACCAATAACTATCTAGAAGGTGAAAGGGATTTCCTTTCTAGCTTTCCAGACAGTCTCATTTAAATGTATTGTAGTCTCATCCATCCAATCAGGTAGGATCTACTAAACAGCAAACATAAAAACTGTTTGACAAAGAAAAACTGATTCCCTGCTTCTTACCTTGACCAACTGCCACACAACCATTTGAATTCCATTGCTTCCCCCCTCCACATTGAGTTTTTTCATTGAGAACAAGTTACAACATACTTGATTGCTGTAAAAATTTTAACCAATATCTATATCCATTATGGCACCACTCCTAACAGTCATCAGGTTTTTTGAAACATTTTAAATCCAATATTGGATTAAACAGTTTCTGGCATTTAATTATCACAGTGGGTTCATACTGCTTTTGATGATTTTATTTGATTTTCAAGATTAAGAATTGTCAGTATATTTTGGATTTATTTGAACTCTTGTTCTCATTTTTTTTATAGATGTTATTATTATAGATAGTTTCAGCGAAGTACCCTCTTGCCATGAATAATGTCATTTGCCATCATCATGCCAATAACAACCAAAGATATAAGAAAAATAATACACATAAATCCAAAGTACATTGATGATTCCTCATTTTAAAATAAAATAAAAAATCACTAATAGCCTTTTCAACATTAAATATATAAGTGGAAGGCATTGGAAAGTTTTTAACCTGACCCACTTCTCAAAATTTGAACAAGAAATTTTTTAAAAATCTCTGTTAGTGGTACCAAGAACTGTCGAACACTTCTTCATATGTAAATTATTTGGAAACTTTTGCTCATAAAGATTATAAGAACAGTTTGCAAATGTCTCAACCAGAAGAATATCATTACTGAATAGATGACATGACTTCATTATAAAAGTTGGCAATTTCTTGTGTCATTTTGGCCTCACTAACCAAACATTTGGGGTAGAACCATAGATTTTTCTTCTCTTCTACCTAGCAATAAAAAACTGCTTGCAGACTAATTATATTTATCAGAAGGAAAAGCATCAGTGGTGAAATTGTTCAAGAAGCTTTATTCATAGAACTATGAAAACCAGTCCTTCCAACAGATTATGTCATAATTTATTATCTATCATAATATAAAAAAGCAATGCGATGAAACTTAACTTGCAGGTAAGCCTAATTGGAGGAACTAGGAACTGAACATGAAGAATGTGTAAGTACTGAATTGCTAAGGCTACTTGCTAAACTTATTTGAAAAATCAGAATCTAAAAATTAGCTAATTCAGTCCCATCGATCTTTTGATAATTTCTGGGATGAAGAGTAATCGTTATTTACTGGCCAAATCATGATGATGATAACAAAGATGAAGACATTATTCCAAAGGCTTAGTGAATTGGTGACAGGAACTGTGTGTTCAATATTTTGGCTTAGTGCAGACTCAAAATTGGGGGAAACAGAGCAAACAATAAATAAGCAGCACTAAAAAAAACAAGAAATGAAATGAACAGCATCAGGAGAACAGTATACACTATAGATTAAATAAAAGGTTCAGTTCAAAATTCCTTGAAAGTTCCTCAGATCAGAAGAAATGCAGTGATAATAACAAAGACGAGGAAATTAGTTTGAATGTCAATGATGTAAATAATCTTTGATAATTTGATTACATAGATTCCATATCTGAATCCATCAATTTTTAATTAGATTACAGAAAATTTATGATGGCTACATCGCATAAATATTCATTAATTTGACAAGTGCGAAATACTACTGTCATGAGATTGGTACTTTTAATACATCCTTAGATGTATAAAATAAAAACACCTGTGACCCATAAGGCCTTAGTTAAATAGCTGGAAACTGCTAAACTACAATAGGAAGGTTCACATCACAATTTGCAATGTGCAACTACCTCTTTTCCAAAGAACCAAGCAATCCTGTAGTCCAAGATAGTTTTTATTTATTGGGGTAAGAAAAAGTATGATTTGTTCAGATTGGTAAGGAAGCACAAACAATTACCATATTTTACAGACTGCTAAAGTCAACTTGATCTTGATTTGGATTGTCTTATTGCACAGAGAACACAAATTCTGTTTTGAACTAAGACTTAGTTTTCTCTGCCCCCCCCACCAATCTCATGATCACACATGACAACTGGAAGTGGGCCTCTTTAGTCTTGTATTTTTTCTTAGTGGCTCAATCACTGTCCCTTCTCGAAACAAGTCATTTTCCTGAAGGTTCTGAAGCATTTGTGAAGTTATTAGGATGTCTCTGACTGAGAACAAACTGACTGAATAATTAGGTGTCTGTGACTGAGGACAAACTGGATGCACTTCTAATAGTGACTAATCTTTCACTGGCTGAGAACACACTGCTTGTCTTACTTGCTGGTGTACCAGAACCCATGAAGGGAGACAGATCCTTCATGTGGCACAGTATTCCATTGACAAGAATATAGTGCAGGCTGTTGATTCCAGTGATGCATCCTATTCATTATTGTATCGTGCATTGGCTGTGTGGAGCTTTTATCAGAACACAGTCTCCCAATTGGTATAGTGCTTGCCTATTATCTCATGCAAGTGGGATCACCAAATCAGTGCCTTGCAGACAGCCTTGGTAGTGATGTATTATATTGGTGGGTGCAGTTGAGGACAGTACATTGTCTTTTGGTGTGATGTGTCAATAAAGTTGCCTCCATTACTGTACACTGTTTTCTTGCAGTGATCCATTTCACAGTTCTGTGGCATCTCTTAACTATGCCATTCCTTAAAAGTGCATACACACAGCCTGAGCCTGATGCTCCATTTGTCTAAGAATTACCTAAATTATCACCAAGTCTTGATTCTGTCACAGAATACCATTTCTTCTTACTAGGAGGAGTGAAATCCATCATATTCCTTTTATCCAAAACAGAATTTTTATCTACTTGGAAAATATTTGATACCTAAGTGATATAAATAACAAAACTATACACTAAGTTGTAAAGAGAACCCAAAGACAGATTATAACTTGAAGTAAGTTAGGTTTTATTTAGAGCAGTTAATATTGACAAACAGTCACCCAATCATTTATTTTCATATTTGCAAACAGAAAAGTAAATTAAACTTACTGCTTAAGTAGAGACATCTACTTGATTCTTGTATTGCATATGTTTTTCAAATTTTACATTTGGAAAATAACTGTAAAAGAAAGATCCAAATTTTTTGTGAGCTTCAGCGACTTATATGAATAATATTTTGGGTTGTATGGTTGCCAGCTTACTAATCTGAGTAGCAATCAAATACAAAATAAACATTTTCATTTAGAAGTTGAATAATAAAAAAAATAAATAGTTGAGCTATAAAGGGAGATAACTGATACAAAATAAAACTCCTCTGCAGTTAAGACAATTTCATTTTACTTAGAAAGGACTATAATTATCTTTAAAAGGTTATTTTAGATTCCCTCTGTAAGAATTTTAAGTTCCTTTTTTTTTTTTTAAGTCAAATTGACCAAATTCTCTTAATAATTTAATTACAGCAGTTCAAAATCAAATTCTAGGGTTTTCTTATATTTATCACTGACATCAAATTAACCTAAGCTAATTCTTTTTATGTTAAAATGCATAAAATCATTCTGTAAATTAGTAATTTTTCATTTCATCACTGTCAGAAAAAATATTCAAAAGAATAAGTTGACAATGCTGTAATTTTAATATGAAGCTCAGTAGAATATTGTCTTTATGGATATGATTAATCTGAATTTCTAGTTCCAATATAACAAACTAATTAAAGGTAAAATCAAGGCTTTTAGCTCTTGTGGTCAATTATAAAGTTTAAAAATATGTATGATAACTCAGTAATTATTGAAGTTAATGGGCAGAAAACAATTACTCAATATTATTATTTTTCAACTGATTTAAATTCATTCACTACTATGAAATAAAAAGGAAGTTAAACAAAATTATTTTCTTTATACGAGAAAGTTAAACATCAAGTTTTAATTACTTTATGTAAAAATAATTACAAACATGCATATAATTTATTAAATCTCTCAAAATATTAATAAATATTATTCCAACTAATCTAAACAACTCATACAAAAAATTTAGTTAATGGGTTGTTACTTAAAATTCTTTTACAGTCTATATTCTGTTGTCATATATTGTTTAATAATTTTTGATTTAATTTTTTTTCTCTATTTTGTGATATAGTAATAGAAAATAAGAATTAAAAATCACTATCCTTGTTACATGATGCTCATTGTCTCCAATAAGATTTTCTAATCTTTACAAAAGTTAAATTTACTATTTTATTGTGTTGAACGAACAAAGGCAATGCAGGGATAATCTGAAAATGTGCTAAACCACATACAGATTCATAATATACTATGTGTATGTCTCATATCAGTTTGAGATAAAGAAATATTAATTAAATATAAAAAGACTCCATTTAAATGAAGATCGGTTAAAAAATAAAAATAAACTAATAGAAACACTGTCACTCAAGAATTCTGTAACATTTGATAACAAATTTGCAGAGATTATGTTTCATTAAAATATGTGAACCAAGATCAGTGAAAATATTTTTTAAAATTCTTTATTTCCCATCAAAATTGAAGAAAAATATTAAAATTAATATTGGAAGAAAAGGAACAAAGTTTTTAAAAATTTTGGATAAGAAAACAATTTTACTTAATTATCTCCATGAAAACGCTAAAAAATCAGTGAAAAAAAAGGTTTATTGTCTGCTCCACCATACTTCACAATGTACACTTCTGGCTGTCAATCAGGTGTAAATAATCAATTAACACATCAGAAAAACAAAACCCCATAGTTAAGAAATGTTTGTATACAACATTTTATTCTATAAGTAAGTAATATTTGTTTCAAATCAGATTACTTTTACTTTAAATTTGCTAATTTTCCTCATATAATGTTTCAGAGATATTTTATTTTTGCAAGATTTTTAAAACTTAGAATTATCTTTAGTTTACAAATGTGTCAAAAATGGCTGTTTTGATAGATTTTAATGAAAAATAAAATCAATTCCGATCAATATAATTTCTGTTTGGAATGCACCAGAGAATTTTACTTACTGGAAATAGTAAATTTTAAATCCTTTAGCTTTCAATTTAAAGCTAAAATGAAAGCTTCAAGAAAGCTTTTTCATTTTTAAAAATATAATTTTAAAACTTACATATACTGATTTAGTGGAGGTACCTGAACTTTATGTACTGTTGATACTTATTTTGGTCAATTCAATTTCATAAAATGTAAATTATATTAATAGGAAATAATTAATGTATGAGTCAGCATAATTAACACACATTCATTATATACAGTGTAACCCGGATATAAGAGAGATTTTCTCTGGTCCCAAATTAGAGCCTGTGTTAATGTATATAAAATAGACCAAACCCGGATATAAGAGACTTCTTCTCCGGTCCCGACAACTCTCTTATATCCGGGTTACACTGTATAATGGAAAATTAAATAAGTTATCACAGCAAATGCACATGTAGAATCTTTTTTTTTTTTTAATGAAAAATAATCTTGTTTGAGATTATTTAATTCTGGATATTTTTAAAAATTAATAACTGCTGAGTACATGTAATAACTGAATCATATTTTATCCTGATAAAACTAAAACATTAGGTATATTTCTGAACTTAATGCAAATAGAAAAAAAAACTAGTTCAACACTTTAAAGAAGAGATAAAACAAAGTGAAAGTTTTATTGTATCACAATTATTTTCCCAAAGTTTTCATGTTGCATAAGTTCTAAAAATTAAATCAAATATAAACTCAAAATCAAGTTTAAAATTTTTTTAAACATTTTTTTTTTACTAAAGTGATATTAACAGACATTTCTACCAAATGAAGTAAAAACAATAGAAATACGTTCTTAATTTTTTCCATTTATACTTCAATACACACGAAAAAGAAAGGTGATTTAGTGCAATTCAATATTTACAACTACTGAGATATTTTATTTTTGCAATCTTTCAAAAAACTACGGTAACCATAGTGTACTACAGTCAACAGTGTAAGTTTGAGTTATTCTCTATCAAAGTAACTTAAAAAAATTAGCACATATGAATCTTATACATTGAAATACTCAAACTACTGTTCAATGAAAAGTAATAATCTCAATCTTAAACAAAAAAAAAAAAACATGCCAGTTAGTTCAATGAGTAAACAAATGCAATTTAGGCAGTGTATGTGTAGAGGTGAAAGTGAAAATGAAAGTCACATGTCAACTCGTTCAAAATTGACATAATAATACTCAGGAATAAAAAAAATGAAAAAGAAGCGTAAAGCAAGCAAAGGAAAATAATAATAATAATAAAATTATGCAAATATTCAAGAAAACATTAAAATTTTTAAAATGAACATTATTTTTGTTGTTATGGTTGTGTAGCAGCATGACCGAACCAGTAATACGACAGAAAGAGGATCCATTTGTTTACAGAGGGTGGGGAAACCGCCGAATAAGCAAATCTTACCTTTTACATTAATCACTGGAAGAAATTTGGAGACTCGATGTGTGTTGTATCCTTATTTATTCAATGATTTTAGATTAAAATATGGGGCAGCTGAGAAGAGTGAAGCAGACGATATTTTCTGCATTTTGTTTTCTTTTCGTTGTCTGACTACGTCATGTCACGTGATGCTCTCAAAATCCCTTCTTCTACCGCCTTTTCCCATTTTCTTTAATTTCCTCTTTCCGTCCTTGTTTCTTTTTCTCCTTTCCCTTTATATTCAATTCTTACTTTGTTCTTTTTCTTTGTTGTTTGTCTGTTCATGTAGAATACCATCTTCTGTTTATTGTTTTTTGTTAGTTACGAATAAGATGAAACGAGTTGGTCGTGGATGTCTTTTTGGGGCTGTTACTGTTTTTAGTAATTTATATAATATAAAGAAAAAAAACTTAAAAAGTTTCTTCTCATTAGTCTTTAAAACTAAAAGTTAAGTGTTTTTTTACTCATAAAAACACATTATTTCATTAGCGCACAAATTTCTTGTTTGCTTACAAATTTTGAAGCACACTGAAACTTTCAAGTTCAAGTGAAATTATTCTAGTGTAAAAGTGGAGTAAGTAAAATGTTATAGTTTACGCCTTTCTTTCTTTCTTTAACTGTTTTCTTTAGCGTTATTTTTTTCAATTTAACCTTTGTTTGTTGTCATAAAAATATATGTATGATTCAGTTCAAAATTTTAATATTTCTCGTGAATTATCAGTAAAAAACAAAGGTTTTGATAGCATTCGCAAAAAAGAAATTTTATTAGGGAGGAAAATCGACCGAAAAGAAATCCGTTTTTTTTTGTTTTTTTTTATGTTGGTCTTTGATAACCGGTTTTAAAAGTAAAACAAACACGTGACGAACACACCTCCCAATAGTGCTTATTTTTAGAGTCGCGACTGATCGTTGTTCTTTAAAGCATTTTTCTGTCATGCAAATTTCGAATTGTTTTTATTTTTGTTTTTCTAATTCCCGAAGAAACTAATCAATGTTGACAGATTATATAACTTAGGTTCTTTTCTTCGCTAAAAAATGAAAATTAAAAACAAATCTTAAAAAACAAACAAACGCCGTTTTGGAACGTTGCAAGTAACTAACGATAAAAATATTTGTATTCTTGACAACTTGGCTATCATAAATTTACATGTTAAAAGTTTTCAATTTATAAAATTTATAATCATTAAATTTTAATGAATTACTTTTCTTTCTTCGATCAAGTAAAATAAAAAATAATTGACCCAATAGCTGGCCTGTGGCCAGGGAAAAATTACCCCACCCTACCCAATAAATCTGGATTTCCTAATCAAGTTTATTCTTTTTATTTCTGTGCATAAATAACAAAATTCTATCTTATACTCTTGTATCGAATGTATGTATATCAATATTTTACACAAACCTTTGAGCTAAATTTAAATTTAAGGGAGAGCACTTTGATTTATCGGTGCGAAGTTGGAATCTATTTCCTTTTTGATTTTAGAATAGATTAAAATTCGATTTTAATATTCATTAATGTTGTAAAAATAAAGAAAAGAAACAATGCTAAAATTTAAATGTTTTTTTTATGGAGAATCTAATTTGTAAACATTTTAAAAGAATTATTCATCTCATTAAAAGAAATGCATTTTTAAAACTTTTGAAAAGTTTAAGAATTGATAATTTTTAGATTTCCTTGGTTTCAACGAATTTTTCGATTAGGCAATGACAAAAAAACGATTAATAAAAAAATTCTCATCTAATTTTTTTTTTTTTTGCTTATATTCAAGTTGATATTTTAGAATCATAACACATGAACATTTAAAAATTTTGTCTGCAAATGAGATTATTTTCTTCCAAGGCAATACTCAGCAGTTGAAATTTATGAAAGATTTTTCAAGAATAAAAAAAATGACTCCTTTTAAATAGGAATTAAACTTTCTCATAATTTTAAAAGCAGTTTTGCATTCCAAGCAGACGGAAAAAAAGTCTATATCACTGTAAATAATCATTTGAAAAAGGATTTTTAAATGTTAATACTTGCAAGTCACAATAATAACATCATTTTTTCCAAATTGTACTTTGTATCAGATACAGTTCAATAAAGGGTAAAGTTTGGCACACTTCAAGGCTTGGCAGTTTGTTATTTTTGTGTTTTAGCTAAGTTATTGATTTTTCTCCTTCGTTTCCAATTAATCAACCAAAACATTTATGCTGAAGCTAATATATCAAGTACCAGTGTTGCTGTTGTGAATTGTTTTATTGCTTGGAAGAAACTGATAGTGTTTTTGGAAAGTTTGCCCATTAATTTATGTTGAAATCATGTTATTCCAATAAATTATATTTCTGTAGTTATTATTCCTTGCAAATTGTCTAAGTTAATGTTTTTGAGCCTTGTATTTGGTGATCAATAGTAAAAAAGAAAAAAACAGTTTGAAACAGTATACACCTGAAAAAGGCTGGAGGGTACAACAACCAAAAAATTGTGATTATGACAACCAAGATAGGTATACATCTCCTCCTTTTATATGCTATGTTCTTTCAGTGCCTTGGTGGTTATGTCTCTCCACAACCTCCTGTTCTTTGTAGCTCTTAATAAATTTTGTCTTTTTGTTACCTCTCTTAAAACTTGTGCCACCATCGATTTACTCAAGTTCATTAGGTAGGTAATGCATTGTTTTCCTCTGTCCCTTTTGCTTTCAATCTGTCCTGTGAATATCAAATTTATCAAGCCATCTTTCCTCATTATGTGCCCTAGAAATTTCAACCCTCTTTTCCTGATGTTAAGTATAAGTGTCCTTATTGTTTCCATTTTTTCTAAAACTTTCTCGTTGCTCATTGGTTCAGTCCATGGTATTCTCAGCATCCTTCTATAGAACCACATTTCTGTTGCTTCATGTCACTTCTTCATTGGTGAAGAGATTGTCCAACATTCACTGCCATATAGAGGGACTGATGTTATATAACAGTTCAATACACTTAGCTAAAACACAGAAATAACAAACAACTGCCAACCCTTGAAGTGTGCCAAACTTTACCCTTTATTGAACTGTATCTAATACAAAGTACAATTTGGAAAAAATGATGTTATTATTGTGACTTTCTAACAAAATCTTTGTTTCTTAATACTTTGCTATGCCAATGTATCTTTGGATTTCAGTGTTGTACTCTCTGTCCTCTGTTAAATCACTTCCCAGATATTTAAATTGTTGTATTTGTTTGATTTTAGTATCTCCAATTTGTAACTTGCATGTTGAGCTCATCCTTTTGCTAACAATTATGCATTCTGTCTTCTTGCAATTGATGTTTAGGCCTTTCTTCTTGCTTTCTTTCACTATCTTCTGTAGGAATTCTTGTAGTTTTCTGTCTATGTCTGCTGTCATTACTTTTTCATCTGCATATCTTATGTTAAGATTGTATAATGAATATTGGTAGGACTTTTAATTCTTAAAGAATCACCTCACTGTATTGCTTGAGTAAATCCTGTAAGAAGATACATCCTTGTCTTACACCCCTTTCTATCTTTCTATTGCACTTTCTGATATCATTCTGAGCATAAATATTGCATTACATGTTCCAGAGTATTTAACAAACCCACACTGTTCTTGTCCTATTTCTACTCTAATTTTGCTACATGCCCTATACTTCAGATAAGTTTTGTTATATGACTCATTAGGCTGACTGTCCAATGGAGTTCATTTATTTGCATCTTGCTTCTGAGGTAAGTGCTATGAAAATGAATCTACTAAGGTCTTCCGGTATATCACCACTGTTGTATATTTCAATTATTATGTCTGTAATCTTGTCAGTGCTTCTCGGCTTGACGGTCGAACTTTCGGCCTCTGAGCAGAAAGGAACCCGGACGAGGTTCCGCCGAAGGGCAGAATCTCGCTCGGGGTGAAATGACCCACCCGATCTCGTTTATACGGGTTATATAAATGTTTTTTTGGCTGGAATTACGGGCTCGAGAAAACCCACGATAAACTCGGCCTTGTGCCACATGCAACCCTCGTACCCTTGGCTAGATACCGAATCTTGTCAGTGCTTAAATCATCTAAGGTTGCCAGCATCTTTTTTACAATACCATCTGGTCCTGCTACTTCATTTCTGTTCAATTTGGCCAGTGTTGATTTCACTTCAGATTTTATTATTTGTGGACCTAAATATTTCTGTGTATTACTAGTTGTCCTCTCTCATCATGGAAGTGTATGTATTTGTTTCATCTCTAAAGTATTTTTTATTTCTCTAATATCAGTGTCCTATCCTAAGATTTTATGCATTCTGTTGATGAGCATGTCTTTTGTTCTGTTAGGTCTCTTACTTTTTTATGCATATCTGCTTTATTTGTGATGTTCATTTTTTCTATTTCTGCACATTTTTTGTTAAGTCATTCCTTTTTAGCTTGTCTGCATTTGTTCTTAATTTCTTCATGCTGAGTCCTATATTCTGTCATGCCTTGGCTTGTTTTTTGTCTTCTTTTCATCATGTTGAGAATTTAACCTAACATCTATTCTTTTTTTTTTTCTTTTGAGATGATCTTGATTGCTGATATTGCTTTCTCTTAATGTGTCTTACTTCAAGTTTACATTTCCATTTTGTCCATTGTATCTGCTTTTAACACCCTCCATAGATTTCTCCATTATATTCAAGTCATTCTGGAGTCTGTCATATTACAATTTGGGTCCTACTTTGGTCTACTTCATTTTCTGTAGTTTCACTCTAAGTTTACATATCACTGGAAAGTGACCACTTCCACAGTCGGCACTGTGTAAAACTGCATTTTTGAATCTTTTATTTATAATTATATAATCAGTTTGGTTTTTTGTTTCTCCTCCTGGACTTTTCCATATCCATAAATGTCTTAGGTGATCTTGGAGCCAGGTGTTGGCTACTAACTGATCATTCACTGTACAACAATGGACCCATTTTCCTCTGCATTCATTATGAGTTCCTAGTCTGAATTTGCCAACTATTTCACCATCTCTCTCCTTGCCTACTTTGGCATTCAGGTCTCTGATGACTATTGTAATTTCTTGTAATTTGTACTGAGCCTTGGCATTGTCTTGCATACAGTAAAACTTTTCAATTTTTCTTGTTCCACTAAAAAGATATATAATAAATATCATAATACTTTGGACTTCTTGGAATTTTGTACTTATTAAGCATTCATGAATTGATAGCAGTGATTTGTTTTAGTTTTAACTTTCCTTTTCCTAAGTCTATCTTGTCTACTTTAGATTTCTTGGCTTACGTTCTACTTCTTTACCATATCATTTTGTTGATACCAGTTTGATCTCTTAGAACATGCATCTTTTTGTCAGTTTAAAATTAGTTTTCCTTCCATATTGATCTTAACTCATGTATTGTTTGTGAAGAAAACTTTAAAAATCTATATAAATTAAGACTTGGTAAAATAAATTAGATTGAAATTATCATGGACACATTATTAGAACATATTTTATGGATTAATCAAGTTCAGACAAAAACTCTTTTTATTGAAAATGATTAGTAAGATACAATATTCTCATAGAGTGGATACCAAATTAAAATAAAATGTAATTATAATTTATGGAGAAAAATAAAAATTACCCAGTGTTTAAAACCTATATCAAATTATTAATTTGCAAAACATCACTTTTTTAAACATGTAAAGTATTAATTTTATACTCTTGAAGTAGCACACTTGAGAATACAGCTGAGCATTTTTCTGTTAAATATTCTCTTGTATTCTTGTGTTTAATACTATGCCTCTGTACTATGTATAAATAAAAGGCCATGCATCAAATAGCCAGTCAGAGTTGAAGTCTGAGTTGAAGTAGGAAGAGGAGTCATCAAGAAATCTATTTCCTGTCATATGCAAAACTGTCTTCATAAGTAGAAATTGGACTGAAAAAAAAATATTTTTGTAAAAATCACCTCAACAATTTATAAAATCTTGTACTTTATCTTCTTTCTTGTTTTCTTTTCCTTTTTTCTTTTCAGATGACTTATATTTTTTATAAGAACAAATTTTCATCCCTTAACCTTGCACAGATCCTTTAACACTGTCTTGTTGGTGCCCTATGCCTTACCACTGAACCACATTTAAAATAAAAATTTTATCTGTTGCTTTTCAATTATTTTTTATACATGTTTTATTAGTTTGCATCACCTTTGTTTTGATTCCAAATTTTTCTCATTCTTTTTCAGTCTTAAACCCAGTGCTATGGATTATTACCAATGGAATTTTAATCTTTACAAATCTTGCTGGAACTTTAAAAAACGAAGAAGCAATCAGAAAATTAAGAGTTTCATTATGATCCTTCAGTTATTCAGCTTTTATTTATTGGCCACATCTTACTTCTGCATTCCACACAGATAAAATACACAACAAAAATGGAAGGTAGTCTTTAATAAATTATATATATTAAAAAAATCTGTGTTATTTGTCACAGCAAGACCAACATGAGTCAATACTCCTTTAAGATGTCTGTTGTGTAAATCTTTAGGGCAATCTGAAGCTTGAATTTTGAAATGAAAATGAATGATATTGTAGCAACAGTACTATTTGTGAAAGGCTGATATCTAAATAATGATGTACACCAGTGGTTCTCAGCTGGGGTGCATATAGACCCTGGGGATTCCATGTAAAATTACTGGGGGTCCATACAAAAAGAAAAATAGCAAATTAGCAATCTGCAGTAATATTTTAGCTGCCTATAGAGCAATTTCACTTCAGAACGGTTGTTACAACTGAGAATTGGAATTTCTACAGTAATATACGCCATATTAAAAGGCTAAAAAAAAAGTAAAATAACTGTAAAACTAGCAGAAAATGAGATCAAGTGATGTAAGTTAGTATCCCTTTTACTCTTCTGGATGTTTTGAGTATAATGGTTAAATAAAAACTGAGAAGGATATATAAAGGAATTATATATATATATATATATATATATATATATATATATATATATATATATATATATATATATAAAAGAAAATTACATAAAGATTATAATTTATTAGCAGTAGAGCCCGGCATTACCCGGGGATGTAACAGTAAGAGCTAGATCAAGTATTGACCATCATAAAGACTGAAAAATAAAATTGACAAAGATTATTGTTTAAGGTTGACGGACACGCATGTCTTAATTAGTTTAATTTGTTTTTTTTTTACGAATTGGTCAAACCAAACTCAAACAAAAACATTGTTTTCAATCGTTATGAGTCTATCGATTGAATAGAATTTTATTATAAACAATTGTCTTGTAAATGGAATTTTTAAAGCATTCTAAATGTAAAAATAAAGAAAAAAGTGTGCAAGAGAATAAGAAACACTACCTGCCAAAAAAAAAGTGAAGTTTTGTTGAAATCGGTTGAAAGATGTAGGAAATCCAATCCCATATATAAACGAACACACATACACACAAACAACCTGGGTTTTATAATAAGTATAACTCGATATGAGTTGTTCCCCTTTCATTCTGGCGACAGAATCGTGTTTTATCGTGTTTTCAAATTGATTTCCTGCAAAAAAAATTGTGATTTTCCAATATTTGGTGCTGTCAGAACCACCGCAAGGTAATTTTATGCAGTCCTGTGAAGTTTTGTTGAAATCGGTTGAAAAAAGTAGGAAATCCGATCCAATATATAAATGTATAGACACACATACACATACACACAATCTGCGTTTTATAATAAGTAAGATTATATAAATTAGTTTATTATATTAATAATAGATAATAATATTAATTTTAAATATCAATAAAATAAAATATGAATATATTAAATTTAAAATATTAATAATAAAATTAATATATAAGGATTATATATAAAGGAAGGATTAACAGTATTAACCTCTTCAGCAGCAGGGGCAATTTCTATCAAAACCATCCACTCTGAGCACCTATATATGTACTAGTGTACATAAATGTTCCATAGATTTTAATTGTTAAGTACAAGTTTATTTTCATTAAATTAGTTTTACTTCAAAAAATAATATATACATTTACTATTTCTATAATACAATTCCTAAACTTAATCTATTAGTAAACAATGAAATAAGTTTTTTTTTTTTGTTGAGTGGTTATGGAGATCCACAAAAAAAAATGAGTAAAAGTGGCCCATGGGTAAAAAAAGGTTGAGAATTACTGACATACACTCTGTAGGACATTTGAGTTTACCCTTTGCAGAGACTCAAATAATATTATTCAAGAAAGTATTAACATTGATATATGGAAACGATGTTATCACTGTATAAGGATCATAAAGAGAATGGAAGAACAGTGGGATACAATAAGGCAAGTGAAAAGATATGTTTTTTTTACATTATTAAGCATGGTAAAAATGAATTAATGATAAATAATAAATTAATTACCTTTTCTTTGTAAAAATGAATGCATCATAATTAACATGATCATAATATTATATAGTATTTTCAGTTAGTGTTTTATAAGATTTTGTGCATGTGTCTGATGAATTATGATTGATTTTTATTTGAGTTTTAGTTACCTGCTCATAGACTCAAATTGTACTACTTAAATGAGACAGAATATTCTTACAGGAAATAATGTAAAATATTTTTTTTAATCATTATCACCTGATGCACAGCAGTACAGCTACTAAAACACAGGGGGTTACAGGGTGTAGAAGAATTAGGAACAGAAAAATTAATAATGAACAGAAAGAGAAAAGAGTAATCAGAAGAACAGTTGATAGTGATTGACACTGCATTCAAATTTTTGCAATTCAAATTTAATCAATTCAATTTGTAATTCAAATTTAGCTGGAAACCATATAGCCAGAAGGGAGTTCCACAAGTGAGAAAAGAAACTGTTAGTAAAGAACTTATGGTTACTTCTAGCCAGCTCAACTGTAAATTGATGAGATCTTGATGCCAGTCTAGTCAGTCATTCAGTTATGTGCCATGCGTGATAGACATGTAGGCAATCTTGTATCTTTCAATACATGACTGATGAGGCAGATTTTTCTCACAGTAGGTTGCCATTTCTTTCCGTGGTAGACCAGTTGTTATAAAACCCAGGTATAAAAACCTGGTCTGTTCCACTATTTACCCATAGCTGGGGAGGAGAAGAAGAGGATTCATACCTTTCCCAAGGGTATTAGCATGTAAGTGAAATTAATGGATTTGACTGGAATTTGAACTCTGCTCTCCGATTCCTCAATCCGAGCCGCTATCCATTACTCCACCATGCTGTGCTTAAATTCAAAAAGTGTAGGTACCATAGTGAAAAGCTCATTCAAACAATTATCATTGCAAGGAAAGTTGGCTCCCTGAGCCGCGCTAGGAAGTTTTTTTCCCCGGAGTTGATCCTCCAGATCTACAAATCCACAATTCACCCTTGCATGGAGTATTGCTGCCATATATGGTCTGGTGCCCCTTCTGTCTGCTTCAGGGTTCTTGATAGGCTCCAGAGGCGGATATGCAATGTGGTTGGCCCTGCCCTGGCGTCTTGTCTACAGTCACTTTCTCACAGACGCGCCGTTGCCTCCCTCTGTCTGTTCTACAAATACTTCCATGGAAATTGCTCCGAGGAGCTGTATTTGCTGGTTCCCAGACGTCACGAGTTCCAGCGCCTCACGAGGCTGGCATCCCGCTCTCACCCCTTCACTGTCGAAACTCCTAAATATAGCCGTCTCTTCTACTCTAATAGCTTCATGTCTCGCACCTCTCGCCTGTGGAACTCCCTTCCCTTTTCCTGTTTCCCTGTAAGCTATAATCTCCAGCTATTCAAGTGTAATGTCAATCGACATCTCCAGTTGCCTTGATCTATCCACTACCCTCATCCTTTCTTCTATCACTCCTATCTGATCTTGCTCTAAATTTTCTGTAACCGCCTTGCTTGGGGTGAAATGCTTAAAAAAAAAAAAGAATTTATAGAAAAGGCACGGAGATGTAATCTTATGGTATTGGGAAAGTGACTGAAGCCAAACCGTCAGATCAGGACCAATAATATTGCAAATTTTTCTTTGAAACTTATCAAGGTGCTCAAGGTAAATAGCAGGGGCACTGGATCATATGTGGCAGCAATATTCTAAGCATAGCTGAAGGGTAGACTTATAGATATGTAAAATAGATTCTGGAGAGAAAAATTCTCTTGCATGACATAATGAACCAACTTTCTTAGCAGCTGACTTAGCAATGGATTCAATATAGTTCTTCGACTTCATGTCATCTGAGAATGTTAGACCGAGAAGGTGCAACAAGTCACTTTCCTGGAATTAGTATCAGCCATGCTGATGGATGGCAGAGAGGGGTCTTTCAGATGATTTACACATTTAATAGAAAAAATTAAATCTCACTAAAGAATTATATTTTAATGCTAAATCTATTTAATTTTTGATATGATTCCTTCTCAAAATTATAGCTGCTAAATCTAATTGTAATTATACTTACTACAAAATATTTCATTTTACATATTTTACAAGTTACATTTACTATTTTAAAAAAAATAAATTGCATGGAAAATTGATTCATATTACTTTTGTATCTTGCATTCAAATGTTAATCTTGGCAACTATCAAAATTTAATAATTTCCTTATAATTTAAAAACTTACCTTCTCAGAAAAAAATTGACATAAATAAGTAGAATATATGATTTGAAAATTATAATATTTTTTATTTTTATTAGTAAGGTCCATGGAAATTGTAATATGCATCTTTTACAGGAGATATTAAATATTTTACTTTCTGTCTGAATTCATGGGGTGAAGAGTTATCATTATTTACACTATTTATATTCAAACTATTGTCCTCATATTTGTTCTTGTTATCAGGGGAAACAGGCAAGCAATAATTGAGCAGCATTAAATAAGTAGACAATACCCCTAGATATGAGCAGTCTACTCACGAAGATTAAATAAAGGGTTCAGTTCAGGATTCCCTGTAGGTTACACAGATTGATATACACCTGAGGAAGGTTGGAGGGTATAACAGCTGAAACATTGTGATGACAACAGTAACAACAATCATGAGGACAATAGTCTGAGTATAAATAGTGTAAATAAATACTTTATGTACAGAAATGTTTTTTTTTCTTTTCTTTTTGTAGTCAATTTGCTAGGTATGTAATCTAGATTCAAAAATACAATTATCCTGAATAATCAGTTTTCATTGAAAACAATATTCCTGAGGAAGAAAAATATCCTCTTTTTTGTCTTGCTGTTTTTTTTTTGTTTTTGTTTAGCTTACTTTGGCTATGAAAATATCATGTTGTAAATGGTTAAACAGTTGTTGTTGAGAACTTGGTACTTGGCTGTATTTATTGTCATTGATGACTTGTATGAACGGTATTTACATTCTTAAGAATTATCTGTTTGAAACTTTCAATCTATGAGGCAGCTGAGTAGCCAAAGAAAAGTGATTTCCATAAAAATCTTTGATTCATTTTACTGTTGTTATTTGTAATCACATGAATAACCCATAAACCAATTCTCTCTTGTATATCTTTTGTCAATTGTCATCTTCTGTCTCCTTAATTCCTGTTTTTTATTGGCTTCTCTCCTTAATGTTTTTTTTTTTTTTTTGAGAGTCTTTCATACTCTGTAACCCCTTGTGTCTTCATAGCTTTATCGCTTTGCTTGGGGTGAAATGATTAAAACAACATAGCAATTGACACCTAAATTCTCATGTGACAGGAAGGAGGCAAAAGTAATGGCAATGCTAGAAGATAGATTGTGGAGCTAATATTGGTTAAAATAAATCAGTAAATAAATAAACTGCAAACTTTTCTGATGTGTCTAGAACCAGTTAAGTCATGCTATCAAGAATATGCCTTTTGATTGATGGCAAACCCCTACACTCAGCTTAGTCATGTATCTAGGAGAAGGAAACTCGAGCAAAGTTTAACCTTTGTGCCCCCCAAAAACACATGTGTCAAAAAGACAGTTATTCCCTTGACACTGTTATTACTGTGTACACCAGTGTTTCCCAGCTGATGTTTCCCAGAATCCTATGATTCTGTAAGAGGTCACTAGGGGAGACATTAATAAATAGGCTAATATAATTTTTGAGTAATTTTTGTTTAATTTTATACTTGTAATTTTACTATACACATACAGCATATTGCTAGAAAATCCTTGGTTATTATAATAAAGGCTTCAACTTCTCATATTATTTAAAATTATAATAATCATAGGAAATGTATTTAGCAATGTCTATATGGCATCAGTTTAAAACTGCATTAACTGATTAGTGGACAAGACCTATTTATGGTGGATTCATATATCATTGAGTGATTCACTTGAGTACAGGATGCATGCGCATTCTCCATATATTGTTACCACATGAACTACAATAAAAATATAAGAGAGATATTAATAATGGTATGTGATAATTTTTATGTAGAGGTTCCCTGAGATATAAAAACTATTTCAAAGGTTTCACAAGGATAAAAAGGTTGAGAAATTCTGGTATACACTTTTGACTCCTTTCACAATGTTTATTTATAAAAATATGTGAACCAAGTTTTATGTAATATTTATTATTTATCTTTTATAAAGATTTATTATTTATAATTTTATAAAGAAATAAATTTGAAAAGAAATCTTTTTATTAAAAAATTTTGAATAAATTACAAATTTATCAAAATATATAAACCAACTACAATGCAATGTTTATTATTTACCATTTTATAAATAACCATGAAAACAAGTTTTTTATTCACTATTTTCTAAAAAATATCAATGAACTATAGAACAAGTATTTCATTATAGTTGGTTCACATATTTTTATAATCTTGTAAATATAAAATTATTCTTGCAAATATGCAGTTCAATAAATAAATAATGTTTAACAGCTTTGTTGTCAAATCTCAATCCACTTTCAAATGTTTGGGTTTTATTAAAATTCTAATTACTGCTTTTTTAAACAATAAACATTGTCAATGGAGCCATTAGTGTATACAGTAATAGTGGTGTCAAGGGAATAACTGTCGTTTTGACACACACCATTTTTTTGCTGGCATAAAGGTTAAAAATTGACAAAACTTCAATAGAAAACCTACTCCACAAGACATTATAAACATCATCTCACCATTCCTGGACTATGGCACATTAATCCATGATTTATAAGGTGGAGATGATAATGTACACTTCTATCTACTTTAAACTGATATTAGAGGACCTGTAATCATAGAAAACTCTCCTAAATCTCTGTTGATAAAATCATCTTTGATATAAGATTGTACCAATAGGAAGCAATGTAATTGTATATAATTGCAGAGTTTCAGAGGAATTTAAGAATACAGAAAATATTAAACCCACTGTAGATAGATAAGTTTTGATCTGTGGGTAATAAATCTATTTGATAGTAATGTCTGTGTATTTTGGAGAATTATTAGAAATATTAAACCCAACATATGTATGTATGTATATGTATGTAGGTAAGTAAGGAGAAACAAGTGTTAATGTGTAAATTAGTAATTTTATCAAGTGATTTGCGAAATTAAAGAAATACAAATTTATTCTCTATGCATTGATTGATCGCAGGTATATTTATAACTTCATTAAGTAGGAAATAGAGAAACACAGTGAATAAAATGATCAGCTGTCCAGATTGGAAGTTTCAATGTTGAACCCAATTTCAGCAATCAGGTTGATGTAGCCAAAATGGTAATGACACAAATGTAATACGGATGTAGAAGCCATCACATTTTATGATCAGTGACAACTGAGATAATTACTTTATGATAACAAGGAATATTTAGCAAAGGAAGGATGCTTTATTTTTAAAATGGATAAAAGCAAATGAAAAAAAAAAATGGAAAAAAAATATTCAAAGAATTGAGTCCATCTTCTGTTCAAGATAAATATTAATTTGTTTGTTGTTTTTAATGCATTTTACCAAAATTTTGGTTAGAACTTCAACGAATATTTTCATGATTATTTTAAATGAACATATTGGATGGAAAACATCTACTGAAGGAGCTTTTGGAAGGTTGCTTTATGAGGTAAGTATTTGAAGCAATTATGTTAAAAAACATTTTCTGTTACTTTGACATATGTTATTGATGCTTTTCTTGATGATTTCAAACAAATATGTCTATTTATTAGATCTTTTTTCTGTGTTTACATGAGTCAAGAAAGATGATTCTGCATTATTTTCAACACTGATTCCAGAATTCCTATTCATTTTTCTTGCTATTAGTACTCCTGTATGCTCCAGTACCTAGGAACAGTAAATTTCAATCCTGACTTGTATAGGAGAGAAAATATTTACATACAGTCTTATGTCCTCATCTTTGTTATTGTTATTAAATTTCAGCTGTTGTACCTTTTTCAGGTGTTTGTCAATCCAAATAAACTTTAGAAATTTTGAACTTTTTAAAAAAAAAAAAAAAATCATTTCACCCCAAGCAAGACAGAAATGTCACTAGTACACAGAAGGTTACAGGGAGTGAAAGTGAGAGAAAAGAATGTGTATAGGGAGGATTGAGGAAAGGACATAAGATGAACAGGATTCAAGAAGATAGGAAATGGTGATTGATGTTGCGTTGAAATTTTTGAAGATTATAGTTACCAGTGAAGCAAGTAAACAGAAGGGAGTTCCACAGCTGGGAAGTGTGAGAAAAGAAACTGCTGGAGTAGAAGTGGCAGTTACATTTAGCTATTTCAACAGTAAACAGGTGGGACCTAGATGTCAATCTAGTATCATGCTTAAAGTCATGTAATCAGATCACCAGGAAAAAAAAGCTTGTCATATCAGTTGCCATGAAAATATTTGTAGAAAAGACAGAGGGAAGCCATGTTGTGTTGGTGAGAAAGTGACTGAAGTCTAGATGCCAAGTCAGGATCGATTACATTATAGGTCCTTCTTTGGATTTTGTCAAGAACCTCGATATGAATAGCAGGAGCACCAGACTAAATATGGCAACAGTATTCAATGAACTACTCTTTATTTAATCTAGGAAAAGTGGTGTAGATTGTTCTAGTTTTACTATCCATGTATAGGGACTATACCAGTGGATGAAAGCATTGGTTTGTGAATTTGGTGGCATAGTAATTGTGAGTTCAATCTCTGGGCTGAGTAGTAACAGACTCAAAACAGGTAAACAATAATTGAGCATTACTAAAAAAGACATGAAATATCTTTAGATGTGAACAATCTACCCCCATAAGTTATAAAGGATTCATTTTGAAATTCCCTTAAGGTTACCCAGACTTTGTAAGGTAGCAGCGAGACGACGTGTATCTGCCTAGATACTCGTTGCCGTGAATGTCTTGTTTAAGTAGCCCACTCTCGCCTCTCATGTAAGCGGGTGAGTCTACTTCTATGGTGTGACGCCAAGACCATTCCGGCCTTGTAACTGGGCGTCTTAGGTTCGATTCCACCTCACACGCCCCCTCCCTTCCGGGGCCACAAGATACCGCGTTGTGGTCCAATGTTTTGAGGCTCTGGAGTAGTCGCGGCGACGTGCCCCACGTCTGTGGGGATAGGTTCCTGCGGTGGTCGCGTCACCCTTCTGCTACGACGCACCGTTGGTCTTCCTCAACCTCCATCATTCCAGGGGATGCTGTGTCATCTACCTCCATCGGTTCTGGTAGAGTGTCGGATGTTTCGGGCTGGTTTTGATCCATATCAGTGGTGGACCATTCTCCGGTATTTCGGGCCCTGTTGGGTTGTCTATGGTATCCAACATTCCTGGGGGCACCTCAGGTATCGAGTGGCAAGGAGTATCTACTACTGGGTTTATTTTTCGAGGAATCTGCGATTGCGACG
Source organism: Acanthosepion pharaonis (assembly GCA_903632075.3). Classification (NCBI taxonomy): domain Eukaryota; kingdom Metazoa; phylum Mollusca; class Cephalopoda; order Sepiida; family Sepiidae; genus Acanthosepion; species Acanthosepion pharaonis. The sequence goes on from CAHIKZ030000273.1 coordinate 148,336, forward strand.
GGTTACCCGTTACTCCCATCCATGCGCATTATTATACTGCCGGTTACCCAGTGTTTCCACCACCCTTCCTGTCTTTGCCCATCGGGCGCTGGTATGGACCAACTTGGTTCTGTATCTGCACCGTTCCCCGATTTTCAGTTCCTGAAGTGGGTGACTTTTTAGATTGTATTCTCTTTCATTCCTTGAGTGTCTTTTTGCCATCGCTGTTTCCCTATAATGACTGATTTCTCTCCAGCGTTTTGTGGATTCGATATCGGTCCTGGAGCACTGGGAGATGGTCCTTTATCACGCCGTACCGTAGAGCATCATCGCTGGAGACATATGTAGGTCTCGTATCGGGTGTTGCAATGAGTCAGGGGGACCTAGCTGCCTGGTCATGGCATAGGCGACCGCAACTGTCCGTGCTATCAACAAGTATCCTTTAGCCGTTTTAACGGCCAGTTCTGCTCTCCCGTTGCTTTGAGGGTAATATGCCGATGATGTTTGTTTCCTTATGCCCCAATTATCTAGGAACCGGTTAAATTCACTGGAGTCAAACGGTGGTCCGCCATCGGTTGAAAGTTCCTCCGCACGCCATACGTGCAGAACCAGTTTCGTAGGGCGTCACATGTAGCCTTGGCATTCCCGGACGACATCAGAGTGACTTCTACCCATCCGTGTATCTATCTGCATATACTAGATAGTTCTTCCCTCAAATCAAGAAGTCCGTCACAGTCTTCTGAAATGGGAACTCGGGGTTCGAGGGCGGCATTAGGGTTCCTTGGGTTGTGATGGAGCTATTACGTTGAATACTTTGCACTGGGCCCGGGTTTGATAATGCTCGTGTCCAGTCCTGGCCAAAACAGCCGCTGTCTAGCGTTTGCCAACATTCCATTGACGCCCTGATGCGCTGAATGGAGCGATTCCAGTACCTCCGCACGTAGCTTTCTGGGTATGAGGATTTTATTTTCCATTATCGTCACCCCTTCAAGCAATATAACTCCTCTTTCATATGCCAAAACCGGCGAATTGTCTCCGCAGTTCGTGTTTAGATTTAGGGAAGCCATTTTGTATGAATTCGGGCGAGGGAACGGGCATTCCTCGTCAGTAGCAGCTGCAGCCACAATCCTGTCCCATGTTATTGCTCTTAATTTAGGTCCTGCTCATAGGTGGAGTTAAATGACGCTCTTATGGCGCTATCCATAGTTTGTGCGATGTCCTTTTCGCTTGCTTCCTCCTGGCTTAACGCCACTGGGCATCTCGATGTACAGTCTGGTGCCGCATTGAGTTTGCCAGGGAGATGCTTTATTCGAAATTTGTACATCAAGGACCGTTCTTTGAAGTTAAACAGTCTTGGGTTCTTTATGTCCTCCAGAGCTTTGTCCGAGAAGATCTTCACCAGGGGCTTATGGTTCACGGTGACTAACAGCTCTGGGGCACCCTAAAACTAACATCCGGCATGCTTCCAGTCCGTAGACTAATGCCAATGCTTCTCCTTCCACTGGCATATCGGGACTCTGCATCATTAGTGAATGGGAGCCGGCCAGGATTAACTTCCAGTGGTCTTCACCACACTTCGTCCAGTCGGTGGCACAGTTGCAGTGCTTCTGGAAAGAAAATATCCTAAGCCTGTTTTGCTGAAGTCCGTCGACAAACAAGTTGGCCTATTATTTGAAGGTTCTTACACCGTTCTCGATTTCTTCTGTGATCCTTTTTTCGACTCTTTGAAGATTCGATCGAGTGTGTGTCCAGTAGAACTTCCGATTTTTTGTCTTTAGCAGCTCCCCGAACGAGGCCATTACCTCGGCCTGAGAAAAAAGCGTAGGCTACCTGGTTTACCATTCCAAACCAGGATCTTATGTCAGTTATATTTTTTGGTGTCGGGAAATTCCGTATTGTTTCAGTCATTTTTTGGTGGGTTTTATCCCGTCTTCTGTTATCAAGAACCCGCAAATTCCACCTCTTTTTCCATGAAGGTGAAATTTCTGGGGGTTGAATACGATACCATTTTTGCTGCAGTTATTTATGTACTCTATAGTATGCCAAAATGATGATTCAATAGAGTTGTCCCATAGTATCGTATCGTCAATACATCTTGTTTTCCTGGGCATATCTACAGTAATATTGTCGAACCTGCGTGTATATGCGTCTCCTGACGCTTGGAACTTTGTGGTGCCGAAGATAACGGTATCTACCCCATTCCGTGATGAAGGTAGTTGCATCTCTTGCCGATGGGAGAGGGTTAGGCTATGATAGCCATTCCATGCATCCAAAACGGTTTTTCTAGGTTTTCGCAGGCACCAGCGATGCCTGATTGAAAGGAGAGGGTGTATGATGGGTTTCTCGTAGGGTAGCGGTGTTGAGCTTCTGTAGGTCCACCGTACGCCTCGGTGACCCGTCCTTTTTCGGTGCAACCACCATTCTGGAGCACCATGTTGTAGGTGTACCCACTGATACAGGTTCTATGATGCCCAATGCCACGTCTCGGTCGAGGTCCTCCTTGACTCTTTTCTTCCAATGGTGTGGGACCGGGATTGGGGTGTGGACAGCTGAGGGTTTGGCCGCCGGGATGAACGTGATGTCCATGGGTTTTCCTTCCATCGCCTGCAGCCATTGATGTGGGCATACATTGAATGCACTGGACTCAAAATGCTCCTTCATCCATCGTTCCAATCGGGGTCTGTTTTCTTCCATAGGAGCGAAAGGGATACTGTCCGCTTAGGTGGGACATTAGTTCTTTGTGGGCACCCACATGGTGCCTTACCGCCGTCACTAGTTGCCACGTTCTGCTGGGAAGTGGGTCTGGAAAGTTATCTGGCACCAGACCAAGGTCTTTTAGGGGCCGACTCGGACAGGCAGAAATCTGATGTATTTTTGATACATATATAATCTGACGTGTTCCCCTGATCCTACTCTGACTTTAGCGAATATCACGCCTTTTATGTTTAGTAGGTTATCCGTGATTCCCTGAATTGGGTGACTAGTCGGTACTAGACATTTGTCTGGACACTTCAGAATTTTTGGATTTCTGGTCCGCTAGAGCATGTCTGTGCCCCAGTGTCGCGATCGCCTCGATCCGGTGAGTATGGAGGCCAGCTTGTCCTATGGATATGTGCCTGAATTCGCGCATGGGCCTCTGGAATCAGAGTTATCTCTACCATCAGGGTTGGTGCTGGATCAGGAGTACCTCTTCGAACTTACTTTTGTTCCAAATCAGGTGCGGCACGGCCTTTGGTTTTGTCAGGTTGATTTCACCTCTCCTTTTCACTTGTCCATCTTGGACGATCATCCGTTACGACTCTTCTTGTGTCTTTGGGTGGTGAGAGTTCTGGATTCTGCCCGACCACACTCGCTGTAGATTTGTTGCTGGACCCCTGCTTCGGTTTCCTGCAAACCCCTTTTTTAAATGTCCGGTTAAGCCAATTGTGACAAGTCATCTTTGTTGCTGGGCAGCCCCTTCTGTTCATTCGAGCCGTCAGGGTGTGAGCTCTTCCACACCATTTACAGGGTTCAGTGTCTCTCGGGGTTGATACGGTCTGGTTCTCCCGAGGCCGCTGCCTGTGGCCCGATCTCTGTGTGCTCATTGTAGTAGGGTATACGTTACTATGGGAGATGGGGGGTAGACTTGTGCGTGGTCTCTAGGCTGACAAGCCTGTTGAATTTTTCTTCCAGTGTCGTAAGTGTCGCAGCCTCAGACAACACCTTGCTTTGATGCTCCAGGTTTGCCAGCCCAGCCACCATTTGTCCTGCTACCATATCGTTGGGTAGCTGACTTTCCGACCGCATCCTATCCCGCTCGGACAAGTCACTGAAAAGTCGCAGAATTTTGCGACTGATCAAGTCATGCCACGAAGTCTGTAATCGATTCCACCTCCTTCTGCCTTACGGAGTGGAATTCTTGCCGGTACACTTCTTTGTGTAGGCTTCTGACGGCTCTGAGTTTTTATGCTACGTAATATTCCTCTGACGGAGTTTAGTACTTTGCTCCTACCATATCGAACAACAGCCTGTTCACTTCTGGGGCACAGGCCGTTCTCAGCTCGTTTCTTAACGCTGTTGGCTTATTCAACCCACACATCTCCTTGTATCTATTCCAGGAGTCAATGAATATCGCCCAGTCACCATCACTTGAGTCCGGTTCTATATTAGGTCTGTCGGGTCTCCTTATAAGTGACTTTCTCGGCTGTCCTCCGTCTCTTCGCAGGGCGATGATCTCTTGCTGTAGCTCGATGAGCTGTTGAAGTAATGTCTGCTGTGTTTGTTCGTCCATATTCCAACGTTATTTGTAGCAGGTTTCCTATATCGGTGACGCCATGTAAGGTAGCAGCGAGACGACGTGTATCTGCCTAGATACTCGTTGCCGTGAATGTCTTGTTTAAGTAGCCCACTCTCGCCTCTCATGTAAGCGGGCGAGTCTACTTCTATGGGGGTGTGACGCCAAGACCATTCCGGTCTTGTAACTGGGCGTCTTAGGTTCGATTCCACCTCTACAGACTTATAGAAATTTAAAGAAGTTCAGAGAGTACAATGTCCAAAACATGATAACAGCAACAAAGATGAGGACATTAGTCCAATTGTAAATAATAACTCCTCATCCTAGATATTTAAGCAAACAAAACATTTATCCTGTCAACATTGATATAAATTTTATATTTGTTTTATTTAAAGACTAAATTTAATGAAAAGTGACCCTAGGAAAGAAATCATTATATTCTTTCACTGATAAATAGTTTTTTTTTTACATAGTCTAAAGTTGTTTACATAATAATTTATTAAGATTTCTGATTCAATCAGCTGAGAATATTTAATGTTTTTCCATCTAGTGACTGTTTTATTTTACCATATTTTCTTGTTCATGATGAGAAATTTTGAATGAAAATTAAAGACAAGATGGGGGGTTCATATTATATACAAGTACATGTTTTCAGAAATTTTTTTCTCAGCTTAAAAATCTCTTATTTGAAAAAGTAACATTAATTGAATATACACTATTTTGATCACAAGTTAGTTTGTTTATTGTATATATTGATTTTCTTGTTTTTTTATGTTTTCTCTCTTCATTCTTAATGAAAGACAATATTTTTTTTTTATAGTTTATTAATATATAGAAATATAATAAAGTTGTATTAAACACAAAAGTATTAACAAACTTAAAATATATTCCTGGATATGTCTAGTTAGCACCTTTCCCCCAAAAATATTTTTTGAAATGGAAATTAGAAAAGCCTACAATAGCTAAATATCCAGTTCATTTCTTTTCTTTAATATCATGAAAAATTAAATATTTTAATAAAATATTTTATGACATTGAGATTTTAATCGATACTATGGTACAACTTACCAAAGAAATTTACATAGGGATGGCTGTACTGCGGGGTCATATTATGCTCAAAGATGTAATTTATTCCCTGTTTTCAGCTTCAGAAACATGGAGTCATATTATACCCCAGTGAATGTGGCAATTCTTTCATAATAATAAAACTAACCATTCAAGAACCAGTTCCATTTGCTTCATTTTAAAGTCAAACTTTTTTTTTTACTTTTAGATAATTTTGATAGTAATGAATCATAACAAATGACATAGATGTTTTGAAATAATTCATTGCTTTAATCTCCCTAATTTACTAATAATGTTAGTAAATTAGAGTGGTTAAAGCAATACAGAAGATATGTGTAGGTAAAGTGAATTGAGTGCATAGAAAGTAATACTCTAAAATCAAGTCTTTGTATAAAACTCCATGCCTCATTCAGACTTGTAGTTTTAAACCTATATGGTTATGTCCGTAAAAAAAAAAAAAATTAGCTTAACTAGATTTTTTTCTCATTTACTTTATTGAAAATCATCCTTATTCAGATTAGGTACTTTGTATAGGATACATTCCTGTATAAGAGGAAAAAAGGTGTGGACTCTGTAGAGGGTTGTCTCTTCAATGCACAATAGGCAAGCAGATGGACTACACTCCATTAAAAAGCATAATCATATGCCTTTATTGAATAAGTGTACCTTAAAAAATTGTGCAAAGTATATTTCTTTTTACTTATTGTTACCTAGAGTTGGGCAATGCCTTTTTCTCTACGTTAAAAAATGGAGTGGATGTGATGTGTGTTTAGAAGGAAGTCTTTCATACCTAGTGAATGAGTAAATAACGTGAAATTGGTACAGTGACTAAAAAGATGCAATAAGTAAAAAGAAAAAGTATACGCTGGAACTTATTTTATATTGAATTGATATGAATAATGATGCCTTTAAGATAAAATAAATAAAAAATAAAATATATATATGAAATTTTTTCAAAAGTATGAAGTGTTTTTCTTGGTAAAATTCTATCTTAAAAAAACATGATATTTTGAGAGCAGGGAATCTACAACTACTCTTTTGAATAATGCTGATATTTTATTAAAGAAATTAGGCAAATACAAGTCAATCAGTTAATATAATTGAACTGTTTTGTCTCTACATTCTTGTTTAACATTTTAAGTTTTTATATTTTAAGCTTAAAAGGTTCTTTGACATATATTAATATATATATATATTTGATACATATAAGACTGTCCTTAATTATATCTAATATTACAATATTATAGAGTTGTGTTTGGTACAAGTACTGGTAGTTTACAGCATTTGGGTAAACAGCCTATCAGATATACTTCAGGTTCATATATAAGACCTTTAAGACTTTATTTTCTAATGGCTGGGAAAAAGTTGCAGGAAAAATGTCATGTATAAAAGGTCATAACTTTGATTTCTGGCTATTAAATTCCCAACTATATGTTCGTGTTATAAAAAGATTAAGTTTAGTTTATAGACAAAAAAGAAGTGTCCAATTTAGCATTATACTTATATTTCAAATTCAAGTCTGTGATAAAAACATTTCAAACATTTTAGAATTTTCAAAACTAGGCTAAAAACATGCCCCAATCTCCTAATAGTAACCATAGAAAATTTAGTAACTAAAACTTAAGCTGTCATTACGTTATACAATAATAACTGGACAAAAAATATTCGGGTAATTTATAGTAAGTCTTTACAACAAAAAAAAATGATAAATTCTAATTCTTCATATTGTGTAGTGTTTATATAACAGCTACAAGTTTGTTGGATGATCGATAATAAAATGATCTGCTCTGTGGTTGGGTCAGTTGCATTTTTTCAAACAGTGCTGATGATTGGTATTTGTGTCCAGGTAAAACCAGGATTTTGAATGCTGATTTACAAGACAAGCACACCTTCTTTACTTGAAACTTGGTATAGCACAGTAACAGTTTTCAATTTTGAATTCTCATTTGGTCTAGTACCAGATTACTCTAACCTTACTAAGTGTGCGTGTGTGTGTATATATATATATATATATATATATATATATATATATATATATATATATATATATAGGATTAACGTGAGCAAAATTGTCACTTAGTTGATTGATGTTACCTTCAGTATACCAACTACAGAGTTTTATAGATGAGCATGTTTGTCCACCCATCAGTGGCGGCTATTATTAATTGTAGGAGTTTAGATTTATAATTAAATGTATTATTGTTAGAATTTATGTGCATATGTATGTAATTATATGCTTGTGTATATGCACAAGTATTTAGGCATATGTATATGTAGATATGTGCACATATCTACACTTAAGTCAGTGCTTTGTTAGTAATAAACTAGTGCATAAATGGTGAAGTTATTTAATTACCATTTTTATACATACACACATATATAATGTACACTTCTACACACCTAGGTATGTACTGCATGCACACAGAACATACGCATGTATATATAATTGTTAAATAGTGTATGTAATTAAAATAAGTCTATCCATATATCATGTTATCATTTATTTAATGTTTCATATTTCATTTTTATTTAATTTCTCTATCTATCTATCTCTCTCTCTCTCTATATATATATATATATATATATATATATATATACACACACACAAGTGGTGATGGGTAAATTGTTGCCATTTTAAATTTTTTATTTTTTGCATGCGCATTATTTTTGATTTTGTCAACTACAGAGTATAGCAGGGCCAGTTGGTACCATCTGTGAGAAAAAGAGCACCATGATGCAACTTACTCTGACAGAAATTTGGAAACAGCATGCTGTACTGCCTGGCATTTCCAATACAAACATTTCAGTGTGTTTGGGTGTCTATTGTAGACAATACAGAGGATTTGGTAAAGAGTTGGATGAGTCTAATGGTGATCATGAAGGTACAGCAGCTTGGAAAACTCACTCTGACTGTTCTGATAAGAAAGGAACTCCTGAATTTGTTGGTGAGGGCCTCAGATTTAACATGGAGGCCTATATCAAATGCCTTGAGGAGATAGTACTGATGTCAGACAATTTCTGCGACTACATCACCCATTACATCTGGCCACCTAACTCCCTGAACTGCAACCACCCTTGATTATTATGTGCAGAGTGCAGTTGAGCGAGACACCAACAAAACTTCTTGTAACACCAAAAATGAACTGACGGCAAGGATTATGGCAGCATTCACCAACTTAAACAAGGAGACTGTCCAGAAGAGTTGCAGGAGATTCCAAAGTCGCCTGAAGGCCGTGGTTGAAGCCAATGGTGATTTTATTGAATAAATTTATTCTTTAGTATTTCAAGATATTTTTGTGTAATTTTGGTAAGTATATCGATTAAAATGAGATGTCAGTGTTATTTTCATTTTTGCATAATTTAGATGACAATTTATCCATCGCAAACTCTGTGTGTGTGTGTGTGTGTGTGTGTGTGTGTGTGTGTATATATATATATATATATATATATATGTTGTGATTTGAAAAATCCTGACAGCATTTTTTATTTTTTATTTTCCCAAAGAAATATTTTTGGCCAACACTTTTTCAAAGGTAACCATTCGCACAAATCTGATGAAACAATGGATAATATTTGCAAAACAAAATATATTAAATGAGGAGGGGAAATTTGGAACACAATTTAATAGTAAATAATTCACGATTTAAAAAGTGATAAATAGTTCCAACAGTTTAAAAGGGAAAAATTCTCACCCATAATCCTCCAAACAAACATAGAGAACAAATGAAATGTTCTTTCTGCTTGCACAGATCATGTTGATGTAACTTAATAATATTGCTTTAAGAACATGCAAGTGGTGAGCAGACCAGGCTCTATACAAAACAGTGAAAAAACTATCTACATATTTGGTGGCACAATCAGGATTATCAAGTAGATGTTGGCCTATTACCAAATCATGTGCAGACTGATTCAGGTTGCCTGAGTCTATATTGGCCAGAACATGTTGATGCATACATTATAGCAAAAGATGGAAACACCAAATTGGTTTTAAAAACAACCTGATGTAATGCAAGCTGGCATTTTGTCTTCAAGCATTGGACTCTTCCTATCTAGCCACAGCAGTTTCAAATAAACAGAACAAAGACTAGGACCAAAAACTACCAGTTCTTTGAAATGTCTAATTTTACACTTAACCACACACTTAATAACATTGGCAGGAAAATTATTGTCAATAAAAATGTGATAAATTTTCTCTACTTCCTGGTCAAGAGTACAGGGAGAACAAATCATCAGTGTGCAATCAACTAAGGTGGAAATCGAGTTAATCTTATGGGCTTTTGAAACAAAAGAATTCCATTTAGTGTACAGACTTGTAAACATAGGTTTGCAATAAACACAGGTAATAGAGAAACCATCTCTACATTCAAAAAGAACATCCAAGAAAGGCAAAGTACAATTATTCTCCACGTCCATGGTAAATTGCAAGGATGGATGAAGGGAATTGAGTATAAAATGCTGTAGCATCATTGATGGAATCAATGATAGAAAATGTGTCATCAATGCAGCAAAAATATACATGAGGTTTACAACATTTTTCAAACAAAAGTTGTTCCTAAAAACCAACAAAAATGTTGGCTAATACTGGACACAAAGGACTACCCCTCGAAACCCCATTGATTTGGGTGTACAGATGCATAAACTCCAAAAAAAGAACTTCTGAAATTAAAGTAGGACTCGGGTGACCCCCAGTAGAGAGTGTCAGAACATATTTGTATGGTGCCTTGAAGGGGTATATTCATATACAAACTAACCACATCAAATGACACTAGAATATTTGAAGGAGTCTGTTTTTTTTTTCAAATATTATACCTTGTTTCATTAGATTTGTGCCAATGGTTACCTTTGAAAAGGTGTTGGCTGAAAAGGATTCCTTTAGGAAAAAAAAAAAATGAAAAGGCTGTCATGCTTTTTTTTTTTATTATGTTCTGTAGTGTCAAGTCCTTGTTCGAAATATATATATATATATATATATATATATATATATATATATATCTTAAGAAAGAGAAAGAACAGGTGGAGTTAGAATCCACAGTTCTTAGCATGTACTTTTTTAAAAGTGCTCAATAAACATAGAGCAAAATGTTATAAAAATATTTTTATAATAGATTACTAATATATATATATATATGTGTGTGTGTGTTGGTTTTTGACAAGGTTGATAATGGTTGTAAAAGCTTCATTGAGTTGTTGTTGTCAATCATCATGCCATGCTAAAGACAAGCCATTTTTGTCTGGCAGTGGAAAATGATGGAGAGATATGAATTCATGTTTTCTAGAAGCATTAGCACTAAGAAAACATAGGGAGGCTTGGCCTAAATTTGAACTAGGTTTCTCAGTTCCATTTTCTCCTTTGATAACTGTTAGTCTATCTCTATGCATCCAGTAAAGATCAATAATTCTATTATAACTGTAATTACATTTGTGTCACTTATACTCTGAAGAGTGGTCAACACACTTTTTGGTTGACTTTTGTATTAAAAACAATATTACAAATGTATATGTGGAGTAAAGGCTTTTATAAGTGTATTATTTACTAGAATAAATTAGATCCATTATTAGTAGTTAAAGGAAGTATTTTCTTAGTACAAAAGCAGTACATTGAAACTATTGTATATCTCTACTGAATGCTACTTGCTTAAAATATAATTTTTCCTGTATTTTACTTTGATCTATAGCTTGGTAGCAGTCTTTTATTTGGATGGCCTTTTTAAATTTTAATACTGTATAGGGAATAGTTTTCATGAATAGATTGATAACATGAATTGGATGTATTTAAAGTAACCAAAGAAATTTGGAATATTTGTCAGGACAAAATCTATGCTACATTGTCGTAACCATATGCTTCATAACTGTATTTCAAATTTTGAAGAAAAAAAGAGCAATATATCTTGTTTTTTTTATCTGACAAGAATAACATTGTCTCTTGCTTTCATTGTCTTTTTTTTCTAATCATATAATCCATTTGCAATGTCAAGTTTCATATTATCCAATTTATTGAAAATATTTTGTTGTTAAAATTTTCAAATTTGGAAGGAAAGAGAAAGAGACATATTTAGATATTAAAGAGCAGGGAAAAAGATTTTAAAAAAGGCTTAAATCGTTTACTATACAAAGTTTTATATTTGTCACTGAGAATAAGTTAATGTGACAGCAGCTTCATATTTTGTTATGTTAACTTTGTATCAGTGGTATTTACAAGTCTGTTAATAAGTATATTAATGGAACAAATTACCAATGTACTTGGAACATTTTTCTTCCATTTTCTTCAGATCTTTCAGAATCTTCTTGGCCCTGTTGATCATTCGTAACCATGTCTTCATTTATTTAATTTTGTAGGGCCATGTTTTGTTGTTTTTCTACAAAATGATTATTGGGAGTGCTCTTTGTCCTTCTCCACCTCATAATCTTTTGATGGCCTTATTTGATCTGCATGGATTACTATATTATAAAATTGGACTTTTCTAGGTCCAACTCCTTATTTCTTTTAATACCATATTCTCTCATTTATGGAATAAAACATAAGTTAAAGAAGCTCTAATTTGGCTTCTCATTAAAGTTAATTTGATAAGCCATTAGTGAAACTTTAATTATTGCTTTGCATCCAGCTATGGCCTAAAATAGATCTGTTATTTCACTATCTCTTCCTTCTGTTTTGTTGTCTCTGAGCTTCTCTATTCTCACATTTGCAGCAAAGCAAACAGACTCCAAGAAATTCAGGATCCTCTTGGGATAAAAAAAAAAAGATTCTGTCGACAATACCATTTTCTGTCTATATTTCTGAGATGAAGTATTGTAATTATTTACATAATTTACATTGTTCAAACTGTTGTCCTCATCTTTATTGCCATATTCATGACGTTTTAGCTGTTGTATGTTCTGGCCTTCTTCAGGTGTTTGAAATTTTGAACAGAAAAGGGAGATCACCCCACTCCCCGTGGAATGAGGTTGGATTAATAGACAGACAATGTCACTGGAAAATATGAAAACTTAAGGAATCAGCACATATGCTAGGCCACAAAAATCTCCTAAGCTGGCCAAGCATAGAAATGAATATGATGTGGGAACCAGTAAGTGGAGTGCTAGATAAAAGCAATAACAACAACAAAAATTACTATATGAGCTCTGGTAAAAAAAGAATACTGAGACATTAAGTTTATAAGTCCCCAAAATTCATACACTGATGGCCCAGTGAATAAAAGCATTGGTTGGATCTAGTGACTTGATGTAAAACATTGTGAGTTCAATACCTGGCTATTGCAGTGGGGAACAAAAACTTGGAGAGTTGAGTTAAAGGGAGATAACTGATACATCTGTAAGAGGTATGGAACTAGAACAATCTATCCCGGTGAACGAAAAAAGGGTTCAGTTCAAAATTCCAATCATCTGAAGAAGACTAGAGTGTACAATGGCTGAAATGTTGTGGATATGGCAAGATGAGGACAACAGTCTGAACAATCTAAATTATGTAAATAATGACAATACCATTGTTGTGATATGTTAACTTGGTATTCACAAGCCTCTGAATAAGTCTAACATGATGCTGTTTACTACTCTTTTTATATTATCCTTTGTGTAGGCAAATTATACAATGCAAATGTATCACTACATATTACTAAATAGAAAGGTTCATGCATCTCTTGAAAAAATTGGTCTTCTTTCCATTAAAGGAAAATATTATAACCATTCAAATTATAGTTAGAAAGCTTTATTATCTGCCCTTGACTCAGCTATAAACTCAAAGGATAAGAAAAGCATCATATGACAGTCTAGCAAAAGTTAGAAAGTATAAGTTACCTTGTCAATTTTCTCCAAACTTCCATTTACTGTCACTGTTCATGATTTAGTCACTTCACTGATATGAATGGACAAGTCCTCTATCAAGGAAGACCTTAATTCACTTATATTTTCTATATTTGCTAATGTATTTGTTGTTTTTTTTTTGCTTGAACAAATTAGTGTTGCATTCATATTGCATATGTAGATAAAGTGTTTCCTGTTCTATGTCCTTGTCTATTTTTACCCATGAAAGTGTTACTATATTACTGGTATGGTAATTGGGATGCTTAGGTAAATTTATCACTCCCAGACATTCAAATAGTGTCACTAAACATTAATCACTCTTTACTTATACAGAATAAAAGTAACCATTTTTTAGTTGTTTTTTTTTCATTTGAGATATTTTGCTCTGTTCTAAAATCCTTCTCTTTGATGACCCTGAGTATCACTTCCTCTTGCAACAAGGGTATGTGTGAGTAGACTTGAAAAAAATTGACATACAAATCAAATTTTCTCACTGTGGGGAGGTAACTGAATACGCTTTGCCTGTAAACAAAAACAAAAAAAATCATGTTCTCTAAAATCTTATTTTAGCCCAAACCTTAGCCAAAATGAGATTTTAATGAATGGAAGAATATTGATACATTCATGTTAAACACTTTAATTAAAATTTTATACTAACTTAGAACTTTTTCTCATTAAACTGTTTGTGTAATCAGTGACAGTATAGGTAAATTTTAATAAACAAATACTGCAGAACTTTAATTAACTCTCATGATTACATATGTAATGTCTCAATAAATTCTGACTGGAAAGGAAAAAGACACAATCACAGTTGTGTTGTAGTATTGATTGTATTTGAACCTGGTATCTGCAGGCCAAATTTTAGCTTTTCTTTTCATTGACTTTACCACCATTTTTAGACTTAGCTTTAGTCATTTTCTGCACTAATGAACTAAATATTTTTGGTAACAAGTGAGGAAAATAATGATTAAATGCTGAATTTCTTTTTAACAAATTTTGTTGATATGCTGTTTTTAGGCTGTGCATTGAAAATAAGTGGGGAAATGACAGGTGTGATTCTACTGATGAGTAACAAGGAAATTTTAAGGAGAGTAGAAACTACAAAGAAACAGCTACTTATAATCGGAAAGAGTGTGCTGAAATTTCTGGGACACATAATAAAAGAAATAAGGCTTAGAGAATTTAACACTTACAAGGCATATTAATTGCAAGAGAAGCAGGGATAAAGAGTGTGTAACCTACTTGAAAAGTTTGAGTATATGGATGGCAGAACAACAACCAGAAAAACAAAATAGTATTGAAAAATAGCTACGCTTTATTCGGAGCAACAAAAGACAGGAAATTGTGTAGTCATGATCACCCACATCCTGAAAGGACAAGGTATATGAATGAAGAACTAGATCACTGAAAGAAGGTTAGGTTATTCTGTGTCTGATATTTACTTTTAATTATAATCAATAATTTAATATTTTTAACAAATTTCAATGAGAAAATTAAAATTCATTATCACCAATTATCAATTTCTAGATTTGATTTAATTCCTGTCAGCAATTAAAGGTTTTCAGCCATAAACAGGAATTTAATTACCAGAAATTAGTGTATTTAAAAATGAGATAGTTAATATTGTTTGTATATTTTAATATGAAGAATCCAATTTTATCTTCAAATTATTTTTGCTTATTAATTTTATTAGTACAAAAATAATTACTTTCCCATCACTGTAACAGCTTCCCTATGTCTTTTCTATAAATACTGTCATGGTAATTGTTCTGATACTTTCCCATCACTGTAACAGCTTCCCTCTGTCTTTTCTATAAATACTGTCATGGTAATTGTTCTGATACTTTCCCATCACTGTAACAGCTTCCCTCTGTCTTTTCTATAAATACTGTCATGGTAATTGTTCTGATGAACTTTCCTTTATGGTACCTAGAACTTATGAATTTAAGTACTGTACTAGATCCAAGGTCTCATCAGTTTACAGTTGAAATGGCTAGATGTAATCATAAGTTCTATGCTAACAGTTTCTTCTTGCTTGTGGAACTCTCTTCTGGCTTCTTGCTTCCCAGTTAACTTTGAACTTCAAAAATTTAAATGCAATGTCAATCCTCATCTACTCTCTTCTTAATTCTTATTTTTTTATTGTTCTCTCTCTTTAATAGTATTTTTTTATCATTCTCTAACATTAGTAACCCCTTGCAAGAGAAACAAGGATAAAGAGTGTGTAACCTACTTGAAAAGTTTGAGTATATGCATTTTAGTGGCTTTATTGCCTTGTTTGGGGTGAAACAATTAAAAAAGGAAAATAAATGAAAAATTTGCACTTGGTAATATTATATAGTTGGATGTGTGTAGCATAGTGGTTATTGGTATAAAATGTGGGACTGGCATGCCAAGTTCAAATTCCAGTGAGTTCACTTTCTAATAGATTCATACTTTTCCAAGGATATTTATCATTTCTCATAAAACTTATATAATATTGAAACTACAGCAGCAATTCCAAGCATGGTGGATCTGTGGTCCCATACTCTACAGTAACAGAAAAACAATATAACTCTAAAATTAACTTTATTACAATTTATATTTATACAAATCCTACACACCTGCATATCCTATTTAAATGTGTAGGTGGTGTAATGGTTACTGGCTCAGAACAAGAAATTGATGAGCCAAGTTTGAATTCTGGTTGAGGTCATTATATTCACTTTTGCGCAAATACCCTTGTGAAAGATATGAATCCCCATCTTCTTTCCCCAGCTAAGAGTTAAATAGCAGGGCAGATTGAGCTCTCTTAGTCATGGTTAACAAGCAGTCTAAGAGGACAGCTTTGAATTCAACACCATATGTACCCTGGCAAAGCACATACTATGAAACCATCAAAAGTATTATTGTTCACAATGACTCTATGAACTTGACTGCAGTTGATGTGATAAACAGAATGAATAATAACAGATGAGTTTTCAATTGTTTATATTTTTGTAACCATGAACAGGAGTTATTTTTGTCAGTACACATTTACACAATTTATATCCTTATGATAACTGTTGTAACCTAGGGAAGGTTACTGAATAGAATAATCACACGAAGGTTGGCAATGAATGATAATACTTAGGACAAGAACAACACATATACTATTCACCAGCAGCATGTAGAAGTAGTCAACTGAATTCCACAAGGAACCTCCAACTGCAGACCAACATACAGTATTTACTACTGTATTTATGTGAATGGGGACATACCCATTATCGTCTATAGGTATGCTACAACAATAACAATAATTCAAGGATAAAGTAATGGTGACTAATAATTTATTATTTATTAATGCTTCATAATGTTGCGGGGAATTGTGTCAGCATTAGTATCACAGGTTTTTCAAACACTTGGTTTAAAATATCAACATTCTTACATTCTTAACTTTTTATTAATTTATTTCTTATATATTGTCTTGAGTGTTCTTTCTGGTTTTTGTTGGGTAAAAAAAAGGAAAATAGAAACAAGGTTTTATTTTGAAAAATTGAATTAAAAAGACAGTATTAAAAAATAGAACTTGCAAATTTAAAAAATTCAAAAATAAGTTTCATTTTAATTAAATAAATAAACCTGTTTGTAATTCATGCAAATATTACAACTAAAATCTGAAACTCTTAGTAGTTACTTGGCACTGGTATTCAGGAAGCTACTTGACTAATTATGAAAATTTGACTTGCCTTTTGTTAAATATTATGGAAAAACATTTTGTGTGTTGTTCAGACACCCCATGGTATTCATGAAGGATTAATTTCTATCTATATTTGTTTTCAGATGATATTGTTAGATTTGTTTGTTAATTTCATGAAATTACTATTTTTTGTATGTAAAGTATTCTTGATTGCACTGTCTGAAATGTCTGCACAATTTCAAACAAAATCTATGTATATCTTGCCAAAATTTTCTTTTGTTTGTTTTGAAATGATTGAGAAAACAATACAACAAAATTTGGCCTATGAATTCTGGGGAAGGTAAAATTCAGGTGTTTGATTTTTTTTTCTATTTTAGTTCTTGATCACATTTTCATTTAGCTTTTTTTTTTTCATCATTTATTAGCTGATGGTTTTTTTATCATTTATCAGCCAACTTTTTTATTCATAAAACAAGGTCAATGCATTGATTATTTGCAAAGTTTGATTGAAATCAGTTTCAGCATTGCAAAAACATTTGGACAAAAACATATGCATTGATTTTTGTTTAGTAGATAATATAATACAAGTTGAAAGGCTGTCTTTTGGAAACCATTCTGTTAGGCAAAAAAAATGAACTTATTCTCAAGTAAATGAACAAATCTTTTATTCTAGGAAATCAGTCTGCAAGCATTAAGATAATATACAAAAAAAAAACTGTGTCATTATCAATGAGATGTTTTTCATTCATAAATAATGAAAATTTTCAGCTTATGAAACTTATAGTTTCTACTACTGTTAGGAACAAAACTGGACTATAAATAATGTAGGTGGTTTTGCTGACTAATTTCTTATGAATGTGAAGTGGTTAGATTTTTAAGATAGTTACTGTCATATAGAAATAAAGTGTCACTGCTGACACTTGGGTTTGAACATGGATCATCAGAGAGCAAGCACAGTCGACCTGGTCTTGAAATAATTAGATCATGGGATGGGTAAAGGAAAAATATATATATGGGAATTAGCAGCATCTGACTATTGTTCGAAGACATTACTATTGTTGTATCTGTGTAGTCTCTCCTACAAACAGGCATTACAAAAGTGGCAACAAGTATTACCTGAGGCAAAAAATAAAATATACATATCCTACATGTCGTAATAAGATATTCAGTAATATTTACCACTTCACCAAAGAGATGTCATATTTGCAGGACTATAGAGAAATAACCAGGCAAAGTTATTCAAAAATTAATCTACAAAATATTCAGTGGAGTACAGCAAAATGGAAGAACTAAAAGCAATCATGATTCAAATGTTGGTGCTACAAAAGCAACAACAAGAACAACAGTTACAGCAACAAAAACAACACGAACAGCAATTACAATTACTACAACAGGAATTTTTAAAATTATTTACTAAAACTACGGAAGAAAAGACTTCACATTCATTCACTCCAGATGCTGTTGCTAATTCAATCAGCGAATTTGTATACAAAGAGATAACTTTTCCAGCTTCCAGGGATCTTCAAAAGGATTGTTTGCATTGGAATGATGAAAAGGAAGTTTGTATATTATTAAGGAAATTGTTCCCTGCTGAACATAAAAAATATGTGAATTCTATTTTACCAAAAAACCTAGGTGAGATAAATTTTGATGAAACTGTTGTAATATTATCAAAAATTTTTGGTGATAGGAGCTCATTATTTAATACATGATGGCAATGTCTTAGTAAAGTGTGACAATGAAGATTTTGTCACTTATGCAGGAGTCATGAATTAAGAATGTGAGAATTAAATGCCTAATATTCATACAGGGTTTAACTTCTAATAAGGACACGGAATCCAAGATACTTGCTAAATTAGAAATGGATCCAGAAAATAGCGGAAGAGTGTCAACGTGTAAATCTAAAACTTGATACTGCAAAGATTGAGGAAAGGGACATTTCACAAGTATATAGCATTTGACCATCTAAGAGAAAAGACTGTAGATGTTTTTCAACTCCTAACAGAACAGTTAAAAATGATGATAAACTCTCCTCAATACCTAATACTTGCTACAGTTGTGGAGGTAAGCATTTCAAAAGTAATTGTTTTTTCAAGAACAAAAATTCTGTGAATGTGGGAATGTAGGACACAAAAGTACATTTTGCAGATTCAAAAATGGAGGAAATATAAAATGTGTGAAGATGATAAATACATGGAGTAAAGATAAGAAGCATAAAAGAAAAATTAACAAGACTTCAAACGTGTTTTTAACCGAGTTAGAAACGTCTCAAAAGAGGAAATTTGTTTTTGTGGAAATTAATAATATAAAAATAAAATTACAACTGGATACAGGATCTGATATCACATTATCATTAATGAACAGACATGGATAAAAATGAGTAAATCCAGTTTATTGACTTCTAATAAAGTTGTACATAGAGTTTTAGGAAAGAGATTGAACTTTTTGAGTGAATTCACCTGTAATATTTCTTTTATTGGAAAAACCAAGAAAGCAGTAGTGTTTGTATTAAAGAAAACTGCTAATTTATTTGAAACAGACTGGATTGCATTATTTGATCTTTGGGACCTTCCAGTTAATTCTTTTTGCAACAAAATAAATATTGTTACCTTCAGTACTAATACGGGAACTGAAAAATTGAAGAATGAATTGAAAAAGAATTTTCCAGAAGTCTTCTCAGGTCTAGGGACCTATACAAAAACTAAAGCTAAATTTGAATTAAAAGAGAATGTAACACCAACATTTAAGCCAAATGCAGCTTTAGGACCAATTAATAAGGAATTAAACAGACTAGAAAAATTAGGTGTGATCTCAAAAATAGACTATTCCAAATGGGGATCACCATCAGTTTACGTTAAAAAGAGAAATAATAAAATCCGCGTATGTGCTGATTTTTCAACAGGGTTAAATGAAAGTCTAAAACAATATAACTGCTCATTAACAAGTCAGAAAATTTTTGCCAAATTAAATATGTGTTATTATATGGATATAAATTGTGTAAATGTGTACTGGCATTACTGTGATTTACAAAGTCTCTCCTACAAATGGGCATTACAAAAGTTACAAAAAGCAGACTCTTGGATTTAAAGCAGCAAACCATATAATAATTATCAATGTGTATTTATATATTTCCCATCGCATCTGTAGTGGGAAAAGAGGCAAATTAACTCAAGTTTGTAAATTTATGAGTGATTACTTCTCTTAATCATTTTAATCATCTATACAAATAAAATATTTATTTGCATTTAGACAGAATTAGTTCCTGAGACATTTCTTTGATTGAAGTTTTATTTATTCAAGCCTTTCATGTGAGGCACTCAGATAATATCTATAAAGTGATCATCTTGCTTCAACTTGGTCTTGAAATAGGCATTGTCATCACCATTTTTGTAGTTCTGTCACTAATCTTTTTTTTCCATTTCACTGTTATATTAAACATAAGATTTTTAACATGAAAAGATAAAAAACATTAATTAAATTGGCCTCCATTTTAGTTGTGAATTCTTTATCTCTGCTCTATTGAATCTCAATACATTGTTTCAAGACTTTTGTTTCATTTCATTTATTAAAACTTTTTAACAATTGCCATTTTTGACGGCATGGGTACACTATTAACTAATGAATAGAATATTTAATTATATTTACTCGAATATATTAGAAGAATTAAATTCAAGAGATGAATTAGAATTAATTTATAACTTATTTGTCTGTTCACCAAATTGTATACTATGGTTATATTGAAGCTTCATATAACATGGTTTGTAAAATTAGCTGTTTAATATTTGAGAGTATATATTTATACACTGTATATATCATGTTTTTTAACAAGTTTTAGAAATATTATTGGTTTCTTTGTAATTGTCATATTTCTTTTTTGTTCTGAATCATGTTGATCATGAAAATAATCCCAATATGACTTTTTCATTATACATGAAAAGGTAGCAAGAAAAAAAAATCTTGGAAGTGACAGATAAGATGTGGTTGAGATAATTAAAAGGGTTTTTAGTTCCTGTGATTTACAAGGTTCGATTACTTGCTTGTTCCATGGTATCTCAAGGGAGGCACAGAGTTTGTTTGGGTTATAACACAAGGCAGCAGTTGAGATATATATGTGGAGAAAAATCAACATGCCTGTATAGTTGAGTGAGATACTGGGAGAAATATTTCACAAATTATTGCACTGGAGTAGTAGAGAGTTAGTCTCTGCTGCTGCCGCTGATTCTGATTTGCTGTTGATAGAACTACCTTGGCCTGATGGCCTGGTTAAACTTGCCTGCCATGGGTGGAAACAACATTGGCTTTATCATCAGCAGCTTAGAGATGTAAACAGTGTGTGCTTTTTCTGATTGGTCAGAAATTTTTTTATGACCCTGTTATTTTTAAATGGTATTCTGGGAGTGTGGAGCCAGACAAAATTATTGTTTGTTTTTGTCATTTGAGCTGTGGATTTTTGTACATAAAGTTTGTAAAATTGTAGTTTCTTCTGGCTTGTAATCAAATCCCATAATCTGTTTCCTTAAGTCAAATAATCCACTGACCACAACGGGTGTCTCCTGTTCACTACAGCAGTCACCATTCTGTCTGTCACTTCATTATGCACTTAGTTATATCTTCATTGACAGCCAAAATTTACATATGTAAAAAAAAAAAAGACTCTCTCAAAAGTCTATCCAACTTTGAGATCTTTCCATTTTAAATGTGGGACCCACAAAGCTGCTATTTTTCCTTTTTGGATAGTTTACATATAAGATATGTCCGAATCTGTTTTTGTGGCGGACATGAGACAGAACCTGGGACCAGCACAACTGGTCGCGACTTGCCTTGTCCCCGCCAAAAAAGAGCCCGTATTTGCTTAGCATGTAAAGCTACTGCAGTTGAAATGAGGGAGAGAAAAAAGCACTTACCGCTCTGCGTAATCCATCCTCGGCCAGATAACTTAAAAGAATGAGGGGGGGACTGGCATCGCATTTTTATGCAATAACGATGCAGTGCATTATGGGACATGGACGCAATGAATTATGGGATCACGTGAAGGCGCAAGGGATTATGGGTACATGAACAATTATAAAAGAACTACTTTTTTCGAAGTCGGGGAGTTCTTCGAGACGTTCACGGTTGTGGCAGAACGGGCAGTTAGTGTGATTTGGAGACAACTCAAGAAGGAACGACTCAAGTTTGAAATAACAGTTGGGAGAGCTTGAATTTACTCGCTGGTTACTATTTTCTTCATTCGCCTCAGTTTTTGTCCTGGAGGCAAGCCATTTTTTCTAGTGTTACATTGACCATTGCAAAAAAATGCATGCAAACCTGGCCCTCTTTGCCTTCTGTGGTAATTCACTACAATGTTGAAGTGAGCATTTCTGTTTGAATTAAAGAATTGAAGTTCTGACAGGGTATGACTCATGAATAGAATACATTTTACATTTTAAGTTACATTAATGAAAATGTGAAATATTTGACAACTTATAATTAGATAATTAGAGGTAACCAAACAACCAATTTGGTTAAAGCAGTAGATTTGAGAAATACTTCAAGATAGAAATTAAACAAAATATTTGTCAGGAAACCTAATCTCATAAGAGAGCAATGAGATATTCAGTTTTTGTGGAAATAGACAAAGTGAACATAAAAACACAAAAATGGGATATCTCATTTCTAAGTAATGAAACCATGTTGTTAATTAATTACATTGTTTTGTTTTATGTTAACTTTATTTATATATTTTTACTCTTAATGATTTAAAAAATAATTCTTTCTTATGATCATTGCTTCTCAGTCAAAAACTATATCTTTCAAATTACACTCACAATGTTTTGGCTATTGTATCCTCCTACTCTCTTCAGATGGCTGTTGTACTTGGTAACTAATAACAAAAAGACATCTAACCCAGTAGATTAAAACATTAGTTAACATATCTAGTTCCCTGGCAGTTGTGAATTTAGTCCTTTAGTTGGGTGATGCTGGTTCAGTGGAAACCCCATAAGGGCAGTATGAAAAAATCAAATGATATGAGATATTTTGTAAGCATAGAAAACAAATTTATTCTACTCTTGAACTGAATTAAGGGCTTGGCCCAAAATTCTGAGAAGTTGAGCAAGTACAAGAGTCACCTGAAGAAGGCCAATGAATCTAAAAGTCAAAATCTTCTGAGGTAGAACAATCCAGATGAGATGCTTGTCTGAATGGAGACATATATTATAATAATTCCTCATTTCAAACATTCTGAAGGAAAAATTATAATTAAGATAGATAAATTTGAATGACTTGTTGAATTGGGATTATAATCTCAAGTCCCATAATTCATGAGTCATTGGGGCACAACAGGTATTGCAACTGTAGCAACAGTGAGCATGTCTAGGGCAAGAGAACCTGACACTGTCTGAGTTTTATTTTTCCTAATATGGATGCTACTCAAGGCAAGAAAGCCCAATCTCCCTTGCTATTTAACCTCATAGCCAGAAGATGAATCTAGGCTTTTCCAAAGGCGTCAGTGCAAAGAAATCGATTAAGTCAAAATTTGAACTTGGCATGCTAATTCAACTTTCTTTACTAACAATTGTTATATTACCAGCATGTTACACTTATTAAATTGTTTGCTGTTAAATTGAACCTTAGGCTATAGAATGTATTTATTTATTATTTTTGTGTCTGCAAAATACACAATAAAATTGGACAGCAATTCCCAGGTGCACCAACACAAAAAAAAACATATATATATATACATACACAAAGATGAAACAAACATATACACAACATCAAATTAAAAAAATAAGAAAAATAATGACATTGAAAATAGCTTTAAAAAATTGTCAGTGTGTGGCAATGTATGGGTTGTCCAGAAATTTCATACCGATTTTTCATCATTCATGTTTCAACCTGTTAGAACACATCAAATTTATTGACAGATATAATGTGTTTACATTTGCAATAAGAGCACAATTCAAACTATCTCTTGAGAAAGAAAGTTTAAAATTACTTAATTTGTATCAACTTTGCACCCCTATGAAAATGGAAGATTATAAGGGGCATTTTAGACACTTGATGCTTTTTTTTTTTTTACCATAAAGGCAAAAATGTTTTGCCAGCAACAAAAAAAAATATATATGTGCTTTGTGTTTTAATAGACTAAAACAATAGATCTAAAACCTTGCTTTAAGGGTAACAGATCAAACTAGTACTTGAGATGCATACTGTTTTTCATTGTTTTCTGTTCTGCTGCAACATTGAGAATTAAAAATCTAAAATAAAAATGTTATAATAAAGTTAATACTTATATAATAATTCTTATATTTAAAACAAAATTTATATATATATATATATATATATATATATATATTATTCTATCTGAAATATTTACACACACATATATCTACTTTTATGTTTGGTAATTGAATGACAAAGTGGAAACCTGCTTTCTCTAAAAGGACTTTATCAGAATAAAATGTTTTTATTGATGGAATTAGATATAGGTAAGAGAAGGTGAGATGTAAATGTTGTGTAAAATTATGCACTGATGTAGAAACACAAAATTTTTGGCATCAGACAAGTCTAGACATGCAGCTCAGCCAATATCATTCAGTCACCCAACACTTTTGTTTTTATTGATGTTGTTTTTAAATATCCCATATAAGAATCCATACACTTTTTGTGTGAGCAGAACACTTTACTATATCACAAATTTTCATCATTATTCTTCCACTGATATAGAAATCATAATTATTCAATGGTGATTAGAATGATATTTGCTTAGTTTAATATTTAGGAAGTAACAATGAGTATAAGCAAGAAAACTTTGATGTTTAAGAAGTCCTGGATCCCAGATGATTGCAAAATTATTTAAATATTGCCATCAGCTTTTGACAGTACAGATAAATCAGTAATTATTTTTCTAATTGTCTGGGTGATGAATATTTGAATATCTTTTCTGCTACATATATTTTCTTTGGGTGAATCAATGAAATTTTTCTGTACAAACAAGTCTCATAAATATTGTTGGGATATGAAGATAATTAACTGCTCTTACATATAAAGTGTCATGTGACAACTTCATATAAACAAGAAAATAAAACTAGTCAGATACAGTTCCCGTGCAGCATGCTCATGAGATAGGTGTACCTTCCTTACTTCTGACAGCCTGAGAGATAATAGCTCTATGTAGAGCTGTTATCTCTCAGGCTGTTACAATATAACTATCGGGTCATCCCATAAGTTCTGTCCGAATTTTAACTTTTTGTTAAAATGAACAAAATTTAAAGAGTATTTTATAATGTCTAATGGAGCTGAACATTATTTTTATGTTTAGATGCATTTAAACTGATCAAATTTTATTTCAGAGAACAATAAAATTAAATTTTGTTTGATTAAAACCCTGCTAATATGGAAGTACCCAAGAATCATTTGAAGCACATTATGCTTTATGAGTTCAAGAAAGGAAAATCAGCAGCCAAAGCGGCTAGAAACATTCACTCAGTTTATGGAGAGGAATGTATGAATGAAAGAACTTGCAGAAGATGGTTTGCAAAATTCAGAGGTGGAGATTTCACCCTTAAAGATGAAAATCGAACTGGACTTCCAGTTGAGTTTGATGAAAAGCTTCTTGAAGCTGCCCTTGAAGAAAATCCTGCTTTATCAGTTAAGGAATTGGCAGTGGTTCTCAGTTCAAAACCATACAACTGTTCATCGTCATCTTCAACAACTTGGAAAAGTTCCTAAACTTGGAAAATGGGTGCCTCATGAATTGTCTGAAAACAACCTCAAATCTCGAGTTGATATCTGCTCTTCTCTCCATTCTTGCCAACTTGTTTCACCTTTTTTGGATAGACTTGTGACTGGCAACGAAAAATGGATCGTTTATCGAAATGTTAAGCATTGTAGATAATGGCTTGGTAAAGGGGAAGGACCCCAGCCACAGCCAAGAAGGGAACTTCATGGGCAAAAGGTTCTTCTTTCAATCTGGTGGGATTGCTAAGGAATAATCCACTTTGAATTCTTACCACCTAATGCAACAATTAATGCTCAAATATACTGTCAGTAATTAGAGCATTTGAACCAAGCTTTGAGGAAAAAAAAGACCTGCTCTAGTGAATAGAAAAGAGGTGATGTTTCATAAGGACAATGCATGACCCCACACAGCAAGAATCATGTCACAAAAGATCAAAGAACTTGGTTGGGAGAAAATTCCTCATCCACCTTGTTCTCCCGATCTTGCTCCTTCAGACTACCATTTGTTTCGTAGCTTACAGAATCATTTGGAAGAAACAGCTTTTGTAAGACAGGAAGAGGTTAAAACTGACATTTGTGAGTTCTTCGAATCAAAGCTAAAAGAATTTTACAGTAATGGATTTAGTAAGCTTGTTAATAGATGGAAGTAAGTCATAGATAATCAGGGAAAATACATTGTTGATTGAATCTGTAATTAAATGTAACATTTGGTCACTTGTTTTCTTTATTCAAAATTCGGACAGAACTTATGGGATGACCTGATACTTTCATTCTCTTTACTCATTGTATAGTCCATTATATTCAGTTGATTAATTTGTTTTTTCTTATTACACACACACACACACACACACACACACAGGGTGCAATGGATAAATTGTCATCTAAATTACAAAAAAAACGGAAATAACACTGACTTCTCATTTTAACAGATATATTTATCAAAATTACATAAAAATTTCTTGAAATACTAAAGACTAAATTTATTCAATAAAAATGCCATTGTCTTCAACCATGGCCTCCAGATGACTTCTGAATCTCCTGCATCTCTTCTGGATGGTCTCCTCATCTAAGTTGGTGAATGCTGCTATAATCCTTGCCTTCAGTTGATCTTTGGTGTTATAAGGAGTTTTATTGGTTCCTCGCTTAACTGCACTCCACACAATAATCAAGGGGGTTGCAGTCTGGGGAGATGTGGTTGCAGAAATTGTCTGACAGCCATGACTGAGTTCTCCTGTTGGTGCAGCATGGTGCAGAGTACTGTTGCCAGACTTAGGGTTTGAACCAGGGCAGCACTACCTCCTCAAGGCACTTGATTTTCTATGATATTTTTGTGTATTTTTTAAACTTTCCTTTATTGTTATCTCTGTTTCTTTCACTCTAAAACATATAGGACAATAAGATATGCACCCATTTATTTATCTGTTAAAAAGTACTTGAATATTGTGCATTTATTAAGTAGAAAAACTGTTATGTAGAGTATTTTTAACTTAATGTCAAATTAAAGCTTTATTTTCTCAATTATATTTTATGGCAATGAACACCATTAACCTCATACTTGTGATATGCTCAACTATAGTTTTATTCTGTTGGTTGAATAATAAATTCTCTTACAATTCTTTGCTCTAGTCTTTCTATCTTTGTTTTGTTTATTGAATTCCCCAGTTACATTGTAACAAGGTTAGGTTCTAGGTAGTATGAAGGTAAGAAATAGAGGACGTAATTTGGATAACCATTAAATTTTTTAAGTTCTCATACTGTGTAACTATTTTTTTATGAAATTTCTTTTGACATAGCAGGATGTTAAATATGAATTGTTCTAGTGTTGTTATGGTGAAACACACCTATTCTATAGTTAATAGACTTTCCCACCTAATATAAGTAGGAGTAGTAAGAGAAACGAGGGTCAGTCGATGTTGAATGACAGTAGTCAACAGTTAGTCGAATATGAAAGTAGTCAGCGACCACAACAAGATTACTCTGCAGAATACCTATTATATCAGTTTCCTAACGTTTTGTACATTGAACCTATTTTAGGACCGATTTAGTACAAATACAAGCCTCCACTGCAAAATGACTCCACAACAATTGTTAAAATAAATAGATGCAAAATAATAAATTAAATTTTTTGAAATAGGGAAAATGTCTTTCAGAAAATTATCAATTGAAAAAGTAAAAATGGTAATAGAAAAATGTTAAATTTTCCTTTTTAACCTTTATCACTCTGTATCTAATTTCATTTGCTGTACAAAAAGTTTATCCTGTCACTGAAGATGATTTTGATCCTTGAATTTGTTTGAATTTCATAGTTGTGTTGTCATATCCTATGTCAACAGAAAACACCAGTGAGTGAAATTAAGAATAAGGTTTTCTGCAAATGAGAGGTCTTGAAAAAGAATGCAGTGAAAGGGAAGTAATATTAATAACAATTATAGTAGTATAATGTACTAAAAATACTCTAATAGAAAATTTTTGTTTTAAAAATACAATATTTAAAGGAATTAAATGCGATACTTCATGAAAGAGTTACAACTTTAAAAAAATCTTGAGTGTGGATTTTTCTACGTACCATGTCCATTTGGGATGTGGGCAATTATGGCTTTCCACAACTTACTGTTCTTTGTATCTCTTCTAAGTAAAGTTTATCTTTTTGCAATCTCCTACTCACTCTCTTCTCTGTCGCACAAGTTCGTTAGGTAGGTTATTCACTGCTTTTTGCCTCCAGTATGTCCTGTGAGTGTCATATTCACAAAGCCCTCATTCCTCATTATGTGCCTAAGAAATTTCAACTCTCTTTCTGTCTCATTTTTGTTTCCATTTTCTCTAAAATTTCATTGTTGCTCACGTGTTCAGTCTATGGTATTCTCAGCATTAGGGCATCACCTGAGAAGGTACAACATTGGAATTTTTGATGAAATAAACAAAATTGTCAAAAATCTCTTTCTTTCAAAGTAGGAATATAAATTGTTATTATTATCCTTTATCTCTAGGAGAGAAAAGCAGAAAGTTCAATGAAAATCTTTTAGTTGTTTCATTTGTTCCTTTTTTTTTTTTTGCTTCTTTGACAGCAGATTCTAATCCAGTTTTCATTTGCTTTATCTTCTCACCTATTCCTTGGAAAGGACATGAAATAATTTCTAGTCATCTGCAAAATAAAAATAGACTCTCCACTAAATCTTTTATCAGTTACTGAAACCTTTTCTTTTTGTTTGGAAATTAGAGAAGCATGAATAAAATTTCAAGCCTTGTAAATTCCTCTGTCACACGATTTAAATAAACCAACTAAATATCTCCGGCTTTGGTTCCATTTTGTCTAAGTCATTCTTTTCTCTCATATATTAGTTTTTCCTATCTCTTTAATCTCACTTCTTTCTCTGCCCAGTGGCAATTGATATTAAAATAATCTAATCCTCAGAGAGAAAAAAAAGAATAACATCTGATCCTTATAGTCAAATTTCAATAATGCATTTTTCTTTCCTATAACAAAATGGAAAATACATGTTTTATTATTATTATTATTTATTTCTAAAATAAAAGAGTAAATTTGAGAATACAGTCATCACTTATTGAGATGTTCTTCAAGAAATAGATAATTTCTTTTTTTGTAGATTTAGATATTTTAAGGCTTTGAGATCATAGGAAAATTGTTCTTAAGTTAAATAAAATTAAATAAAATTAAATTTCAAACTTATACTCTTTTTTAGTTTAGAAGAAAAGTACATAAGTTAAATTCAATTATGAATGGTATTGTTAAAATAAAGAATATTTCATTGGACTGTTCAGATGATCTTATTCACACAAAAAGTTATGTCTCCTTATTTCTTTTTATTTATTCTTTCAATTCTTTCTTTGCTGCAATAAATGTTAACCACAATAAAAATGAATTCATGATACTCTTAGCAGCAACAGGAGAATAATAGCTTTTCAAATGATCAAAATCATTCTTAGTATAGCTTATGTTTTAACAATGTATCAGTCAATGCTACAGCCTTCTTCAGGTGTACAATCTATAAGTAACGAGAGAAGTCACTTTTCAACAGAAATAGTTATGAACAGAAAAGAAATGATGGCTAATATGGCAACTAGCTTGAGTCATTCCAAGCGTACTTTTATATTTGTCATCTTTTCTTAAAAAAAGAAATCTGCCAGTCTCTTTCCTCTTGGATTGCATAATTAAAAAAACACTGCAGTAAAACTAAAAACAACATAAAGAATACATACAATAGAAAATGTTGGACTGATATGGATTCTTCTCCAAATTATAAACACTGTTAGTAGAAGTAATATGGTTTAGCCATAATGTAAGAAATCTGTTGTCTGTTTTACTTTAGTTAATATATTATTGTTGTCTGTTTACTTCATTTAATATATCATTGTTGTAATTATTATCATCACTATCAGTAATAGCAATAGTTATTTCTTGCATCATGTTTTCTCTTTCCCTTTTCACTTTTTTGTTTTGGAAAGAGAACTTTCTATTGCTCTTTATTCAAAATTTATCAGTAATGTGTTGATCATACACCAAATTTGGTTAAAAACAAGTTAAGCATCACAGAAAATATCATATGCACTCTAATTCTTACATAGTTGATAAATCTAATATAATAATATGAACTCTTCTCCAAATTATAAACCCTAACAATGTTGGTAGAAGTAATATGGTTTAGCCATAGTGTAAGAAATCAGAATCATAAAAATTTAACAATATTGATATAAATGTCATTCAAGAATCAATTCATTTGCAAGAAAATTGCTTTTAACAAATAAAATCAATTTACTTTCAAATTATATTCAGCATAGAGCCACATATTGCTATTCATATGTTTAGAAAAAGTAAATGTTTGGAAGATTTCATGTTCTCAATTTGTTTTGGGCTTACAACCATATTGAAACACCAGAATCCATACAATCACCGAAGTTGGGCAATATTGAACCTGGTCAGTACCTAGGTGGGTGACTACTTTGGAATACCAACTGTTGTAAGCTTAGATGTGCAGGTGATGTAATGGACAATGGTTCGGAATTGTTAATTGGATAGCCAAGTTTCAATTCCCATTGGGTTTGTTACTTACATGCAAATACCTTTGAAAAAGGTATGAATCCACCTCTTCTACCACCAGATATAAGTTAATTCCAGTCAAGTTATATTCATTTCTGTGTAAATACATTTTAGAAAAGTATGACTCCATCTATTCTCCCCTATAGCTATGGATTAATTTATAGGACTTGTATCACTAAACCATTATTATCTCAAAAAATAATTCTTACAATCTAAAAATATTTTATGGCATTAAATAAATAACCTACAAAGAGTTGATAAGCTATAGAAAATGAATGAATCAAATAATTTGTTTTGATTCTATCTTATTTTTAAAGTGAGTTTGTTTTTTTTGTTTTGTTTTTTTTTACTTTTTACAAAAATGATTTTGTAATTAATTTTTCTTCTGTTAATATTCTTTATGCATGCACCTGTAGTGAGTCCTAATAAAAAACAAATAAAATATAAAAAGAAAAATAATTCAAATTAAAATAAGGTGTTTGCACTTTCCTTTAAAACCCTATCTCTTTCTTTCTTACTCTCTCTTTCTTTCTATACTTCTCTCAACTAATGAGAAGGAAACTCTCAAATAAAAATAGGATCAAGACAGAGAGACTGAACCTGGCCCAAAACTCTAGAAGTTTTCAGGAGCAGAGCCTACATATTTGTGACTGAAAAATACCAAAAATCAGGGAGGCTCCATGCATAGCTTCATAAAAAAATGAAAAAGAAAGAGAAAGAATGATGGAAAATAAAATAATTTTGGCTAATCAAAAGAAATTGACACAAAGAGAGTTTTGATGTTAGCCAAAACCAATGTTTGAGCTAAATTCTTAAGCCTGGTCAGAAGGATATAAACCTGGCACCTCTGGGCTAGAGGCAGATAGGATGAGGAGAGGACAGAACAAAAAAACACTACCACAGAAAACTCAGCCATGTGTGATGTATGAAAGAGCAGTTAAGAGGTCATCTGCTAATGATATTTCCACCCTGCTTAGGGCCAAGAGAAACAGTGATTTACACTTACCTATTTCTAAGATTACTACTGCCTCTACCACTAATAGACATTTATCCAGACTGCTATCAACATCCACCTTATAAACAAACTTTATGCTGAATATTAAAGGACTCCTTCATCACTTTAAAGAAAATAAATAAAAATATATTATTTATTTTATAGTCTTAAGTTTGTTTTATTCTAGAAGTTCTGATAAAATAGCTATCCTACCACCTATCCACAGTGGTGACCTCCTGACTTGAACACACTCCTCCACACATGTATTTTAAAAAATGTTTGCATAAATCTCGAAATAACTTTATGAAGGTTTTTAAATGTAATTAGTAAAAAGTAAATTCTAAAACAAAATTTGAAGCATGAATGTATTAAAAATCAAAAGAGCTAACTATAATAATGTATGCAATATTTCACAGTTGTCTGTTTACTTAATTTAATATATTATTGTTGTCATTATTATCATCACTATCAGTAATAACAAAAGTTATTTCTTGCATCATGTTTTCTCTTTCCCCTTTCACTTTTTTGTTTTGGAAAGAGAACTTTCTATTGCTCTTTATTCAAAATTTATAATGTGTTGATCATACACCAAATTTGGTTGAAAGCAAGTTAAGCATCCCAGAAAATATCACATGCACTCTAATTCTTACATAGTTGATAAATCTAATATAATAGTATAGTTTACATTATCCTATGTATGAAAGCACTTCCAGTTTAATATAGTATTTAGATATATATGGACATATAAAACTTTAGTTGCAGAGATTATATTTGCCTTAAAAAGAGCATATCATATATAATGATTATTTCTTATATATTGATATTTTTTAGAAAAATTAATAAAACATTTTGAGATAAGTGATTTTTTTTTTCTCCTTGGGTTCATGTATATTGATTTATTTTATTTATTTTTTTTTTTAAGATTTGCAACAAATCCCAGCCCACAAGACAGCACAATACACATTGGCCAACTTTCAACAAACAATCAATAAGTTGGACTGTCTGCCAATGTCTTTCTTCCACAGTAGAGACAACTTCCAAGAGTTTAAATCAAACATCAGCTGTCTTGCATGTCTTGTTTCCTATAATATCTGATGTATAGTCCAAGTTTAAAAGTAAGCAATGTTCTTATCAGTGTAATGTTAAAAGGAAAATTCTGTTTCTAAAATGGAGCACTTTCCTTTTCTGTAAGTAATCAGTCTACAATTTATAAAGCTTTTCATATGATAAAACTGTGATGATGTTTATCGCTGCATTTTGAAAATCCTGGAACATGATTGAGCACGATATAGAAATGTTATCCCTATGTTTTCCTTTGTTAACAAAGTTGGTTTTCAGTTTTGATAAAACATCAGTTATCATTTTTTCTACCATATATATCCATGCTCTGATAGTTTATAATGCTTCTTTTTTTTCTCAAGTGACAATCTCTTAGAATATCTATTCCCTTAAATCTTCCTTTTTAAACAAAGACAGAATTCAGCATTTTAACATCAAATATTGTGTTACATACTGTGTTCATCCTACAGGCAAAGTTGTGTCATTTAGGTCTTTCAAAGTGTTATCTAAGTATTTTCGGAGTATTTTTAGCAGATACATCTAAAAAATATTGCACCAAAGTAAGCAAAGAATTAAAATATTGCATTATTTAAACTCTTTCAATATAAATAGTTCTTTAAAATTAAGCAGAATATTTCACTAAATTTTAATATTAATGCATAGTTATAAAAAGCATTAAATAAGATGAATAATACTTTATACATCCTTAAATTCAAGTCCTTTATATTAATTATTATTATTATT
The DNA here is from genome assembly GCA_903632075.3 of Acanthosepion pharaonis. NCBI lineage: Eukaryota > Metazoa > Mollusca > Cephalopoda > Sepiida > Sepiidae > Acanthosepion > Acanthosepion pharaonis. The sequence continues at coordinate 181,685 of CAHIKZ030000273.1, forward strand.
ATAATTTTTTAGTTTCTGTTTTGTAAATCTATGATGCTCATACTTGGTCTTTCAATCAATGTCTTTAATGAATTAAAATACTATTTATTTTGATCTATTGTTATTCTCCCATGTGTGTTACCCCCCACTTGGCTTTCCTAGATTTGCCAAGATTCTGTTAGGTTTTGCTGTTAAATCTCTATAAAAAAAAAGAGACTCCTGTTTACTTTCTCTTTATCTCTAGCATGAGCTAGGAGTAATAAACGAATGGGACTTGTTCTAACTAGGGGTATCTTTCCCCTGAGTGACTGAACTCTTTCTCACACACATATACACAAGCACAATTCCTAATTGCTAAATTTTAATTTCTTTTCAAACCAGTTCTAAAACAATCACCTAAACCCTTTAACATTTCCTTTTCTAACACCCATGGCATTTGAACCAACTTCTGCAGAGTAGAATCATTCCTCATTGAGAAGTCTCCTGATATACTGGCTCATTGCAAGACCAACCTCAACTCATTTATCCCCTCCTCTCACCTCTCAATTCCCGATTACCTTCCTTTCCTTAGAAAAGACTCTCAAACCCACATGCACGGCCTAGGAGTTTACGTCAAGGACCATTTCCCATTGGCTAGGGAGCTCTCTCTCGAATCTCCGGACCACATGTGTCTTCGTCTATCTCTCCTCAATGCTGTAAGCTACCTGATCTTTCTCTATCGCTCTCCATCCTCCCAAGACTGTGGTGTACTTGAAAGCATTTCCAAAAATATAGACAAAGCTATCTCTCTTCATCCATTTGCTCATATATTTGTGTTCAGTGACTTTAATGACCACCATGCCACCTGATCTTGTTAACATATGAAACCTTAACTTCTCAATTACTCAATCCCTCACATAAGTGGTTGACTTTCCCACCCATTTCCCCAATAACCATGATGGTAAGGCTTCCCTTCTCAATCTCTGTTTCACATCCGTCCCTGAGTCTTGTTGTACCATGACACTCTGCTCTATGGGCAACTCTGATCATGCTGTAGTGTCTGTCAACATTTCCTTCTACTCCACCCCCAGCAAAAACCTCCTACCAACAAAACATCTTTCTGTTATCAACGAGCTGACTGGTACTCATTCTGTGATTTCCTTTGCAATGTCCCCTGGAATGTTGTCTTTAATCTCCCTGTTCAACAATGCACTTCCGAGGTTTCCTCCTGGTTAAAAGCTGGAATCGAGGCTTTCATCCCCGCAAGGAAATATATGGTTAAATTACACTCATCCCCTTGGTTCTCTGCTGCTTACTCAGCTACCATTGCCCATAGGAATCACTTCTGCCTGTACTGTAGTGACATGTCAGATTGCAACAGACGTCTCTTTGTTCAGCCTGTAATGAGTGTGTGTCATCAATGAAGCAAAGTCACTATTTGTTGATAGAATGAAACAACCTTATTGCATCTCACAAATTCAGCTCCAAAGATTATTGATGTCTTTGCAAGAGAATACTAAACAACAGCAAACCCACAATACCTCCTTTGTTCAACCAATTTGAAGTTCTGACTTTACACGTAAATTCTCATCCAATTCAACACTCGACTTATCTGGTGTACCCACACCGATTTCCCCCCAAGAACTGAGGCTCTGTTGGGCGAGTTGCACAAAATCCCATCGTTGGTATTGAACATCATCTCTAAATTAGACTCCTATAAGGATAGCAGTGGGGACGGAATACCAGCAATTGTCCTGAAGAAACTGGTTCCTGTCCTCTCCAAACTATCCAACTACTGCCTCAACGACTCCTGCTTTCCATCCTGTTGGAAGTCTTCATCTATTGTACCTGTCTTTAAGAACTCTGATGACCTTTCTGACCCATCTAACTACCATACTATCAGTCTCCTACCACTCTTCAGCAAAGTCTTTGAAGCTTTAATCAACACCAAAGTGGTTAAGCACCTTACATCCCATGATCTGCTCTTTGATAACCAATATAGTTTCCACATTACCCGATCTACAGCTGATGTGCTCATGGCCATAACTGAATTTGTTTACCAAGCACTTTCTACTAACGAAGAAGCTCATGCTGTGGCTCTAGATATCACTAAAGCATTTGATAGGGTTTGGCATGCTGGCCTACTTTGTAAGCTTCAGAAATACGTTATTTCAGGATGATTATTTGACAATACAATCATTCCTATCAAACCATGTAATGAAGGTCATCCTTAATGGATTCTCCTCCAGTTCTTTTCTCACAAATGCAGGTGTTCCCCAAGGCTCTATCCTGGGTCCTACACCATTCCTTATCTTCATTAATAATCTTCCTGATGTCATCAGTTCCCAAGTAGGCATCTATGCTGATGACACAACTATTTACTCCTGCCTAAATAGCAAATCTGGTATTGCTGACAAAACTAACCTGGCTGTTGGTCTCGAAAAGGACCTCTAATCAGTTGTTGACTGGGGCAGGAAATGCCTGGTTAACTTTAATGCCTCAAAAACAAAATTGCTCTCTATAACCCACCACAGAGAACCCTCCCTGACTCCCATTAGGATGTCTGATGTTCAACTCCACGAGAGCACCTCTTTGTGACTGCTTGGTCTCACACTGTCCGCTGACCTGAGATGGAACAATTATATTGAATCAATAGCTTCATCTACCGCAAGAAAAGTCGGTTCTCTACATCACGCAAGAAAGTTTTTCTCATCTGAGTCCATCCTTCAAATCTATAAATCAACCATTTACCCTTGCATGGAATATTGCTGTCATATATGGTCTGGAGCCCTGACTTTTAGGGTCCTCAACAAAATCCAGAGATGGATATGCAATGTGGTTGGTCTTGATCTGGCATCTTGTTTACAGTCGCTCTCTCACAGATGGGAAGTCCCCTCCCTCTGTCTTTTCTACAAATACTTTCACCCTAACTGGTCACCCAAGACTTCTAACACCATGACTGATCAATGAAGATTGCTTTGATCTCAGACCTGCCTTATCCCACGTTGTAATTTAAGTTTGATCATAAGGAGGCCAGGATTGAATCATCACAGGTATCTTCCTGTTGGACTGGTTCAAGCAGGGTGAAGCCGTACAGAGAAAATAAAAATAACACTCAAATAAATTGAACAAAAGTAAATACTGCTTTTATATAAGTCCTCTGTACAATAATTCGTTTATATCAGAGTTCGCATGCAATTATCAACCCAGCCCAGCTCACATCTAAATCAGAAGTGATACTATCATTGACCTGGCAAAAATATGGTTTGCAGTTGTTTGGCACAAGGCTGAGGTCGGAGGCTTCTCTTCGGCAAATAGTCCCATGAGCCTCGCTTCTCTCTTCTACCTCTGTCTCTGTCTCTTCTGCTCTGACTCATCTCTCTTCTGGCAAATTTGCTTTGCGCATTCATATCTATTGACATAATTTTGGGGAATTCCCTTCTCCCAATCTCTTATATCATGATCTCTCACTAAACATCCTTAGTAAGCATGGGTGGCTTATCTCCACACACCCATCTGAAATCAGCTTTCAACCAGGAGAATCATCTCCATTCATTGTTTAGTGAAAATCTCATTTTCACTTTACAGCTCACATTTGCAGCTGTATGTCAATAAATATTGCCCCTTAAGTCTAGGTCACTTTACGTGAATTAAATCTTCAATTCTTCCCAAGGGTTTTTGGTATTAACCCTTCTCATTTTAATGTCTCTTAGCACATAACACTTTATGTTTTAACAAAACTTTGTTCCATTTTACTGCAGCAACAACAAGTAGTATCACATATTTCATTCAATATTTCATTCAATATTTTAGTAAATCTGCTCATGCTTTTTTTGTTTGGAATAAATTATTTGGGAAGTTTCAGTTTTTTTTTATTGGAGTATTTGTAAAAGCTAAATTAATTTAGGAAGATGTCACATCAGCATTTCAGCATTTATTTTGTATAATTTTTTATTGATTATAACTTTGAAGATGAAAGAAAATAGCAACATTTTTGTCAGTCTATGCTTTTTATTTTAAGAAAAGTAAAATTATCCTGAAACACACACATACAAGATTGGTATAATTGAGAAATCTGTTAAAATTGGCTTAAAAAGTTTATTGCTGACAATTTCTTTATGATCCAAGGTTGGGGAGACTAAGTTATGGTAATATTAACTGTTTCCTTATTTATTAGTACTACTTTTGGTTGAAATTCATAAAATCTTTCTATTAAAACAATTTTTCAGGAAAATAGGTTTCTCAAGACTAGTAACTTTTATCACTCTTTTCACTACTGATAGAAATTTCCTTCCTAATCTTTTGTTTGAAGTAGTATGGAATCTCAAGATTTTGATTATGTTATTAGTTACATGTGATATTCATTTTAGTTGTTGCTACTGTTGAAAGTCCTTAAGTGGTATGATTTCTGTTATTTTGGTACAGTTCTTTGTTTGCAATTCTATCAAATGATGATATAAGAATAATCAATTTAAAAGCTGTCCAACACTGAAAATCATGTTAGTCACTTTTATATATGCCTTCCACAAAAAGAACCTACTGGACTGTATTTAAATGTTCCTTTTTCTGAACAAATTTTCTTCAGATTATTAAGTAAAAAATAAAAACATTTTTTAAAAAAATTTATTTCTTAAATTAACTTTATAAGAAAACATATTTACCATTTTGTTCCACCATCTTCTATTAGCTTTCAATAATTATTAGACTGACCACAGTTGAGATCATCGTCATTGTGAACTTCCTGATCTTATCATTGGCTATATATAGTATGTGCTTCACCAGGGTTACAAACAGATTTTGAATTCAGAAATGTTTTTCTCTATAGCAATGAAAGTCACTTGTCTTATTGGACAAAATAAAAATCTGACCCATGTTTCAAGCTCATTAATAAAGAAATTGTCAGTGTATACAAATTTATTATCTGACTAATGGTGGACATCTTGGGCAGATATATAAATCATTAGAGTTGAAGTGATTAGATGAACAGTTTTGAATTCTGTTTGGGGTGTGTTAGTGACTGTTAGGCAACTGTTAGTTTTGACTGTTGATGACCAATTCACCTAGACTCTGACACTACCGTTTACACCCCCCCCCACCGACTGTGAGGTAAGGGTTGGACTTTGGGGGCTTACAGTACCAGGTGTTCCCAAGCGGTCCCCCATCTAAGTACTGACCTGGCTCTACGATGCTTAACTTCAGTGATCACACGAGAACCGGTGTTTCAGCGTGATTTGACCGTAAGCTATGCCACCCGGAACTTCGTTCCTGGTAGGGCCACCCAAGGCGGACAGGTCTGACACACACGCCGGCTAACAAGGGCTCTGGTGAAAATCCAAGGAGCGTCTGCATCGGTAACCGGCGGCTTCTGGTCGTTCCTGTCTCTGTGTCTGTGGGAACCCCGCGGCAACCAAGAACGTTATCCGAGTAGGCCTGGGTACCCTACTTCTGTAATTTATCCCAAGAATCTTCTTCTCATAACAGGAAGAAGCCGGCTCAATCCGCCCAGGGTGAATGCTGCATCAGTACAGTACAGTAGTAGTAATTCACCTAGACTGTCAACCAAGGCTGAAGAACCCAGCCTGCTCTACTATTTAACCTATGAGTGGTGGGAGAGAGATGAATTCTTACTTTTCCCAATGGTATTTGCTTGTAAGTAAATATAACAAACTCAACTGGAATTCCAATTCAGATTTTCAATTTCTCTTTCCAAGCCACTATCCATTATACCACTTACACATCTAACATTTTATATTCCTGAGCAGTTATCTAAGTACTGACCGGGATTGACATTGCTGAATTTCAGTGAAATGGTTGTAAGTGATGTTACCTTTCAAGTAACTTCATAATTTGGTCTTCCTAAAAGATTTTATATTTCTGGACAAAAAACACTAATTGAAATGCTTTTTTCAGTCTTTTAAAGTTTTTTAAAAACTTAACACTACTCTGTAATGACGAGCATAAAAGGTTCTCTACTTGGGCAATATCTATGGAATAAGGTTGATGAACTTCCAGCTAAACTGTAACAATTTGTCCTTGGTCACCAAAGAAACATATAGTCTAGTGTTATCATGATAGAATATTATGCTGTTTCTCTTGCTGGACAATTTTCACCAGTTGCTGCCTTCATTTAGTCTAATTTGTATTGTACTTCTTTGTTTCTCCATAAGGAGCATGTAGTAAAAGACTTACTTTAATTCACATTAACCATAAACAGCAACAACACTTTCTTTGGATGAAGACCAGCATTTAGTAGGGAATTGCTTGCACCATAATCTCTTTCATTCCACATAGTGCCCACTTTGAGGCACCAGTCACAATTTATTAGACACATAGACACATGATAATAACATAAATATTAGGAGTATCATACCTCAGTCCTACCTTCTTTCTACTTTATATTAACTATCTGCCTAGGAATATTTGCAGATCATTAGTAAACATCTATGCAGATGATACCACAGTTTGTGAAAGCACTTTCAAAAATCAAGGTGAACTCAGCCTGGCAGATGATCTCTCTTCTGACCAAGCTCAAACAGTATGATTGTCCTTTTGGTCAATTTTCATTCAAACAATTTATAACTAAATGTTTTTGAACAATTGTTTGCAAAGAATTACTTTTGAACGATGTTCATATAATCGTTAAAAGAAATCATATTCCACCTGTTCTGATTTCTAGCTTTTCGTTTTGTTTTCTTTTACTCTTTCTTCTTGCACAAACCTTAAGCAATCCTCTTCCTTGAATGCATCATCAGTAACACCCTTGAGGAACATTAGGGCACAGTCAGCTTGGAAGGTCGCAACATCACAAACCTTAACTTTGCATATGACATAGATTGTCTAACTGGCAGAGAAAAACTTGTCAGTCAGGTGGAAAAACCCTGTATGAAACCTCCTCCAGATATGAAAATTAATACTGAAAAAGAAAAAGACCTGGTGAACAATGAGAAAGAGCTTTCAAACAAGATAACTTGTCAATGGTCAGAAACTTGAAGTAGTGAGCTAATTAAAATATCTTGACTCATTTATTAGTGAAGAGGGCTCAAGAGTAGTCCAAATATTGGCAGCTGTTGCAAATCTATGAACTATCTGGAAAGAGAAGATCTTCCTTAAAGATCTGGTGGGTGTGTTGCTCTTTCTTTACAGATTTGAATTTTGCATATTAAAAGCAAAATTACTGTGAAGTATCCAAGCATTATAAATAAAATGTTACAACACCATCCTAGGTACCTCTTATGTAGACTGCGTCACAAATCACGTAGTATAAGACACCATCATACAAAAAGAAAACCCATTGGAAGACCTCATATTCATCATCAAGAAGAGAAAGTTGAAATCTTATAGGCATGTTATAAGAACTAACGGTTTTTCCATTGTCATCCTACAACGTTCCATCTTGGCAGACAGAGAAAAAAATGGGGACTAACATCACACATCACAGCATAGTCTGGAAGATAACTCAGAGACTCAGATATTGATAAGCATCTGAAGCGTATGGAAGGAGCTAGTCAGGTGCTCATCTGTGTAATGACCCTACAACCACACCCAGACATGGAACTGATGATGATGTTTTATTATTATTATTATTATCATCGTCATCATCATCATCATCATTATTATTATAATAATAATAAGGAAATGGCTAATATTACCATTATTACTTATAAAATTTATATTTAATCTACCTGTAATTTATAAGTGATATTAACAAATGCTTGGAAATAGAAAAACGATATTGGAACAAATTTGGGACTTAAAAACCAAGTTCAAATTCTTGTTACAAGTAGTTTTTAGGAAAGTAATAAATTAAATTATCTTTGAACCTTATCTATCACCATTCCTATTGACTGAGAAATTTTGTTTATAGAATTCAGTATATACAATAGCTCTAATCTTCAATTTGAGGACTGACATCTTTCCAAGGAACAATTTATTAGATAATAAATAGAATGAATAGATTGAAGAGAACAAACATGTATACCTTCTCTTATGGGTTTTTATTTTAGATCAAAGTGTAATAACAGTTTTTGTCATCTTCATTAATTGTGTATAATATACAATGTGAAATAGGCATTATAAAATATATTTCATCAAGCCAACAAGACTTATTTGAACTTCTCAGGCTGAAAACCTTGAAATGCCCTTAGCTATAATTCACATTTACATTTGCTATTTGGAGTAATACTATTGATAAACATTATCTCCTATTTATATTGATATTGAATATTCAAAGAAATTTAAGTAAATACACCTGTGCTTTTGTGTTAAATATAAGATTTATTGATTTTTATAAAAATGAACCTCTGAATGATGCAGCACGCATTTCTCAGTGAATGAGCTTACATAAGAATTGTTAAAAAAATGTTTGGAACAACGATGAATTTTTGGTTATCTCCTAAATCTGTACTGATTTCATGTAAAAATTATGCATTCATTTGGCTAGATATATATTTTATTACTTATTTTTCTTATAAGACTTTCTAAAATGTATGATTTTTGTGCACAACAAATCTGAGACATCTATTCAAGACAAGGCTGTAATGAATTCACAATTCCTTTGTTCTATAAAGATTTATGAAATACAATTCTTTAACTATGTTTGTTTTCAAGAAATAATGAAACTAAACAGAATTAGTTCAAATAAGTCCTCTGTCCATATTTATATTGAATTTTTTTTTTACTAAAATTTTAAAATTGTTCAGAGAGCATTACTTACAAACATAGCAGATATTGATTTAAGAAAAAGATGGTTACTCATAGCTATAAAAAATATGTTCTTGCCTTCTTCCTTGGAAGTATGTTTTAAATTGATATTTCTTGTTGACAATACTATTGATTTAATCAAAAGATAGATAGATTGGAGTTAAATCTATAATCTTCCCATTAAAAATTGTGCAACCGAGGTTTCTTCTTGGGTGAAGCCACAATCTTCTTGATTCGTTTCTACCTGTTCAGCCATTATAACCCACAGAAATCATTTATCCAGCTATACCACATGATAGTTCAGATCATAACAAATACCTCTTTGTGTCTGTTCATAATAATTCAAAGGATATCTTCAATGAGGTTAAGTCATTGTTCACTGATAGGGAGAAACCATGTATCCTCTAACAAGTTTGGATTGAATGATCACTGGTTTCTCTGTAAGAGTATGTTAAAAAAGGGTAAGTCCTCAATCCCTTTTCTGCTTGAAGTGTTGTCATCTACTTTTTTTATTTATACAAGGCTCGAGAGCCACTCGAGGTAGAGGGTTACAGAATAAGAGGTGCAGTTTATGCAGATATATGAGGAATATAACAGTTCACCCTAGACTTGAACAAGTTAAGATTGTAGTAATCAGGAAAGCATCCACTTGGGAGTTGGTTCCACAAAGCAATGATTCATGAGAAGAAACTGCTTGAATGGAACTTACATCTCACCAATGGAATATGAAGGTTATGAAGCCCTTTGCTATAGAGTACATAGCATGGCAGGTCTTAGTTATAAATGTTAGAACTAGTAGAACAAAGGAATGTAGTTCATCAAAGGACTTTCCATGGAAATAGTGGTAGAACAGCAAGATGCCTGTGATTTTTCATCTATGGAATGTAAGGTGGAAAATAATTTGTTAACTACAAGGACGTGAAGATGATTTTGAACTCTACTGAAATTGAAGATTAGGCAGCTCATGCCCATATATGGCAACAGTACCCCATCTTTGGCCTTGTCTCACTCTTGAAAAGGCAGAGCATAGCAGATGGATTCAGGCACATTTCTACAATATCCCCAGTAATGAATCATATGTATGAGTTTCACTAGAGGTCTGGTTTAAATTTAAGTCCCAATAGGTACTCATGGCATGGGGCCTCTCTGAGGGAATATCTGTTCATCATGATTGGTGATAGTTCTGGGTCTGATCGGTAATGATTGAATGTAACTAGTTTGGTTTTTGAGAAATTGAATATAACCAGTCAGTTTTTCTCCACTGAGATTTTGAAGTTAGGTCAGAGGGATCAGCTTCCAATTTCTCATCGTCTAGAATTTTGGAGGTGCACCCATATACCACTGTATCATCAGCATAAATATTCACAAATGAATATAGTATACATTTAGGTAGATCATTTATGTAAAGTGTTGGTCCAAGAAACAACCTTTGGGGAACACCTGTGTTGATTGCAAGGACCTTGGAAGACTGGCCGCTAAAAGCTACCTTCAGGGACCTACCCTTTAGGAAGGACTTTATAATTGAGAAGACCCTTCCAGTGTACTGCTGATAAAGCAAAATGCTTTGCTCATAAATTCTCTTCCAATTCTGCTTTTGACTCATCAGGAGTATCTTTGCCTGATTTTTCTAGCTAGAATTCAGTCTCTCTATATATAACTCTGTCCATGGTTTCTGTTATCATCTCCAAACTAGTTCTCGACAAGGCATGCAAACTTGATGGTATCCTTGCAATTGTCCTAAAGAATTGTGCTTCTGAAATGTCTTTAGTTCTCTCTAAATTCTACAACAAATGCCTTGCTGCTTTTTGCTTTCCAGCTTGTTGGCTGTTTTTAAGAACTCTGGTGACCCATCTAATCCTTCAAATTATTGAACTATTAGACTTCTATCTCCTTTTGACAAAGTACTAGAGGCTCTAATCAATTTTAAATTGGTTAAGTATTTCAATTTGCATGATCTTCTTTCAGAGAAACAATATAGCTTTTGCTTCTCTAGATCAACTGCTGATGTGTTAACAGTAATTACTGTCTGTCATGGTTTAAATAAGAATGGCAAAGCTCAGGCTATGGCTTTAGATATCATAAAAAGATTTGACGTTGATCTTCTTCACTAACTGAAGAACAATGGTGTCTCTGGCTGAATTGTTGATTTGATCCAATCTTTCTTAACAAATTGTGTAATAAAAGTTGTGTTAAATGGATACTTTACTACATTCTTTCACATGAATGTGAGTGCTCCCCAGGGCTTTATCCTTGGACCTACTTTATTATATTTATCAACAATCTTCCTAATGTCATCAGTTCACTACTTGGCACCTATGCTAATGATACAACTATTTACTTCTGTCTTAATAGTAAGTCTGATAAAGACGAAAAGAGATGGTTTGTAAATTTTAACACTATCAAAACAAAACTGCTATCTTTTAGTCATCTGAGAGAACCATATGTACCTTCCATCAGTATGGTTGAGGCTAACCTTCAGGAGAGCTAAACATTGTGCCTTCTTGGTCTCATGTTTTTCACTGACATGAAGTGAAATGATTATATTGAATTAATTGCTAGGAAAATTTGTTCTTTATGTCATGTTAGACAATTTTTATCACCAGAAACCATCTTGCACTTTTATCCATGCATTGAATATTGTTGGCCACCTCTGGTCTTATTGACAAAATTCAAAGAAGAATCTGTAAAGTTATTGGTCCTGACTTTTTTTTTATGTATTTCACCCCAAGCGAGGCAGGAGTGCCACTAGTACATTATGTTGGTGAGAAAATGACTGGAATTGGGACCCCAAGTCAGGATCGATCACATTGCATATCTGTCTTTGGATTTTGTCAAGAAAGTCAAAATAAACAGTAGGGGCACCAGACCATATATGGCAACAGTATTCCATGCATGGACAAATGGTAGATTTGTAGATGTGAAGGATGGACTCAGATGAGAAAAACCTGGCACAACACAGAACCAACTTTCCTTGCAGTAGATGCAGCTATTGATTCAATGTAGTTGTTCGACCTCAGGTCAGTAGAAAATGTGAGACCAAGAACGTGCAGTGAGGTGCTCTTGTGGAGATGAGCATTAACCATGCTGATAGGAGGCAGGAAAGTTTCTCTATGGTGAGTAAATGACAGCAGTTTCGTTTTGGATGGATTAAAATTCACAAGCCATTTCCTGCCCCAGTCAACCACAGATTGGAGGTCATTTTGAAGACCAACAGCCAGGTTAACTTTGTCAGCAGTGCCGGATTTACTATTGAGACAGGAGTAAATGGTAATGTCATCTGTGTAAATGCCTACTTGAGAACTAATGACATCAGGAAGATCATTGATGAAGATCAAAAACAGTGTTGGACCAAGGATAGAGCCTTGAGGAATACCAGCATTTGTATGGAAAGAACTGGAAGAGAACCTGTTCAGGACAACCTTCATTTCATGGTTAGACAGGAATGATTGGATTAAATCAAATAACCATCCTGTAATACTGTATACCTGAAGCTTATGTAGAAGGTCAGCATGCCAAACCTTGTCAGATGCCTTCAATATATCTAGAGCAACAGCTAGAGCTTCACCTCTATTATCAAGAGCTTGGTATACATATTCAGTTATGTCCATAAACACATCAGCAGGAGACTGGGCAAAGTGGAAACCATATTGTTTGTCAGAGAGTAGATCATGGGAGGTGAGATGCTTAACTATTTCTGTATTGATTGAAGACTTTGCTGAAGTGTGGTAAGACTGATGGGATGATAGTTAGATGGGTCAGAAGGGTCTAAGAACTGGACAACTGGGAAGGACTTCCAACAGGCTGGAAAACAAGAATCAGTGAGGCAATAGTTGCATAGTTTGAAAAGAACTGGAACCAGCTCAGGGGCACATATCTTTAGGACTACGGCTAGTATCCTGTCACCACCACTTGCTTTATGAGAGTTTAATTTAGAGATGCTGTCTAATACCATCAAACAAGTTATGCACATCTCACTCAGTATAGCCTCAGTTTTTAGGGAAAAATCAGATGTGGGTACCCTGACTAAGTCGTGCATTGAGTTGGATCAGAATTTCTGAGCAAAGCGTTCAGATTATCAGCTGAGGATGTTAGGCCTTTGAATTGATTAAATAGAGGAGGGATTGAGGATTTGCTGTAGTTCAGCACTCTTGCAGAGTCACCAGTAATCTTTAGAACCGAATTTGCAAGATGCAATACATTGTTTCATTCTTTCAGCAAACAGTAACTTTGTTTTGTTAAAGACACACTTGCACTCATTACAGGCAGGGACAAAAAGTGTTGCAATCAGAAATGTTGCTCCAGTACAGATGGAAGAAGTGGGCTGTAGCAGAAGAGCAAGCAGGTGGGAACCAAGGAGATGAATGTGATTTAACTTGGTATTTTCTTACTGGGTGAAAGCCTCGATGCCGGCTTTTACCCAGGAGGAGACCTCAGATGCACATTTTTGTATGGGATGATTAAAAACCACATTCTAATGGATGTCATGAAGGAAGTCACAGAACAAGTCCCAGTCTGCACATTGATAACAGAAAGATATTCTATTAGTAGGAGGTTCATGGCTGGAGGAGGAGTGGAAAGAGATGTTGATCAGTTACCAAGAGGACAGTACTGCATAGTGTGCGAAGATGGAGGTAAAACAGAGATTGAGAAGGGAAGCGTTACTGTCTGGGCCACTGGGGAAATGCCTAGGAAAGTCAACCACTTGTGTGAAAAGTTAAAGGTTTGGATACCAGCTAGGTCAGTTACAGAGTCTTTAAGCCACATGGTATGGTGGGTGTTAAAGTCACTGAACTCAAATATGTTTGCAAATGAATTTAGAGAAATGGCTTTGTCTATATTATCAGAAATGCTATTGAGCCCGAAATAGTCTAGAGAAGAGGGGGAATGATAGAGAAAGAAGAGATAGCTTACTGAATTGAGGAGAGATAGACAGAGACACATATACGAATGGTCTGGAGATTCTAAGGTGAGTTCTCTAGCCAGCGGGAGATGATCATGGACATAAACTCCCAGGCCATGCATGTGGGTTTTAGTCCTTTCTAAGGAGAGGAAGGAAGCCAGGAATTGAGAAATGAGAGGAAGGGTTTGACAAGTTAAGGTTTGTCTTGCAGAGAGCTAGTATATTGAGAGACTTATCAAAAAGATCAAAGATTCCACACTGCACAAGTTTGTATGACTACCACAAATTTTGGAGAAGGAAATGTTAAAGGGTTTAGGTGATCTTTTTTTTTTTTTTTTTTTTGAGCTGGTTTAAATTCATATTTTTGGTTGCTTATGGTCATGTTGAGTTACGTTGGTAAGGTAAAGGCCTAAAGTAATAGAAGTAGTCAGTCATCAAATGTGGCATGAGCAGAAAGGAACTGGCACAGACTGCAACATAATGTGGCCTTGGGGTTGCCCACTGGAGGTGCATGCAGAGACACTCATCCATGTGTGACATGGCATTACAAGAATCCCAGTATTATGCATCTGTTGATCAGAGCAGCCTCTCAAGATGCTATGCAAGAGTTTGGGCTCCTAATTACCAGTCGGGAACAGCAACCAGATAAATGTCAACCTGGTACCCTCAGTATGAAGAGACATTGCCACAAACTGCATACATCACAAGAGTTTCACGGCAGCACTACTACTAAGGCCAGAGAAGAGGAAAGGATCCGGGAACCCCTTCCTAAACAGGAAACAAGGGATGGGCCTCTACCCCTGTTCAAAAGAAGTGGTAGGAGTATTAACTAGGTGATAAGAAAGACTATCTACATCTATTTAAAAAAAAAAAAAAGAAGAAAACAGACAAAAACAAACACAACAACAGGCATGGAAACACAACTTGAGAGAGCCAAGTTGGTCTGGGAGCCAATGATGCTACATATAACTAAGTTTTATTCTAATAGTTTTTTTGCTTGTACTTCTTGCCTGTAGAGCTCTTTTTTGGCTTCTTGCTTTCCTGTTTTCTATGATCTTCTAAAATTTAAATGCAACATCACTGGCCATCTTTTAAATCCTGTGCTTTTATTGTCTTTTCTCCTCAATAACATTTTCTCATTTTTTTCAGTTTCAGTAACCCCTTGCATCTTAGTGGCATTATTGCCTTGCTTTAAGTGAAATGATTAATAAAACAACAACAATGAGGACTTCCACGTTAGATACAGGTTGTACAATTATCTAAAACTGAAACTGGAGTTTGCAACATTTTTTTTGATAATCTTTGATCATGTTAAAATAAGAGTAATTTTAGAGCTATATTAAGCATACATTCATAAATTAAAATTTAAGAATATAAATTTTAGGGACATTTTGAACAGTCATTTTATTTATGTGATGTGCAGGGATTTTTTTGGTTAACTTGTTTTTCTATAGCAGAAAACTGTACTCAAGTTCTCTTTATATATTGTCTTTAGTCATTTTCCTGTAAACGTATAGCAGTATTGATTTTTAACAAAATTAATGAGTAACAGGTATGTTGTTTTGTTTACTCCTCTTTTTAATATGTAGTATATTGATTTCTAGCCAGATTCATGACCAAATAATAAATCATTATTTCTGTTTATTTATTTTTTAAGTAATATTGATTTTCTGATAAAATTTTATTTTTGATAGAAATTAATTTAGGTTCTGAGGGTTACTTTCCTATCGGTACCCTATTTATCAACTAGCTATATTACCTGTATTATAAAAACATATCTAATTAATTAATATTTTTGTACAGTCTTAAATAGATTGAAATGGAAATAAAGTGAATGAAAGAAAATAGGCATTCATTGAAATACAAATCGATATATTACAGCAATAGTTACATTTACAAATAACATTGTCTTAACAAAATTACCTTTCTCTATCTACTCGTAAGGATCATTCCTTTAAGAATACTGGCAACCAAAATTCATCCTCTCTTCTCTAAGAGATGACAAGCAATAACCAAGGTAACTTAATAATTTTTACTTGTGTGTTATAACAAGCTAGATAAACAGATCATGAACAGAAGTCTTTGATAAGATCCTCTTTGTCAGCCTTTCAGAAAAGAACAAAGTATAGTATCTGTCCTCTTTATGGCAATTAATTAGACATAAAGAAGCCATTTCATTTTAATTAATTTTCAAAATATTAACTTACTGTACCACATAAGTGTCGTAAGTTGAATTATTTAAGTTTTAAAGCTTTTCT